>CM053791.1:343459167-343791667 GCA_028749045.1 Cupressus sempervirens
AGCAATAAGAAGATCAAAAGGCGCTGAATGCAAGTTTGGTTCAATTCTTATGTGCATATTCTCTTACATCATGGAAGAGTTTCCATCTATCAAAAAGGTGAATTGGAACCAAAAAAAAACTAAAATCACACAAATCAATGAGTTCATTGATCATATGGGTGATAATTTTGAGGCCCAAATGATAAGCTACTTTGAGGATTTCAAGAAATCCATGAAACAAAGAGTAAGAATACTAGTTTCATTAGTGGAAAAACATATCAATGAAATATTCTTTTTGGTTGAAATTGACTATACCTATATCCAAGAAATAATTCCAAGAGTAAGATGGTTAAGACCATTGGGTTATGAACTTGATGTAGATGAAGCCTCAGCAGTAATCACAACATTGCTTGCAAAAGAAATTGATAAGGAGGCTCCTCATTTTGGCACATATGATGATTGTCAAATCCAAAGTTGAAATAGAATTAAAGATAAGCTCTATAATAAAATAAAAAAAGATAAGTTTTTGAGGAAGATAAAGAAGAGCTTTGGTGCAGATATTGAAGGAGAAGCAGGTGTTGAAGAAGAAGGAGAGAGTGAAGAAGAAGAAGAAGAACAAGGGCAAGGCCCAATGGAGTTGACCCAAGGCTCAGGAGAAGATAAGGAGGAAGGTACAAAAGAGGAAGAAGTTGAGTCAAAGAAGAGAAAGGCTAAAACTTAGTCTCCAGCTTAGCTCAAACCCAAGAAGGTGACCAAGCCTACACAAGCCAAGCTAGTACCAACAACAAGAGCTAGCACAAGGGAATCTACACAAAAGGCCAAGGAGCAAGTAAAAGAAAAGGAAAAGACCACTAAATAGACTAGTGAAGTGCCAAAGAAAAGAAGAAAATATGTGGCACAGCTAGACACTGATGATGAGGAGAGAAAAAAATTAGAGGATATCAGCCAATCCAGAGTGGTAAGCCATCCTCCCAA
Organism: Cupressus sempervirens; assembly: GCA_028749045.1. NCBI lineage: Eukaryota > Viridiplantae > Streptophyta > Pinopsida > Cupressales > Cupressaceae > Cupressus > Cupressus sempervirens. The sequence continues at coordinate 343,460,122 of CM053791.1, forward strand.
ATCTTCCATAGACAAAATTTGTGAAACTAGTAAGAATGCAGACTTGAATGATTTGAAAAATCTTGATTTCAATAAGCTAAGTAGAGAAGATCAAGATAAAATAGAGGAATATGTATATGCCATGATGGATGAATTCAAAAATACACCTCTAGAGCTAGAAAATACCATGCCTAGAGAGATATTTGAAATAACTAAAAATAAATAGCACTATTGTCTAAAAATGGAAAAGGAGATTAGAGAATCTACCTTAGCACAAGTGATGCTTGACCTAACAAGACGTCAAATAATGAAGGCTAATAAGAAACATGGTGGAAAATTTTCACCTAAATATAGAGCCTTCAACATCCTACAAAACAAGATTGAGGATGTAGTAAATAAATCGACACAATTATGGAAAACAATCTACTAGATAATTGATGACAAAGATGAAGAAGCAAATAAGGTAGAGGCTAGTGCTATGGAGAAGATAAAGGAAAAGAAAATGGATGAGAAACAAGAAGAGGATAAGGTAGAAGAAAAGAAAGAAGAAGAAGAGGAGAAAGAGGAAGAAGAAAAAGAAAAAGATGAGAAAGAAGAAACACATGAAGGAGAAGACATGGAAATAGTTGAACAGTAGCAAGAAGAGGAAAATAATGTGCAAGACACACAAATGCCACCTCCTAGCCCTCCTCATGTAACCATCACACCTATAGATAGAATAACTATCAAGGATGTTCCTAATAATTTAGCTTAGAACATCAATCCCCTAACAACAGAGGATCTCTCCAACATCCTTCACCAATCCACTCTACAGGCACAGTTATGCACAAACCATGTACTGGTGAGTGTAGATGAGCTATAGAAGGTAGCAGCGAAACCAATAAGAGACAAGGTGAAACCACAAGAACCATCTTTTACCTATAAAACTACTAGCACTAAAATTTTAATACTTCCACCACCTCCAACAATTGCAATAGCAACAAGTGACAACATTCAAAAGTCAAGTGCAGAACAAGGGAAGTTTGATCAAAAGGAGGAAACATCAAAGGAAGAGGAGCAGGATGCTATTCAAACATTGGTAGAACCACCAAAAAATAGGTACTCCCACAAAGACTACTAAGATGTCAAGCATTGAAGCCATACCTTTACAAATCTCCACACCAAGTTCAAACTCAACCAAGTTGTCCACAGTACTTCACTATGGAGACCCTGAGTTAGATGAAGAGATAATCATTCCTTCTTATGACTCAAAGACTATCACAATGGAGCAGATTATAGAAATGCAAAATGTATTAAATAGGAGGCAAATACAAGAAATACTCAAAAAAGAGTATAAACATAAGCAAGCACTACATGAGATTAAGGACATCTTTATGGATGCCTTTAGCTTGCAGTCACCAAATGAGTCAAAGCCCATAATGGAGCAATTATCTAATATAGTTGACTAGGTGACTGGTGAAGACCAGGATACAAGTACTAAACTTATAGAATGGTCTGAAAGGAAGTTTCAAGGAAAGGTAAATGAGAAAATATCCAATAGTATAGCACTTAAATAGGTAGAATTGGCCAAGAAAATTGACAATGTCAAATTGTACTTGAGAACATTTTCTCACTATACAAAAAGCTATGTGATTTCTCAAACTTCACACAAGAGATAGGCTAGAGAATAATGAGCTTGGAGAGAAATCTGAAAATTTCTAGCATGAAATTACCAAGAGATCTAGCTCAAAGTGAGAAGCATTTTTCCCAATCGCTTCACACACAAAGAGAGTTAGCTGCACTAACAAGTGAAGAGGCCAATATAGAGGCCAAATTAATGCAGATTCAATGCTTCATAACCCCACATTTGGAGGTCCTCCACAAAAAGAAAGTCTATGCTATAATTGTCTTAAAGAAAGATCATAATCTTTCTACATTAGATGGACTTGTACATCTTGCTATAGAGATTTCCATCCAACACAAGTCACTAGATATTGCTTTGGAAAATTTGGATTCATCTTTGAAAATGATAATGGAGGTAAAAAACACATTTTTGGCTAAATATGGTATTAATCCTTAGAACCCTTTGACATAAGTGTCAAAAAGGGAGAGAAATAATAAAGGAGATATGGAGAGATAGTAATAAGGAAGATATGACTAAGGGGGAGATAATTCATAATGTGTAAATAGTATGGGGGAGATATGAACAAAATCAACCACTTTAGATAGAATAATGAAATGGCACAATCAGCTTAGGGGGAGTTATAATGTTTAGTTAAGTGTTTTTGACACTCATGTCAAAAGGGGGAGATTGTTGGTCTTAGAATGATTTTGATATTTGAGTGTCAACACACTTAACCACTTTCTACATTGAGGTTGAGTACACTATGTATGTCAAGCCACAATATGTGCCAAGTCAGAATTCCAATAGGTGCCAAGTGACTTTAGGTGCCGAGCATTATACAAGTGTCAAGCATTATATAAGTGTCAAGTCACAATTGTTGTCGAGCAAGTTAGAAATCTTCATATGCCAAGTGAGCCAGAGTCATACATGTGCCGAGCAAGAAAAAATATAATAGGTGCCAAGCACTAGTAATCCAGTATGTGCTAAGTAACATAGAATCAACATATGAGTTTGTTCCCTCACAAACTCAGATGTAAACCTTTTTTGGAGCCAACATAGAAGGATTTCAAAGAATGAAAAGGATAAGAATGAATATTTTATATTTCCTATGCAATCAAAATGTAACCAATCAAAAAATGGAGAAGGCATGCAACCAATGAGAAAAACATGCAAGGAATGAGCAAGAATTCAAGATTTAATATGGATAGTAGATCAATACCTAACCCTAAGTCTACAAAGTCTTTATAAGAAGGCTTAGACCCCATGATTTTGAGTTGCTAAAGAGAAGTCAAGGAAGTTGCTAAGTAGATTAAAAATTGTAGAGTAGAGAAAACAACAGGGGCATCATAGACTTAGTGAATTGAGCAGCAATTACATATCCAGTTCATCAGAATAGTATAAGGGATACGATTAGATATCAAATCAAGAAAGGATCACATTAGAATGAGACGATCAAGTACCTAAAATCAGCAATTGAAGATTGTAATTAAATAGGTCAAAAGGTTTCTAATACTCTCTTGCAATTGTATTAGATAGTGAAAACCCTATGATTAATAGGTTAGCTTAACAACTATTTTGTAGATCCTTTGAGTAACAAGGTGACACTTCATGTAAAGTGTTTGTAAATCCTTTAACTAGGTCACTATTGACACATTGTAAAGCCTTTAATAGGGCAGACCATTAGAAGTGGTCAAACAATTATTGCCATAGTAATTTTTGTGGGTATCATCCCCACCCCAATTTTACCTTCTTATTCCTGGAGGGTTTTTGGGTTACCAAATCTAGTATAATGTGTGTTGATGCATGTGTTTATTCTATGTTCATTTAACATGTTAGCTTACATGTAGTTTACTTTCAGTTATTTGTTTTAAAGGATATGAAAAGGTTAAAAGTGTGGTACTTCTAATTCACCCCCCCCCCCCCCCCCCCCAGAAGTACTTTTCCCATTTTGAATATTCCAACAAGCCTCAAAGTGAGATAAGTGTGTTATATACCTAGGTACAAGTCATCTGAGAAATGGCTAGAACTACCAAGAGTTATGACTATCGTGACACAAGGTATGATGAACAAAAAAGGACATAATAAGATAACCAAGTGAGGAGACTAGTTCATGTGTAAATCAAAAATTGTAAACTAAACAAAAATTTAGAGTTGGATACTATTGCAGACAGAGGAATGACCAAGTGTTCCAAACACAGATCAGACTTGGATTAGATTTTGAAGAGAGAGCTCAAAATAGTTTATTGTTTTGGATAAATTTTGATAGAATTGGGTGAGGAAATGACTCCAGGGCAAGGAAATATAGAAAACCAAGTGAGAAGACACAACTGCCAGAGTAGTTTTGATAGTTTTAGGATAAGATCTCACATGAAGATTTGCAAAGAACCCTGCGAGAATGTATAAAGAAGTAGGCAAAGTTTTAAAACAATAATTTAAGACCAATTTTCTTGTGTGAGAACTCACATAGAGCTACATGAGGATTTTAAATTTGACCAAAAAATATAGGATTTGGACTTGAAAAGATAGTATTTGGAAAAAATTGTGTGAAGATGCACAAACAAGGGTGCAAGGAATTGTAAAGAACCCCATGAGGAAGTATAGGTAGACAATTTTCTCACACAAAATTGTGTAAAATTGGAAGGGAGAAAAGGACTAGAATAAAAAGGTATGACTCAAATTGAAGAGATTTTCAAAGGTTTTGATAGTTCCAAATAGAGGACTAACTATGTTTGCAAGTTTGAGGCAAATATCAACATTGTTTTTAGATTTTGGACATTGTTTTGGTTTACAAAGATAGTTGCTTTTAGACATAGAAAGCAAGTAGTAGTCATAAACAATCCAACCAAGGACAAAGAAACTTAGAAGGATGGGGGAGTCTTGACTTTTAATTTATTTGAAAAATTTGGACAAGTGTAAAGATTGAAAATATACACACTTTATCCCTATAACCAAAAATGGTAGAGGAAGAAAAATCTTTGTCTCACAACTTATGTACATGCATTCACCTCACACAGGTTTGTCACCCCATTAGAGGGCACCTATATTTTTGGTGTATTCCAAGGACTCAATAACATATATGGTAAATAATCACCCTTGTGGCAGGGATCAAGTGCATATACCACCTTCCAAAATCTAGGTACATGCCTATGATGAGTATCTATAGAAGAGATTCTTCTCCCTTCTTGCATAAAGATTATGTCCCCTTTCAGATGTGAACTACGTAGAAAATAAATAAATTTTTTTACTTGGATTCCATTCATATTAACCCCTAGTGGCTTCAAAAACAAAGTTGAAGCCAATATCCCACACCAATATTTGTAAGTGCACACACTTGACTAGCAAGATTGGGAGCAGTGCTACCTAGTGCAACATATAGAGCCTCTTCTTGATATGCAATATCAAAAAGAAGAAGAGGACATTAAAATTGATTTGGAGTATTTTTCTCTACAAAGATTCTTTATTATAGTGATTTCAAATCACTAGTGAAAGGTGTGTGCTCACTTGGGTCATTCCTGGAAGTTAGATCACTTCAATAGGCCCTCTAAAGGTTGACTCAAACTGGTGGTTTAGATCTACAAGTCCAAGTTTTTTATTTTCCTCAAGGGGAAAGAACATTCTCCTCTACCTCATCACCTTACCCAAACACATAGAACATGGTCATCATTGAGTTAGCTTATCAATCCCAACTTGTCTTTTCTCAAGATTTTGATTTCCTAAAAGGAAATCATCATCTCTTCTTAAAAAAGACTCATATAAGAGAGCCACCAAATTTATTGCCTCCCTCAAGTACCATCTTCCAAAGGTGTCTAGGTTTTTGATTTACTCTTGGGCATCACTTCCACATAGCAAAGAGCATATTCACCTATTCCTTTGTTTAGAGCCCTACAAAGTTCACAAGCCCTATTAAACTTATGTGTAAGAATGTAGTAAATAGACATGACATTTTAATGGGTTTGAATACATTCTTTGAAATATATATCTTCAATTAAACATCCTACAATCAAACTATTAGTACTATTTAAGATGTTGTAATAGGGCATCTTCGACAAGCAATCTACAAACCACTATTCGGCTATTGAAAATCAACAACCAAAAATGAAATGCTTCAAAAAAAAATCAACTAAATCATCATGATAAAAATAGAATCTAGAAAACTACATTTTTTATGATGTCAAATTTCATACAAAGTTGTATAGATCCTATGCGATAAAATGATGTGTACTATGCGAGAAATTGCATAATTATACACTTTTTTGCATGAGAAAGTGTAGAACAGGGAGCAAAATCTTAGTTTCTTCATGCAAGAATGAGATTCTTTGCATGAGAAACTAAGAGAATGTATAGACAAAAGTGATATAACATAAAAAAATTATAGAATAAAGAATAGTAGGAGGCTAAAAACTTAATTTCTTAGTCCCACAGTGGGTGCCAAAAATGTGAGTGGGAAATGTGGGCCTCTATGATTCAGACACACTCCAACATGATCCTTATCTAAAGAAGCATCCCAAAATGAACATGGGATTGTTCATCTAAAAAGTCCAATGGGTCAATCTACTACCTCCTAACTAGAATGATTTTTCTTATTGCTTTTAGATTGAGAACCTAGCAACTAGACATCTAGAATGAAGGATTTTATAGCTAAATGAGATGCACAATTAATCTATATGAGATACAATATTAATATAGAAATAAAGAGAGAATTTTAATCTAAATGAATGCATTTTTAAGCTAAAATGAGATTAATATGCGAGATTTAATTAAGGCTATGAATGCAAGAAATGAGTAGTTATTTCAGAATAAGTTCAATATGATTTATGTGCATCCTCCTAAATGATGAGTTGGGGGTTTCTTAAATAGAATCCAAGAACTTGATTAGTGGTTGAGATCAAATTGAATGAACGGATGAGATCTGAAGAAGATTCAATCATAATAGAAAGTTTCCTTATGAAAAGGAAGTTAATTGATTGCTTTTGAGTGGAATAAGGAGTTAACTAATTTAATTCCTTTTCTAATTTTAGTCCACTCAAAGTTTCCATTTTTGAACCAAAGAGAGGATTTGGGGAATATATTTAATTTAATAAAATAGAATATGATCTCATAAATGCATAATCTTAATTAATTGAATAATTAAACTCAATAATTAAAATGGGGATATATTAAATTAAATTAAATATATTTAATTCCTTAATGTGTATTTTAAAAGAAGGGGTAAATTTGATTTAATTAAAGTACTAGGACTCATAATTATATTATATTAATTAATAGGTTTACCTTTGCTAATTTGATCAAGCTTAGGAATTAAATAAAGTATGTAATTAATGTAGATTAGGGATTTTCTGGATTTGACACTTAGGTCAAGTAGCAAGTATAAGAATTCAAATTTGCCTAGTAAAATAGGGCTTTAAGATTGATTAATAGACCAAAATTGGTTCAACATGGCAATGTGCCAATTTGGAGGTATTACAATATAAAGGGAGATGATGATATTGATAAGTTTGATCAAAGAAGTGATGAAGGTATGTTTTTTGGGTATTCATTGAAAATAAAATCTTGCAAATGTTTTAATCATAGAACTAAGATTATAGTTAAATGCACAAATGTAAACATTGATGAAAAGTTTGGAATTAAAGAAAAGATGATAGATTACAATTCTAATGAATAAGAGGATAATAATGGAATTATTAAATACAATGTACACTTTTTCTTTGAGAATAACAATGATCTATAGAATGATGTACAAATTGTTGAGCAAAGAGTAGAACAAAGATATGAACCAAGATAATAAGTAGGAGTTGAGTTAGAAACTCCTACCTATAATAGGAATCTGACAAAGAATCACCCTCCATAGTTGATAATTGGTAGAAAAGACACAAGAGTGATGACAAGAAATATAGTTAATAAAGTTAATGAAGATATATGTTTGATTTCGCAAGTTGAACCAAAGAGTATAGATAAATCCTATAAGGATAATCATTGGATTCAAGCAATGAAAGAAGAATTAAATCATATTGTTAAAAATGACACATGGGAATTAGTTCCAATGACTAAAGGCAAGAGTGTAATTGGAACCAAATATTATTTTAGAAACAAGATGAATGAACAAGAAGGAGCTGTAAGAAACAAGGCTAAAATTTTGTGCAAAGGATATTAAAAAAAATCAAGAATACACTATGAAGAGATTTATGCCCCTATAGCCATATTGGAAGCAGCAAAAATGTTTTTGGCTAATGCACTAAATAAGAAATTCAAAGTGTATCAGATTGATGTAAAATCAGCCTTCCTATAAGGAGAACTTGAAGAATAGGTGTACATTGAGAAGACTAAAGGTTTCCCTTTGATAGAAGAAAAAGACATGGTATGCAAACTAAAGAAAGCTCGATATGGTCTAAAGCAAGTGCCTAGAACCCAATATGCAAGGTTGGACAATTATTTGCAAAATCATAGATTTGCTAAAGGTATAACATATAGTAATTTGTATTTGAAAGGACAAGAGAATGGATTTCTTATAATAGTAATATTTTTTGATAACATAATATTTGGAGGTAATGATGAAGAAAGTGATAAGTTTTTTGAAGAAATGAAAAATGAGTTTGAAATGAGTATGATAGGAGAAATGAAGTTTTTCCTAGATTTGTAAATTTTACAAACCATTCATGGTATTTTTATTTCACAAGCTAAGTATTTGAAATACTTGTTGAAGAGATTTTTCCTAGAAAGTTGTAAGCCCCTTGGTAGACCAATGATAATTAGTCACAAGATATCTAGAAAAGATGGGACACCTATAGTTGAGTAGAAGAAGTACATATCCATGATTGGAGGTTTGCAATATTTTAACTCACATCAAACGAGATATAGAAAATGTAGTTAGTATTGTAGCTAAATTTCAAGCTAATCCTAAGGAGTATCATTATGGTGTAGTAAAAAATATATTCATATATTTCAAGGGAACATCTGCTTATGGGATATGATATGATAGATCGAGTGATTTCACTCTATGTTCTTATAAAAATACGAATTGGGAAGGTAGTACAGATGAAAGAAAGAGCACTAGTGATGAATTCCTCATATATGATTATGCTTCATCTCTTGTTAGATAGTTTCATTAAGAAATGAAAGATAAATGCATATGAATCTACTAATTATTTGTTGGATTCCATTTCATTCAAGGCTAATAGAGAACAAAATTACATTTTCCCTCATGTGCAAATCTCTTCATTCCTCTATTGCATTTAGATGGCAAATTTGAACTAAGAAGTAGGAGTAGATGTTATAAGAACTTTGAGGTAGCTTGTGATATGCATTCCACTAGGTGTTATAAGTTGCCCAAATCTATTTCTACTTGGGGTGTTCGTAGTTATGAACATCCTAGTTTATCCTCTTGTACTCTTAGGTTAAGAGCATACCCCTACCCTAATGATCTATTAAAAACATAGTTTAATACATATATTGCATATAAAGGAGTTATGCCTTATAATTTAGAGGGTAGTGGTATAACACATATATTGACTCATTTTTTGGTAACATCCTTTTGTTTCCTCATATTTTGGGCATCTAGCATCAAGATAAAGCCAGGTTAGCAAGAGGGACAAGCTATCAACCAAGAGTTTTTGGTGACTCTACTAACAATTGGAATCTAAGCCCAATCTTTGGTTTCTCATTCTCAAAAATCTAAAGGTGTCTTGTCTAATATGAAGACTAGTGACTCTATATGAAGGACCTACTTTCTTTGATTTGAGAAGGTCTAGTGTAACTCAATGGTCATGCCAAATTCAAAGACTGGGAGAAGGCCAAGGCCTAAACCCACTCTTCAAAAGCTTACTAAGACTGATGACAAGCTACTGCAAGAGCTTGTACTTCTATAAAAGGAAAACATCTCTCATGCTATCCAAAAGAATATTAGAATTGAAGATGATCATATGTCAAAAATATTTTAGAATCACATTTGTGCTCACTTTGAAAGACTTGGGGACTTAAAAGAAAGTGATAGAAATAACTTGAAACAAGAACATATAGTTGAGCATAAAAAATCATTGGTAAGGTCACTTGACTCTATTCCTTATGGTTTTCAGATGTTCAAAGAGTAGGTGAATATCCCTAAAGTGAGCACTAGGGAAAGGACAAGACCTGAACCTACACTTGAAGAGCACTATACAATTAAAGATAAGGTCTTTCAGAAGATTTTGTTAAATCTTACAAAGAGTCTCAACAAAGGAAATGAACCCAAATTAAAGAAGATATGGGATCACCTTTGCAACTGATTCCACTGGTTGAAAGATCAATAAAAGGACAAGAGAAAGGAGCTAAAGCTAAAGATAACATTTGCACCTAATTATGAAGCTCCTATTGTAATGTCACCTTATTCTAATTCTCATATTATTTTAGTATTTGGTAGACAAGAGGCTTTCCTTGATGTTATAGATCAAAGTGATAATATTCCACCTGAGGCCTCTAAAGAAGAATCTTATGATGATCATCTACCTACACTAGAACACTCTACTTGTGATCTTCCAAGAGCTAAAAATTTAATTCTAATTGAAGAAGAAACAACTCATGCACTTCCTTCAAAAGAAGAAGAAGATGTGACTCCACTAATTCTCGGCCTTTTGAAAATAAAGAAGAATGATGATGAAGGGATTCAAGATTTCATGGACTAGTTTGATCAAATACAAGCCAAGATTCCTAAAGATAGCATTCCCATCTCATACGACCAAGATGCATTCTTCATCCTAGCCATGCCATTGGAGATAAGACATCAACTAAAGGAAATTAAGGTTTGTGATTTTGAAACCACCAAACAAGAAGTTATTTGGATTGAAAAGAGCTTAAATTTATCAAGATTGATGAAAGGAATAGAAGATGCTAAGATTCTTGATAATGGGGATGTTCTAAGTGTTGAGCCTCAATTGAAAATGTGTTAAATTTTATCTCATTCTATTGAGATTATAGATTCTTTTGCTGAATACCCTCAAAAGGATATCATGAATACTAATCCTCAAATTGCTAAATTTTCTCATTAGACCTATAAAGATAGCATAGGAAGCCTAATGACTAAAGAAGAAAACCTCAGTTACTTCATCCCTTAATCAACCCCTATCCTATAGAATATCAATCAGCAATGATGAGGGAGAGCCTTTTTATGAGACCTCTTTCCTTGGCAATTTTCCATTTCTAATCACTAGGACCCTACCACTAATGATGAAAAAAAAGTCTTAGATGACAAAAAGAAAGTAGAAAGCATGGAAAGAGAAGTGGTTCCATTTTGGTCATCTCCTATAAAAAAATTCTCACCTAATGGAGGACTTGTTGAAAAGGGCTTAAGGGTGGATGTTCTATTTGAGAGCTTGATGAATGTTCATAACTCATCTAAGGAAATAGTGAAGTTTATAACAAAAATGTCTCACAATAACTCAAGTATGATAGTTCTAACTATTGAAGATGAGCTATTTTTTGCTCCCCCTTCCCATCTTTATAAAACATATATTTTTAGTCTAAAGTATAAGCCTATTATTGCAAGAACCATTGCACTAGAAGATGTAAGGAAAGAAGAATTACTTGAGCAACCAAGTACAAAGCCAAATAAAATTAAAGAGGGGTCATTAATGGCTGAGTTTTCTACTCCTTTTGCAATTATTCCTACTGATTTCACTCCTAATGATAATGAGGATGCAATGGAAGGTAGGGAGAATGCATATGACTACATAGTTGAGGGAGATTTGGTTCTTGAATGCAATGAAATGGGTACCCATCTAATAATAGAGCTTGTGTAGGAGAAGATTTTCTATACCTTGATCAATAAATCCTAGTTATGTGAGAGGGTAATTGAAGTCTTTGGTGCCAATAACTTTTCTCCTAATAAGGAGGTGCATGACCATTTTCCTCTCCCAAAATATTATCAGAAATAAACTATCAAAGAACTTGAGGAGGGTGAGGTAATATGTAATGAAACATGATTATTTGGATCTAAGTGGATTTCTAGTGAAATCCTACATACTACTTGGAGAGTTGGAGTTTCCATGTTGTTGTTGTTGCCAAAAGTAGGGATCTTGCTTAGAGATCAAAATCAATTATGGAGGAGAGCATCTTATTTTAGTCAGTTAGTAAGTGGATTTACTTGATTATATGTTACTATTGATTTTATAAGGTGAGATTTATCTCACCTCTATAAATATGTTAGTTTAGGTGTGTGTTGTATATGCAAAAACCTAACCTATCAAGAGCACGTGTAAACAAGCAAACATTAGTAGCATGTGCATTCAATATACAAATAAGATTGATAAAATACTAAGTCTACTTGAGTTTTCAAACAAACTATGCAACCAACAAATTAGAGTCCTCACACAACCTCAAAAAAGCTCAACAAGGGCACCCATAAGAAGCCTTGTTGGTGTACCTAAGTGTGAAGGATGTAGATGTGCTCTCCCAAAACACAACTATTAAATCCCTTGAATGATAAATGATATGAAAAATGAGATGAGTGAATCTAAGACTAAATGAATGGAGAATACTTTCAAGAAATGGTTATGAGTGAGCCAATCCTCAAAGGATTCTAAGATGTGAGATGGAAAATGCAAAGAACCAAACTTAGCAATGATAATCTCGAATGAGATGCAAGCATAAATGCAATAAATCTAACATCTACCAAAAGGGTTAGTAGCAAATATGCAAATCACAAAAATCACTAAAGAGCTCTAACACTAAACTAGCATGATAACAATGCAAATGAGGGAGATGATGAAATGCTTGAGACAAGGGCTCTATTAATAGGTTTGAGAGAGACCTTGGGGAGGTGGAATCTATGTGACATCCACATAGGTACCACAAGGGAGACACATGCGCTAAAGGACAAGCCATGCAAAATTCAAAAAGAGTCTTTAATTATTTACAGGCTCAAGGTGTGCTCACATATGTGTGGGCAACCTTGGGGGAAGGAGTGGGGGGGAAATGTGTAAGAAGTGTAAGAGGTATAAAACAATTGGAAGGTTTATTGGATCAAGAGCTTCTCACACATATGTGAGAAAACACTTAGGGACTAAAAGGTGTTAAAGGTAAATACATGGGATTAAGTAGCGAGTAGGCTTAGAAGGATGAGAGTGATGGGTGTAGACTAGGTTTTAAGATAGGATTATGATTAAGTTAAATAAGATTTGACTTAATCATAGGATTAAAAAATTTAATGGAATGGAGGGAATTAAATAAATATAATTTATTTAAAAGGGGATTTATGGAGCACTTATGCATTAAATGAATTCAATATATTAGGGGGAAGTATTTAAATTAAATTTAAATAATTAAGGAAATGAACTTATTTAATTAATTAAATTTAATCAAATGAGTAGAAGAATATGATAAATATAATCAATTATAATGTCATAGGAAATATTAAATAAATTAATATAGTGTTTAGGACAATTTTTAAGTGTCTACATTTTTTCCCTCTTTGATGTGATGTTGAGACAAAATTATATCAAAAAAAAAGAAATATAGGTTTCCCTAGAAAGGATAGGAGTCTTAGGAGTGGTGTCAAAGTGATGGTAGGGGAGGAGGGTGCCCCCTCATGAAAGTAGTAGAAAAAATAAATTTTGACCAATTTTTGCAAAAAGGTCTTTAGAAGAAAAGAAAGGGTAGGAAAAGGCATAGATGAATATTTTACATGACTTGGGGATAAAAAGGGGTCAACATGGCCTACAAAATGATATGGACTTGCAAATGGGGCCTTGGAGGGCCTATATAAGATTTTGAGGGGCTCAAGGGAGAGTCATTTACACACCTAGAGAGTAGAGAACTAGAGCAAAAGATGGATTTGATCAACAAATTATAGCTTGGAAAGCACATTTGGGAGCACCAAAGACTAGCCAAGATGGGCCCACTAATAAGTTGACTATCTAACTTTGTCAAATTTTCATTACACTTTTAGAGATGGCATTTATGACACATTTGTGGGGGGAAAAACTTGGCCAGGGTGGAGACAATAATCTCTGCCATGTCATCTACATAGACAAAAAATTGGGGATCTGGACCACTATGTAGACAATAGGATGCATCTTATCATCTACATAGATGACAAAAAAGGGGAAAAGTTGGAGTGGAGCCAAAGTGTAGATGATGATCTCTAGGTCATCATATCCACATACAATAGTCAAATAGTCACCAGTGGGAATCTGGTATCTCTGCAGCCATCAGAGATGCCAGATCGGTGTCTCTATGGTTTTTCATCTCTGTTGGTCCACATAGAAAGATGGGAGTAGGGATGATTGGGAGAAATATAGTAGGATGCCCCATTCTGAGGTAAGTATAAGATAAAATATATACTAAACATGTATATCCTATAGATGGAGACATTGTTATTCCAGTCGTGGGAGCATTATCTAGTGACCATGGTGGTAGGGGATGTATTGACGGAGGTAAAATGGGGGCACATGAGACTATGTGGTTTAGGACATGTCTACAAGTGCCCTGATTTGAGAGTACATTCATCGTAGCTCTCAACATTGATAGAGTGATGGCATACACTGACATCTAGTTTCCATTTCCCTACTAGAGAGATGATAGTTACCTTGCTTGATGTGTGGTGGATTCTACAAGCGTTGATCCATGAGATGTACCTTGAGTATGTACTAGAGGGTATTGATCCCTATCTTCAAGAGTGATTTGGGCACCAAAGATAGAGGTTACCTATATAGAGGTTATGATTTATATGGAGAGAGTCATTGGAGTAGAGACTACCATGACTTGTCTTATACCTCACTTCACTCATATGGAGGATGGTACTAAACCATGCTAGGCATGGATTTCCAATTAGATGGACACAAGTGTTGAGTACTCTACTATAGAATGATGGCACAATCTACTACTTGAGTCAGACCATCTTGGCCAAGTTACACCATGATTTACATATGTGCACCTACAAGACACAATAGACTATAGGTAGGTCTAGGTTGACACTATTGATAGTGTGGTCATAAGAGCACATAGGTATCATATGCCCCATTACCAGATGAGAGACCTAATAGCCTAGCCAACCATTTGCATGTCACTATAGGCTACTGATCTAGTACACCTCTATTGAGTCTATTGGATTCTAGAGGAGATGCCTAGATGAGATCATCATGTTGGATCAAACACCATATGACAACATAGAGCAATGGGAGAGTACATTACCAACTGGTAGCAAAGATCTTTTTTACCTGTAATACACATAGATAGATTGTTGGTTGATTAGGTAGACCATGCATGTTGTGATGAGATATATGCTCTCTAGGGTGTAGTGACAGTTTGGGAGGACATAGGATTCAATTCTAGATAGATTTGTATACATAGTGGTATCTTGAGAGTATGATAGATTATGGGATCATGGGACCACTCTAATTTTGGCTAGGATATCATGGCAAGGGATGTAGCCAGTGCCTTAGGTGTATGAACAGGACTAAGGAGATGTAGGGATGACACTAGCCTATACATAGTGTGGGTGGCTCATCAGCTTGTACGATTGATAATGTCCAAAGTGTCACCACCAGTAGAGCAAGCACAAGGTTAGGGTGATGGAGTAGGGGGTGGCAGTAGCTAGCAGTGGTGCCACCACCAGTATGGGGTGCACAATAGGGTCCTTAGGGGCATAGAGCCAACTAGAGGAGGGTACCAACACTAGCAATGCCACCACATGCACAAGTATAGGGGCCACAGGGGATATAGGTACAAGGGCCACAAGGGCCACATGCATAGGTAGAGGATATAGATATGATCAAGGTGGAGCAAGATTGCCTCCAAGAAAAGGTTTCTCATCTATAGGGTGTGGCATAGGTGGAGGGGGTGAGGGTGAATAGTGCCCAACAGGCCTTGGCAGCATTACAAGTGGAGGTACAGGCCCAACAAGCTAGGGCAGACAGTGTCCAAGAGGACTTGGCAGCCCTATAGATGAGGATAGATGCTAGAGAGTTTAATGATTTTGGGATGTAGGAGGAGATAGACAAGCTAGTTGAGATAGAGACTATGGTGAGAGGTGGCCATGCTATGGCTAGAGCGGGAGACACACCAAGCATAGGTGGATGAGTACTGTTGATAGTGTGACCTGGCCCAATATATGGTGTAGCCTAGGGTAGCTATGGCTATTATGTAGGAGGCCATGTTAGCCCATCGATAGAAGACACAAGATGTGTGAGAGGTGGCCTACTATAGGTCCTTATACCATGATGTCATACTTGCCAATCAGTGGTAGCCAAATTTTTGTGAGGCATCTAGTTCATAGACCATAAGAGACCATGAGAGGTTAGAGCAATTAGTTAGACAACATAGGCCTCTAGGAGGAGGGGATACAAGAGGGGTAGGGCCCTTGTAGCCAGCTACATGATTCTTATAGTGAGTAGTTTTGACATAGAGGTACAAATGCAACAAGTTTTTGATGATGCATTTATGCATGATGATACTACATGATTCTTTTGTACATGGGCTATACACAAACACTGATTATTCTTTTGATATATATATGACATGATTCGATGGGCCTAGGTGTATATGGATGATTGCTTCTTATGCATGTGATTTCTATGATGTGGTTATTGACATTGTGATGCAAGATGTGTGTGATGTTATATTTCCTATGATTTATTTATGATGACTAATGTATGAATGATGCATGTTCTATGGTGATATATGGGATTTATACCTTTTTTTATATTGCATGTATGGATGTACTATGTGCTTTGTTAGATGTAACATGATGTATATGCCACTAAAAATATAATAATTATAATGTATGCACCTAATGGATTAATGTAATGAGCCAATGATGAAATCTAATAGTGAATAAAATGCCTAATTAATATGAAAATGAATGTATCCTAAAATGATACTAATGAATGCAAAGTGAAATGATTGATCTTAAAGTGTAAATATGAGGTATGAAAATGTAATATGAATGAGCCTAATGAATGGACATGTGTCAAAACTCCTCACTTGTAGGAACCAAGTAGTGTAGCATAGGAGGGGGACATAAACAAAACCCTTGTCTCAAGCAGGGTGTAATAAAACCCTATACTACATGAATCCTAACTACATGATACCGAGGGATTCAATTATGTTTATATGGGAGAGCATACCCTAGTTTTATTTTGCAAAAGGAGTGATGCACCATATGTTATACAAGCATAGATGAAAAATTTCCTTTGCATGGACTAGACTCTCAACACAATAGATACTTTAGAATCATAGATGTAGTCTACATAGTTATGATGGAACAAATGACATATACACATTTGGAGAGGTCTAGGCAGACCCAAAGCCTTTTTAGGGTTATTTGGTGGGAAGCATGCTAAACCATTTCCCCTAGTGAGTAATGCATAATCATAACTTGAAAATGACATGCATGTACTAAAGCATCAAAAATAGATCATACTACAAATGACACATGTAGTCAGTTTAAGCTATTTAGATGATACCAAAATATGAAAGATCAAGGCACACCCTAAAAGGCTACTACTAATACACAAAATGAAATCAACCAAAAGAGACATCATGACCAAGTAGTCAATTAGTCCATAGTTCCTGCCAAGAATGATAAGTCTTAGAATGTGAAAAAATTTATACCATGTGTAGGAAGGATTCATCCTATATGTTTGTCTAATGTCATTGCAAAAGTTTGGAAGGGATATGAAAATAACAATGTCTTGAATCATTGAGTCTCAAATGGTGATTATGTGTAGGTTCTATTACAATCATTGTTGTGGGGAAAAGCTCAGTGTAATGGGCCTTAGGATCAACACTCGATTGGAAAAATGTCTCACAAAATAGAGGTCTATTATAAGATGTAAGTGAATGGGTGCCTCATAGAAAAGAGGTCTTTTATTAGATGCATGAAAAGTGCAAGTCAGATAGGACTTTAGCACAAAGGTGGGATGAAATAGTGGAAAGGAGTGAAGTGAGATAAGCCTTATAGATAAAGGACCAAAATAATTTTTTCAAAAATTTTTTCTTTAGGAACATTTTATGAATATTTTTGGATTTTTCTAATTTTCTTATTTTTTTGTATTTGGTGGAACTATAAAAACATTATACAAGAACTATAAGACTCAAGCATAGAACTGCTTGAGGTGTTGGATATTTATAGGTTCAGGTAGTGGATCTCCCTTTGAAGTGGCAATCTGATATGCACCAAAATTATATTTTCCTATAATGATAAATAGACTAAGCCAATTAGGTTCAAATTTTCCTTTCTTCTCATGGTTCTAGAGGTTCTTAATGTTATGTTGCAAAACTAAGTCACCCACCTCAAATTCTTGAGGCCCAAATTTTTGGTGAAACTAAAGCTAAAGGTGATTTTGATATACATATAGGTGGTTTAGGACATTGAGGCATCTCTCATCAAGGAGTTGTTGCTCTTACAAATGGGCAACTCAGTATTCTTCTTTAGTCATCAGATTCTTGAGAGAGATTTTGAGCGATGGGAGCTCAATCTCGATGGGTAAGATAGCTTCAAAACCATAAACAAGGGAAAATGGAGTGGCTCTTGTGGGGGTATAGATGGAGGTGTGGTAAGCCCAAAGGGCAGGAGCAATTTGGAGGTGCCAGTCACAGCTAGCTATATCAATAGTTTTCTTTAGGATTTTCAAAATGATTTTATTGGTAGTTTTAGCTTGGCCATTGCCTTGGGGGTAGTATTTGGTGGAAAAATGCTGGGTGATTCTAAATTTCTTAAGATAATGTGGCAACTTCTTGATTTTTGAAAGGAGCTCCATTATCAGTCATGATGTCTTGATGTATACCAAAATGATAGATAATGTAGTTCAAGATGAACTTTGAAACCTATTTTATGGTGGTGTACATTAATGGGATATCCTCGACCCACTTTGTGAAGTACTTAGTGGCAAAAATAATATACTTGTGGCCATTTTTAGAATTTGAGTATACTTGACCAACAAGATTGAATCCCTTTTGGGAAAAGGGCCATGGTGTGATGGTGGGTTGAAGGTCTATATTAAATAACCATGTTGTTGACAAGGGACACATCTTTTCACAAAATCATAGGCATCCACTTCCATAGAAGGCTAATAGTAACCTATTCTAATGAGCTTTTTTGATAATGTAAGACCACTATAATGGGCACTACAAATTCCTTGGTGGACCTCTTCTAATACTGTTCTAGCTTCATCTAAATTGAGACATTGGAGGAGGATTCCATTGAAGTGTTTTTGAAAAAGTGTATCACCTAGGATAGTATATCAGGCAATGTGATAGATGAAAGTTTTGCTTTGACTCGAGGAGAGGGTAATGCGAATCATTTTGTGATGAAGATAGGCAAAAATGTTGGTGTACCATGGACACTTAGGATTGACAATCTCACACATCAGCTCTGAATTGAGTTGCTCATAAATAGGAAGGAAAGGTTCTCAACAAGAAACTCATACTTAGGACTATAATTAGGCATGGCAATCATGGAGGCAATGGTGGCCATGGAATCTATTGCTTTGTTATTTTCCCTTGGTTTTTGTTGAAAAAATATCTCAATGAAGTAGTTGTTTAAGATCTTCAACTATCCGATGATATGGCAACAACTTTTCATCCTTTTTGTGGTATTCATCTATCACTTGTTTAATGACCAATTAGGAATCTCCAAAGACAAGAAGGTTCTTAATATTCTATCTAATAGCTTGACAGAGCCCTATTACCAATCCTTCATACTCATCTATATTGGTTTTCTAAGGGAATAAAATTTTATAAGACTTAGGAATGAGGTCTCCTTGTCATGTAACAAACAAAATTCCTACCCCTGATCCCTTTTATGTGAAGGAACCATCAAAAAATAGCTTCCATTGTGTACTAGGGGTAACAATCATAATCGTGTCATCTGGAAAGTCTACTATAATGGGATGGTCTCCTTGAAGAGGAGCTTCAGCAAGCTGGTCCACAATTACTTGTCCCTTAATGGCCTTGCAATCCTTATAGACAATGTTAAATTCACTTAAAATCAAGACTCATTTTGTAGCTTGACCAATGAGGGAGGCTTTTGATAGAAAATATTTGAGTGGATCTATCTTTGTAATGAGATGTGTAGTGTGATTAAGCATATAATGGCATAGTTTCTATGTGCAAAAGACTATTGTAAACAAGGTTGCTTAATAGCAGTGTAGTTCAACTTATAGCCAACTAATGTTTGACTAATATAGTATATAGCTTGCTCATTACCATTATCATCTAGTTGTGCTAAAAGTGCACCTAAGGCAACTAAAGTGGCTGAAATGTATAGAATCAATGGTTGTCCTACAATTAGAGGGACTAGAATTGGAGGATTAGCCAAGTATACCTTAACTTGTTCAAATGCTTTTTGACATAGGCAATTCCATTGAAACTTAGTGTCTTTTGAAGAAAATGTTGAAGTAGATGGACCTTATTTTCTAATTGGGACACAAATCGTCTGATGGATTGTAACTTTCCTTGAAAACTATGGAGTTGTTTCAATGTGGTAGGTGGAGGCATTTCCATGATGACTTTCACTTTGGCAAGATTTAACCCAATTCCTCTTCTTAACACTATGTAGCTTAATAACTTGCTTGATTTTACCCCAAAAACACACTTCTTTGGATTAAGGCACACTTTATATTTCTCAAACCTTTCAAAAATGGTGGTGAGCACATCAATGTGGGAATCACATGTCTTAGATTTTCCTAGAATGTCATCAACATAGTCCTCCATTATGACATGTAGAAGATCATGGAATATTGTAGTCATTGCGCATTGATAGGTGGTGTCTGTATTCTTCAAGCCAAAAGGCATAACTTGATAACAAAAGATCCCCCATGGGGTGGTAAATGTTGTTTTACATTGATCTTCTTCTACAATTTTCATTTGATTGTAACTGGAGAAAACATCCATTAAAGACAACATCTCATGTCCGATCGTCAAATCCACTATGATATCTATGTTAGGAAGTGGAAATCATCCTTAGGACATGCAAGATTTAAATCTCAAAAATATGAATAGATGTGGATGCCCCTAGATGGTTTTCCTATAGGAACAATATTGGAAACCCACTCAGGATAATCAATAGTGTAGATAAACTTTTCATCTAGCATTTTCTACATTTCTACTTTGACTAAAAGTGCTACCTTAGGATGCATCTTGCGCAACTTTTGTTTCATAGGTTTAATCTTTAGGTCTACTATTAAGTAGTGCACAACCAAATCTGTGTCTAAACCAAGCATGTCTTTGTATGTCCATGCAAAATTGATTTTTCCTTTTTATAGGAACTCAGTCATCACTTTTTATTCTTCAAGACATAAAGTGGTAGCAATGTAGGTGATTTGTGGATTATCTACCATGCCTAAATCAATTGGAATTATGTCCTCATTCAGCATAGATGACTTTTTTGGTGGTAAGGATCTGAATGGCAAGTCAACCTCTCCCTCTTTTGGTGCCTCTAGAAGGTTTCCACTAGAAGACTCATCCTTTATTTTATCCAAAAGTGTTCCAAAAGAGTTTTCACTAGAGGATGTTTCTTCTTTTTTTCTATTTTTATTTTCACTTTTGTGACTAAGAGAGTTGACTTGGCTACCAAACTAGGATTCCTCATTGTATTGAATCTCATGTTTGTAACCTTGGAGATTCTTAAGGCCAAAGAGTTCCATCATTTTTTTGTTAGAGTTACAAATATTGAGAGCTGGTGGTGTGTCCTGAAGGTCCTAGTCTATCATGTCAAGGTTGGTGAGAGGTAGGTCAGTGGATGAAAGGTTGGCTATGGAAATGACACAAACATGGTTATCTAGGTCATCCTCAATGTATTGGAAGGGTACTTCAAATAATTCCTCCTCTTTAATCTTATAATTAGGTTCAACCATACAATAGTTGTCAACAAAGGACACCTTGGGTTTAATGGAGCCCAAACCACGTCCTTTAGGATAGCTATTAGCTTCAAGGGGTTGTCTAATTCCATATTATTTAGGTCCAAGGCTAGTAGCATGATATCCCATGTTTTTAAATAATGGGAGGGGCATTAACATTTTTATCTTTGGGGAATTCCATAGGCTCATCTTTTCCATCAAAATATAGCCAATCTAGGATATTAGATTCCATGTGTTCATCACTAAGTGAACCCCAATGTTCAAATGTTGTCTTGTTAACATGTATAGTATGTTTATTTGTATAAGGTGGTATTTTTTAAGGTCTACCAAAGGAATGAGGGGAGAGTGGTAGTTTTCCAACACACAAGGCATTTTCAAACTTATAGTCTCCCATTCCTAGGTCATCAAAAGTAACCTTCTTCCCTATTGTATTGACCTTAGTATCTTCAACCTTCTCTTTTCCTTTACAAGAATTGGAATCATTATTGGATAGCTTGGGTACTATTGTGGAAGGTGATTCCATTATGGTGAGAGATTTAGGTATAACCTTAGCAAACTCACTGATTGGACAAAAATTTGTTGGTGCACCTTCCAATCTCTTACAAAAAGCAAAAGGCAATGGGTTGCCTGGAATTGTGACCTCTCTTCCTTGGTAGGGAAATTTCAAGCATTGATGATATGTATATGGGACCACCTTGAGTGTGTGTATCCAAGGTCAACCAAGCAAGATATCATATGGAAAATTCAAATCTAGGACATGGCATTTAGTGTTTATGACAACTGGCCCAAAATTTAGCGATAGCATGATAACTCCTTTTGATTCTCTTTCTCTTTCATCATATGCTTTGATTGTTATCCTTTTATTAATATCTAGGAGGTCTTCTAGAAGCCCCAAGAAATGGATCATCTTCAATGTACAAAGATTGAAACTAGATCTATTATCTATAAGGACTCTTTTTATCTTATGCTGTTGTATAAGGACTTCAATGTGGAGTGACAAATTGTGTGGTTGGTTAGGACCTTGGAAATCTTTGTCTATGAAGAAAAGGTTTTGTTGTGTGGCAAGATTTCCAATCATGGCAGTGAATTGGGATGCATTAATGTTTTCAGGAACATGAGATTCTAAAAGAAAAATCTCCAAAATCTTTTTGTGGATGCGTAAGGTGGTGAGGAGCTCTAGAATAAATATTTGTGCAAGAGTCTTTCTTAACTGGGATAATACATCATAGTAAGAAGCAAGTCTTTGTGAGGTGGATGGTGCAGTAGGAACATGTGGAATTGATCATTATTGGGGTTGGGAGTGGTGTCTTGTAAAGTGATTCTTCCCCATCGAGTGGTTGCATCACAATCAATTGCTTTTAGGACAAGGGTATTCACATGAGTGTCTACAACTTCAATGTGACCACACATGGAATCAAAACCACATATATCATTTGTTTCTATTTCGCCACACAAAGAGTCAAACCTTGATATGTGGTTAGTAGAATAATCATAGTGGAGTGCATTTGATATGGAAGCTTGATTTACATTGTTCATATTATTGTTTCTATTTTTGTTATTATCATTTTTGTGGTCAGGAAATAGCTTTTGAAATATCTTCAGTTTAGCATTTTTAGAGGGTGGTCCCCCTTCTACCTCAATTTCTCCACCATCAACAAGATTTTGAATGAAGACCTTGAGTTTTATACACTTGATTGTGTCATGTCCTTTGATGTGATGGTATTTGCAATATTCATTTTCCCTATACCATTTTGATTTGGGTTGATTTTCATCAAAGGGCTATAAATTGGGAAACACCATCAAATTGTGATCCACTAGTTTTTAGAATATGGCATCCAAGGGTTCATGAAAGTTAGTGAACTTCCTATTTCGATCATAGTCACAATTGTAATTTTTGTTGGTATTGGTGTTGTTGCAAGGAAAAATTTGTGTTCGATTACAAGATTGTTGATTGTTTTGATTCTGATTGTCATGGTTTGAATTGTTATTGTTCCCACCTTGGAGGTTTTGTACACTTTTAACATTAGTGACACCATAGTGGGTAACACCTTTTTTTTTGGACCAAAATTTGGGTTTGCTATTGTTGTTCATGTCATTGTTCAAGGATGAAGAGCTACAATGTTTAATGGAACCCTTGTCTAGGAGTCCATTTCGAATGCTCTTTCATTTCTTGACTAATGTGGTAAAGTCTTTAGGACTGGCCATTTTCATGTGGAAAGACATCAAGAGTATCAAATTTTTGATAAATATGTCCAAAAAGTGGGAATCCTCAATTTTGGATGGCATGCAATTAGCAAGATGCTTCCACCATTGTAGAAAGTTGGCAAATGTTTCACCATTTTGTTGTTTTTTGTTGCACAAATCACTTAATGAGGCATGATGTTCAATGTTGTAAGAGTATTGTGCTACAAATTTCCTTGTTAAATTATTAAAGGAAGTAATGGAGCTATTGAGTAAGTTCATTAGCCACTCTAGTGCGGGGCCTCTAAGACTTTGTGTAAAGGGCCTCTTAAGATAATCCTCACTATAGGCTACTTCTTGACACAAAATGAAAAATTCCTTGAGATGTGTGATAGGACATGTTTCTCCCATATATTTTTAAAATTTAGGAATCTCAAATTTTGGTGGAAATTGTATCATATTAATGGATCTATCAAATGGAAAGGAGCAAATTTCCTCAAAAGAGAAATCCTTCACCCCTTTATTGCTCATGGTATGGACCAAATTTTGAAGTTCATGTAACTGTTGGGCTAGATCTTGGTTTGGTTGCATTTGTGATTGTCGAGAATTGATAAACCCACCTCCCAAGTTGTAAGGAGTCCTAAACATATTATGAGTTGGTTGAAGTGCTCCACTTTGGCCAATATATTAATATGCAGTCATTGGAATTGGCATAGATATTTTCACCATACTTGTTGGCATTCACAAATAAGAGGAATATATTGGTTGTGTTGGGACTACCATTGGTTGTGTTGGGACTATCATTGGCTGTGTAGGTACTTGCCCAATGTTTAAGCATCCTATAGTTGGACCTATCAAGGTTGATTACAAAATACTAGCATGTGTAGTAGTGTTAGGCATAACACTAATGATTTGTTGAATATGTTGTGCACTTAACTGGAATGTTGGTTGTGTTGAGACACTTGATGTAGGTATGGAACTAGTTCTCACTGTGGGTTCTTTTTCTTTGCTAGATTTTTGGGTTTTGTTTGAAGTTGGTAATATGAGAGCACTATCCTTGGTAATCTATCTAAACAAAGTTCTCTAGTCAAAATTCGTAGGGACATTAACACCATCTTTAACCAAGTTTAGGAAGATCTCAATCTTGTTTGACCTAATAGACTTTTCCATCATTTCCAAATTGTAGGGATCTACAAGAAATGTTTGGACATCACTAGGGATATTGTTGTTGTCAATAGGATCTTCATCTTGGTATACTTCTTCATCATCATGTGAATTACTTCCTTGTGTTGTGTTATGAAAAGGATCCTCTAGTTCTTGTGTAGATGTTGAACTAGGCATGCCAAAGTTTGTACTAGGGGTAAATGTGCTCCCCAATTAGGTTGATCATGGAGGGAAATGATTCTCCATCTCTTGTTTCCTTAATGATTCCAACAAATGAGACATGAAATTAAATGTGAATCTATCAAATCATGTATGTACCATAAAATAGTGACCAAACCAATGAGTGGAAGGTTATGGAAGAAAGAGAAGAATGTGTGGGAGAGCAACTGAACCTTATGTGATAAAAGGGCCAACAACCTAAATGTAAACAAAAGACCTTGTTAATTTAGCAAACCAAGTGTGATATAGGATAAAAGTATCTTTCTCCTACCAAAGATGGTCAAGTGATCTTTAGGCAAGATGGGACATCAAATTGATTTATCCACTATTTCAAGATGGACTTGTGATCTCAAATGAGTGAGTGTTTGCTTATGGATAAAGGTCTAGTGTTATCATCTCAAAAGTTTTTTAACTAAGATGTCCTTATGCCCAAAAGATTAAAGTTTAAATGATAAAGCTCTCTAGAGGAAATTTTGCAAATGGAAGACTAGAAATTTGGAAATGGGGTTGATGTGGAGAATGAAGGTGTTATAGTCACTATGTAGTTAACTCGATCTTCTCTCACTGGGAACAAAAATCTTGGGTTCATTATAGGGAAAGTAGATCAATTTTGAAGTTTAGCATTGTATTTGATTATACCATAATGGTCTTGTTCAACTTCTTCTTTCTTGATGTCTTTGATAGCATATCAGAATTGTTTATAACCATGTGCTAGGTTTTTCCTTTCCATGTAGGAAAATGGTTTGGACAATTTCACTTTCTTAAGTTTGACTTTCTCAGTCATGGTAGGAACAAAATAAACCTAGTTTCAAAAAGTAAGCTTGTGACTAAAAGACCCAATGAATTTCAAATGGTAGACTAAAGATAAAAATTCTTGAAAAATAACCATAGGTCAAGAGGACCCACTTACAACTATTTCACTCACTAAAAGTTTAGCTCACCATTTCACTCATTTTTTAACTTGTTTGATGTTAGGTATTGGTTTTAGATGTTTAAACAATCAAGCACACTAAACACATCAAAACTCCTAATATGGCTACCACTAGGATGTACAAAGATTATCTAAAAGGAGTCCTCAATATATGCAAGGTATGTGAGGCCCAAGTTTGTAGATGAAAAAAAATAGTGCCACATAGTTAGGGGGAGACAGTAACCCAAATCTTTGCTTTCACTTCCAAAAGGTATAAAGTCCTTTGGGGCT
This sequence comes from Cupressus sempervirens, assembly GCA_028749045.1. Taxonomy (NCBI): domain Eukaryota; kingdom Viridiplantae; phylum Streptophyta; class Pinopsida; order Cupressales; family Cupressaceae; genus Cupressus; species Cupressus sempervirens. The sequence goes on from CM053791.1 coordinate 343,486,295, forward strand.
TAGCCAAGAGTTATAAAATTTTTCTTCTAAGAGAGGTGTCTTTCAATTCACCTCCCAATTCTTATACTTCACGAGAATGCTAGAGTTGAGGTTGTCCCAAGGGGTGATGAAATCCCTAAGCAATCCTCCTAAAAATATAAACAATATCAATTATTTCTTGTGCACTCAAGATCACCCAAAGGCATGAGAGGAGAGAATATGTAAGTGGCCTCATGGTTAAAAGATGCTTGTTCTTTCCCAATAGAGCTTTAGGTTTTGTAATATACTCTGGAAGACACTCATGTTTAAGCATGCATTGTTCTTTCCAAATCGACAATGTCATCAACATAATGAAAAGTGAGGATTTATCAACAAAAGTAAATCAATTGCGAACAAAAAAAATTCTAAAAATGAAATCAATTCCTTTAAGTCATTCAAGATTGAGTGAATTCATTTTAAGCACCAAATTCAAATATTTCATAGCAAGCTTCATTGACCTTATGTATTCAAGAGTGTATTTGCTATCTAAACATTCATTCAAATGAAAGCATGTCAATTTCCTTAAAGCATTCAAGATTGTGTTTGACTAATATAAATATGCATTCCAATGAAAAACCTGTTCACTCATTAATGGAATTCAAAAATGTATTTGAGCATCATTCATTCCAATGAAATGTGTGTAAATTTCCTTAAGGCACTCAAGATTGGGTGTAATGTTTTTACCTTAATGCATTCAAGATTGTGTTTAGTATTTAGGTATTAGTTTGCAACATACATTCCAAAGACAAATAATTATTTCATACAAGTTTATTCACCATCTAATCCTACAAGTGATTAAAATCACTACAAATTCCCTAAGTAATTAAAACTAGCATAAACCTTTAAGTGATTAAAATTGCTACAAATTTTTAAATGATCAAAATCACAAAAAGGAAGTTTTCTAACATTTTTTTCCTGCAATAATGTTGATTAGAAATCTCTATCAATCATCTAATCAAAAATTTAAGTGTTAAAAATTGATTCAATCTATCAAAAAGATGAGACGATAGACACTAGGTGCAGACAACAAAACTACAAGGATCCTAAAACTCATAGATGACAGAACTATGTAGACATCAAAACTCATAGATGATAGAACACTATAATGTATGGTTAACTATTCACTGATAAGTTATCAATCACAAATGACACAACAAGGTCATAGATGCTAAAACTTAGAGATGCCATAATATGTGGACAATAGTTTAATGATTGGATATGACAGAACTCAGCAAAAATCGTAGACAAAAATATAGTTTTAATGGTCACACACAATGTAGATGATAATAAAGGTAAATTTTCATAGATGAAAAAACAAACTTTGAAGATGCTAAAAATCAAATTTAATACGGTAACAGGTTAATTTTAAAACAATAGTGTTGGAGACACCAATTTGCGTAGAAGCTAGTTTGTGGAGATGCCAATATGAAGAGATGATAGAGTGTCTTTGTAGATGACACTATGTCCTAATGGAGATGACAATGTGTGGGTTTCAACAATGAGTTAATGGTTTATTGACAATTTTTAAAGTGGAATAGGGATGTGGGTCCCTCTAGCTATGCCAAAATATATATGTAAAAACCTAACCTATCAGGAGCATGCATAAACAAGAAAAAATTAGTAGCATGTGCATTCAAGATACAAATAACATTAATAAACTACTGATTCTATTTGAGTTTTAAAACAAACTATGCAGCCAACAAATTAGAGTCCTCACACAAAATTAAAGAAGCTCAACAAGAGTGCCCATAAGAGGCCTTGTTGGTGTCCCTAAGTGTGAGGGATGTAGATGTGCTCCCAAAACACAACTATTGAATCCCTTAAATGATAAATGATATGCAAAATGAGGTGAGTGAATCAAGACTAAATGAATGGAGAATACCTTCAAGAAATGGCTATGAGTGAGCCAATCCTCAAAGGATTCTAAGATGTGAGATGAAAAATGAAAGAACCAAACTTAGCAATGATAATTTAGAATGAGATGCAAGCATAAATGCAATAAATCTAACATCTACCAAAAGGGTCAGTAGCAAATATGCAAATCACAAAAATCTCTAAAGAGTCAAACACTAAACTAGCATGATAACAATTCAAATGAGGGAGATGATAAAATGCTTGAGACAAGGGCTCTATTTATAGTTTGACAGAGACCTTGGGGAGATTCTATCTATGTGGCATCCACATAGGTGCCAAAAGGGAGACACATGGGCTAAAGGACAAGCCATGCAAAAGTTAAAAAGAGTCTTTAATGATTGAGAGGCTCAAGGTGTCCTCACACATGTGTGAGAAACCTTGGGGGAAGGAGTGGGGCACAAATGTGTAAGAGGTATAAATGAAGTGGAAGGTTTATTGGATCAAGAGCTTCTCACATGTGTGTGAGAAAACACTTAGGGGCTAAAAGGTGTTTAAGGTAAACAAGTGGGATTAAGTAGTGGGTAGGCTTAGAAGGATGAGAGTGATGGGTGTAAGATAGGTTTTAGGATAGGATTAGGATTAAGTTAAATAAAATTTGACTTTATCATAGGATTAAATAATTTAATGGAACAGAGGGAATTAAATAAATAGAATTTATTTAAAAGGGGATTTATGGAGCACTTGTGCACTAAATGAATTTAATAGTATTTAAATTAAATTTCAATACATTAGGAAAATGAGCTTATTTAATTAATTTAATTTAATTTAATAAGTAGAAGAATATGAAAAATTAATTAATTAATTATAATGTCACAAGAAATATTAAATAAATTAATATAGTGTTTAGGAAATTTTAAGTCTGTACATGTGTTTAGTGTAGTTGTCTTTCCTTTCTTTCTTATTTTCTATGTATTTTCTTTTATTTTGTGTTAACTATCCTATTTCCCAACCACCCAAAGCATAACATCTCAATGTAGTATTTATGAATCTAAAACTCAATGAATAGGCACTGATCTTTGCTATATGGTGTTTTCTATAATAAAGGAAGTAGGTAGTTTTTTTTTGTGTGTGTTTTTTCTGAGCTCTTTTCAAAACCAAAGATTGCTAGGTTCTTGCCTAAGCACTAACATGCCTAGTTCCCTAGTTAGAGCCAACTGTTGCAATGATTTTAGTCTCCTATATTTTTCAAAACTTTTAGGAATAGGGTTTATTCAATGTGATGTCAAGTCTAAGTCTAGATTTCCTATAGGATGATCTTTCTTCTCATCATTGTTTTGGGCTAACCAAATGTGAAAAATCATGTGAGAAATGCATTAGTTCAAAGTTAGTTGATTAGGGTTTGGGGGGTTTTTTATGTGTTATCCCAATGAGAAGAAGGTTTGGATATTTTGATAATTCATATTTTCTTGTTCCTAATGATATTGAAGGCAAAGATTCATGTTAAGAAGCAATTCTTCATGAAAGCATTCCTACAAATCTCTTAGAAACCTTAATTCTATGGTCAGGTGTTCTATTAAAGGCATAATGTAGGTAGATTAAAGAAATCATGGACATATATAGAGAAAATGTTGTAGAGAACATCAAAGACTAAAGCTTAAAGATGATATGTAGATCATGAGAATAAGTTAGAAGTATGATTAGTCAAATCTTACACAGAGTGGGCACTGAAGAATGTAGAAATAGAAAAGAACATGGTCAAAGGTACCAAAGACCAAAGTTTGAAATTGAATTGATGAATCAAAAAATGTCTGATCATCCAAATCACTAGTTGAAAAGTCAAATGCTTACCTATCAGATCGAGTCCCATTTAAATATTAAGTGAATAGAGAATGCATTCAAGCATCGAATCTTACAAGATCAACATCCATTGCTTTATCACTTTTTAACCTTGCATGAAGTTTACATAATTTTGGAAAGTGATAATTCAACATGTGTCTGGTGGGCCAGTATATGCAATGCAATACCACAAAGAAAAATAGTCAAATGTCAAACTTTGTAAACAATAAAGTATTGACAACTTTCTATCGTGACGTGCATAGTTGGAAAGTGGATCCACATTGCAAACGAAACAACAAAGCATTTTCTACAAGATGTTAGATCAAAGAAGCTCTATGGATGTCTCTTTCCTATTTTTTAGAGATGCTTGAGGTTTAGACAATGTGGGAAAGTGACAATTCAACATGAGTCTTGTTTGGCCCATCACATTCCATTAAGTGCAATTTGAATCTAGTCATGAGGTGCCAATGAAGAAAACTAGTCTATTGTCAGATCTTCCAAGCAATGAAGTAATACCACATGTCTACCATGGTGTAACTAGTTGGAAAGAGAGACCCACACCATGAAGTAAAGAAATTTAGCACTGTTATGTTATCACCATTAGATTGGAAAGAGATCCATGGTCATTACTATCTCGCTATTTAAAGTTTCTCAATTTTTATTCTTAATGAAAAAGTGATAGGAAGACATGTGGATTTGGTGGGAATGAATCTAGTTGCAGCCACAAAAAGGAAATACAATGGCAAAAGTAAGGGTTTATAATGATTTAGTCATGATTATCGATTTGAGATTGATAATTGTGATTCAAAAGGGTGGTGACCATTATGATATGAGCTATTCAATCTTGGCACCAAAAAATAGAATGTGAAGGATTGAATATTTCTAATTGATTTCATGATGTTACTAGAAGCTAAACAAGAATTGGGTATTTTTAGAAGCATCATAGATTTAGAACCATTGATAGAGAGTATGCCACATGTTTGTATCAATGTAATTCCATATTTTATTCTCTATTATGTGACTGTTTCTTTTCTAGAACTAAGAAAAGATAATAGCAATCTATAAATATAACCTCATTTGATAATACAATTGTCAAAAAACTTGAGGGTGAATTGGTCTATAATTACATTTACCCTATTTTCTTGTCATGTTTTGTTTTCCATGCATGGATTAGTTTTGCATTAATAGTTGAAGGACAATTGTATGTGATCCTATGATAATTAGGTGGATTACATTTCATTTTGATATTTGTAGTAGAAGTGATTCCATTTACTTTCCTCATATATGATTTTGCTTCCTCTCTTGTTCATTTCATATCATCTTAGATAGTTTCATTCAGGGATGAATGATAAATGTGTATGAATCTATTAGTTATTGGTTACATTCCATTTCATTCAAGGCTGATAGTGAAAGTAATTCCATTTGCCCTCATGTGCATATCTCTTTATTCCTCTATTATATTTAGATGATAAATCTACACTTTGAAGTAGGAGTAGATGTTACAAGAACTTCAAGGTAGGTTGTTATATCCATTCCACTGGGCGTTATAAATTGCCCAAATCTATTTCAGCCTGGGGTGTTTGTAGTTATGAAATTCCTAGTTTATCCTCTTCTGCTCTTAGGTTAAGAACATACCCCTATCCCAGTGATCTATTAAAAAAAAATCATTGCATATATTGAATATAAGGGAGGTGTACCTTACTATTCAGAGGGCATTGATATAACACATACACTGACCCATTTATTGATAGGAACCTTTTGTTTCCTCACATTTTGAGCATCTAGAGTTAAGGTAAAGCCAAGTTAGCAAGAGAGACTAATTATTAACCAGCACATATACATTACTTGATTCATTTTATATCCAAAGTGAAAAAGTGATCCGAACAATACTAAATAAAATTAGAAAATATAATGTGAATACATGAAAATAATATTATTATTTTTTCATGAAAAAGTGAAGATCCACAATATCATTATATAATTAAAAAGTACTTCAAAATATCTCCCAAGGAAAAGAAGCATAAATAAAATACTCATTCATTACTTTTATAATACAAAATAAAAAATCCATCATTCCTAAACTACAAAAAATTAATAATAAATGAGCATACAAAAGCTCCATTTTAAGAAGATTAAACTCCTATCAACTCAATCCTATAGAAGCATATCAAAAAATCTCCTAATAAAATGGCCATATAGTAGAGATTTTTAAACTTTCATATAAGATCGATAATACCCCAACACCATTACATTTAATGAAGTAGTTTGTGATGACACTTGTAGGCACATATAAAGAGCGAGACATATATGAGATACTAATTTCTAGATCAACTCAAAATAATGTGATTTGATCCATTTAAAAGAACCAAGTCCACAACTAAATTTATTAAATTTTTTTGGATCATTTGTTCCTCTACTATCAACTAACCAATGGAGGGAAAAAGAAGGAATGGTATTAGAAAAACTCATTCGATGGTATTACTAGCAAGAAAAATACATTGAAAAACTCAATTCTTTTTTAGACATAAAGAAAATGAACTCAAACTGTCATATGTGTAATCACCTAAAAATGGTCATCTAGACTATTAGCCCCCTTCTCAATATTTTGGCTAAATTGATTTAATCATTTATCTAGACCAAATTGCTAATAATCAATTTATTTGATTATAATCTATAGTTTGGCTATGCTATCCTAAGTTCATTATTTGATTAAAAGAACATGTCCCCTTTAAATTAAATAAAACACCCCATTCTTCTAACCCACTTAAAGTGAACACATAAAGTTCTTTTTATATTTTACAATTAAAAGAAAAGGCTTTGTGACTTTTGTCTTATATGACAAGTCAAGTTATATTCTATTGGTTGACTTATGTGTGCACATGGATCAGTCCTCTTTTCAAATTCCATCATTGATCATCCACCATCTTCATCTTGATCTCTACCATCCATATGACTTTAAAAGGGAGAGATCTTTCCCCCTCAAATCATCAATCCTCATTTTGAATATTGTTATGCTGTAGGTTTTCTAACTAGTTTCTTTGGAGCTTTGTGGAGAACTTCTCTTTCTTGTCTACATTCTCTCATCCATGGCATTCTAGCTTAGCTTAGCTTTCATTTTTACATTTAGCTTAAATCATATAGTGTAATAGTTAGATTGTAACACTCTCATACATGCTTAGCATAGCTACATTTTGCATTATCATCTTAGCTTAGTTTCCATACTTGCATTGCATTATTGAGGAGCTCCTTGAGACATTTGCATTCTTTCATCTTGTCTTTGGAACCTCCCATTGCATGGTTTACTAGCAAGAAGAGTATTCTTAAGGCTCAGCTGAGATCCCTTGAACTTGAAATACACTCTCTTGCACTCTGTGGATAGGGAGCTCTAAGCCGTCATCCAAGCATTTCGAACTCATGGAATCATTTGGATAGAAGGGTTTAGAGTGGGACACTTTCGAGTGTACATTTTTGGCACCCACCATGGGGCTTGAATCAAGTTTCTAGCTCCATTTGCTTTCATTTTTTATCTTTGGTTTTTTACAGCAGCATATTGGATCTTATCAAATTCTTTTGTAGAATTATCACTTTGGTTTTAAGGCCAACCCATATGTAGATTAGTTTGAAGGCCAAAAACCTAGTTGGTTTAAATATTTGATTATATCTTTAAAACCACTTAGAGTTTGGTTTTGAAATTTTTTTTTCACATTGTGTATGTCTTCAAAATGTCTCAGTCCGATTTTCAGTGCATTTTGATGTGATTTGCGGGAGTTATGATTTTAACTTTTTTTTCATAAAAAGTCATTTTTGATCACAAATCAGCACATTTTTTAGAAAAACTTACATTTTCAGAAATCCTTTTGAATTTGAAGAGGGTTACTCTCTTTGTGTTTTGACTTTTGAGGACATATTAGGGATCAAAAACCCAATTTGATAAATATGGCCTATTTTGACAAAATTAGTCTCTAGGGCGCAAATGAAGAGATTTGTTTGAATTTCTTGCATTTTTGGAAAGCTCTCTGATTTTTATTAGGGTTCTCTTCTTTTCATTTCTATTTTTGGGTCCGAAATCATAGCAAACAAGTCCAATCTTATTGACTAGGTCAAAAGCAAAGAGTAAAAATGAGAGCATTTGTGATTAGTTTGCACTTTCTTTGCATACACTTGATTGGAAGATAACTTGGATATTTGAGGCAACTAACCACTTTTTATTGCATTATTTTATGTTATTTCACACTAACTTGTGGTACTAACAAGTTGTGATTGCACGTTGCCATCCTTGTGAAAAAAAAAATCGAAACATTGCATAAAAAGAATGCATGTCAAAGCTTCAAATGCACAAGGGCTACTAATGATTGTTTTCAGGGTTTCCCAATGCATAAAAACCCAATTTTGCTTGCTCTTTACTTTTACATGTGTGGCATATACTAGTTGTTTATTTTTAGGCACATTAAAACTTACAATTGGGATCTTTTGATGATAGGAGAGTATGCTCTTCACCCTTGTGATGAATCAGAAATCTTGACTTACCATTTGGTTTCAAGAGTAAGAGGCAACTAAATCTTCCTAGTGTGTTTGGGAGAAAATTATTGGAATAGGAGAGTATTCTCTTCACCCTTGTGGTGAATCACAAATCTTGACTTTTGAAAGTTGATCCACTCTTTGTGTAGTTAGAATCCTTTAGAGGGCCTGCTCTCAGACAACTTGAGAGGAACGACCCAAGTGGGGACAAGCAGATTACCTGGCTCTTCCAACCCACTATAAACTCAAGGCTATCAAAGACACAAAACCTTGGTATACATAGTGTTTTTCTTCACCTAGTGTGATTGCTTATGGGATTTTGACCATAGGGAGATCACTAGGCAAGAATGCTTAAGGTACTCTTGTGGTCGCGAGATTAGTTACTCATTGCAAGGTGAGGTGTCCTGTAATTGGGAGCAAGAGGAACACTATGAACAAAAGCCCTATCTAAACACCCTAAGTTAGTAACTACCTTTTTTAGCTGCTCAACTTCTTGGTGCAAGGATCGATCCTAGTGGACTACCCGGATCACCTCAAGATTTTACACTCACCATATGTGTTCCCTTAGTTGTGCTTATGACACTTCTATGACAAAGCCAATATATCTTGTGGGAAACCACTTGGTGTGAGGCAAAGGAGCATCAAGTGTGGGCCAATTTGTTGAGTAATAAACCATGACATTTAGGTAGATATTGCTTGATGTGTTCTTGAATGTGCTAGACCTGTGGAAATCTTTGGAACATACACATGATGATAGTTATACAACTTTCTTTTAAGACCTCACATATGCTTATATCATGCAAGGTTGCTTTGTCCCTTGCTTGATTGTTTGAAGACTACTCCATGTGTCACTATCTTGCTTGGAAAGAAATTTTTTTTGAACATCAAACTTGCTATGCTATCAACTATTGTCAAACTTTGTCAACCAAGTCAAAGAATCAAGTCTTAACATTTTTCTTGTGTTGCTTGCTAAGGGGAGTCTCATCATTTGATTTTTATTTTTTATGTCTCTAGTGCTTAAACATTCTTAAAGTGGCTCTTTGGTCTTAGTGCTCTTGGTCTTTTTGTCTTCATGGTCTATGCATGCTTTCTAGTTATCCTTTTGCTAAAATGGTTAGCTTGATTTCTTGACTACACTCTTGGGTTGGGAAAGTTGTTCACTTGTCACCCTACTTGCTCTATTTATTTGGCTATTTGGGCATCTTTCCTAGCTATTGACTTGAGTCATTCATGTCGTAAGTTTCTTGGACACATTGTTTGACAAGTCACTTTAATCTCTCTCTACTATCTTGGCATGTGAACACTCTACCTTCTATAGTTTCAACATCAAGTTATCTTCTAGGCTCTTTTATGCTTGGCTTTGTATCTAAAACTATGGGATCTAAACCTTGTGCTACCAAACTTCAACCGAATCTAGATGATCATGATATCCTCCATGTCACTAAAGAGTTTCAAGATCTATATGTGCAATACAAAGAACTAGAAGGGACAAATGATCTTTCTTACCTTCATCTCTCTAAGCGCATGACAGAAATGAAGTCTAAACTTGAGAAAAGGTTAGAGGAGAAGATTGCATCATTACATGAATCTTCCTTAAGGTCTTTACATGTATGTGAGTCACCTTCTTTGAGGTCATCCTCTTCTTCTAGGTCTACATGCTCTACTTCAAGACATCAAATGTCTTCATCTTCTAGATCTAAAGACCTCTTTAGAGAACAAGCAAGTCATACCTTCTTTGAGCCTATGCCAAAATTTCATGATGGACCTATCTTTGATGAAGATAATGATGAAGACATGAATGCATTCTATTCACTTGAGAAACAAGCAAAGGACTCTAGACATACTTTTGAGAGAAATTTTACTCCCTTGGGTAATTCTTATGATGAAATTTTGAGAACACTTCTTGGCACCAAGCTCATCATGTTGCCTAATTCTAGCTCCTATTGAAATCCATTCTTGGATACTTATTATGCCTATCATCGATCTAATGACCATGCTACTTCAGATTGCATTGAGGTAAAACATAAAATCCAAGATCTTATTGATAATGGAATTATTGATACCTCTAATTATTCATGCAATGAGGATACTTTTCATGAGCAAGATTACATTAATGAACCTATGTCTAGTAGAAGCTCTATTAGATCTTCCACTTCTTCCAATACTCGTGCATCTCCCAACACTTCAAATCTTTCTATCATGCCTCTATCAAATAAAGAACCTAATTCTTTCCACATTGACTATGCGTATCCTCAAGGGCTACCTCTAAAAGAAACTGAAGCTAACCTTCACTCGGATGCAAACCTTTTCCATGCTACTAATCCTAAACATCCTCAACCTTCATGCACTACTATGCCTAATCCAAGCACTACTCAATTCACTCTTCATTCTCCCTTGTCCTTAGAAGTGGCTCCATGTCAAGAGGACTCTCAAAAAGAAAAAGCTATAAATGTCAAGAAAGATCAAGATCAAGCACCCTTTCGTCTCTTTCAAGATTTTTCCCCTCCATATCCTATATCTTTTCCACCTCCTAAGTATGATGATACCACTTCCATTATCTCCCTTGAGCTTACTAAAAATTATGAGAAAATTTCTCTTCATATGCTATCCAAAGCTACTTGTCAAGATCAAAGCATCCCATCATATTCTACTTCTCCACATCCACTTCAAAATTGTGCTCAAGCTTCAAGTGCTTCTATTAAAAATGTTTTTCCTATCAAAGGTACTCATGAGTCTATTGATGGCTTTGACCATGTTTCTCACTCTAAAGATGTTAATATCCCTTCCCACTATCCCTTTGCATCTTCTAAATCTATCCTTGGTCCTTATCCATCTAAGCTAAAGCATTCAAACCTTCCATCCATATTGGGTCCTTATGTTCCTCCATCTCCTACATTCACTCATAGCTCATTCCCTAACTCTCCTATAATACCTCAAGATCAACAAAGACACTCATCCTTGATGACTTTTCACCCATCTATACATCTAAACTAGTCATATCATCCTTATTCATCTACAAATCCCAAGTCCTTTGGAAGTGAGAATAAACATAAGAATCCATTGAAAAAGAAAGATCACTATGTCCCATCTAATTGACATGTGAATGCTAAGAAGGAGAATGCACAAAAGAGATCACAAAGGTCCACTATTAAAAAAGCTAAATCAAAGAAAATATGGGTTCCTAAACCCATTATTGAAGAAATGTGTTTTGAAGTATCCAAAGGAAAATCTAAAGCTATATGGATTCCCAAGTCTCTTTTAAAAGACTTGAATATTGAAAATACTTCAAAGTTGACATTCAAGCTTCCAAAGGATTCCATTCCATCTTCTTCCAAAAATCTTTTTAAAAATATTCCAAAGCCTTCCACTCCACTTTTTTCCAAATCTCTTCTACCACCTCATACATCTAAACCTCAAGCTACTTTATCCATGATTCCTCCATCATTCCAATACCCTTCAAGGTGTGTGTCAACATTGATCTTGTACAATATTTCAACTACCCTCATGAAATCCTCTAAAGCTTACACTAACTTTCTATACATGAACTCTTATCCTCCATATACTCTTCCTACTACCATTTCTCTTTCATCACCCTATCAACATCTTTGAGCATAACTTTCTATGGTCTTGGCTTATCATGACTTATCTTTTCTATAGGAGCACTATTTAAATTCAAAAATCTTGAGCTCTTTCTAAAAATTCAAAAAAAAAAAAAAAAAATTCAAAAAAAGAAGAGAAAATAGAAAAAATGAAAAAAAATGAAAATGTGCCTTAGTGAAAACCACATCTTGTGGCACCTTGGTAGCAAAAGTAAAGAGAAATAAATTTATCCTATGGTGAAAACTACTTCTTTTGGCACCTTAGATAAGTACCATGATGAAAACTTGGCAAATAGGCATCATGCGTAATTCTTCCATCATCCATCTATCCCTTCTTCTCTCTTTGATCTTGACAATGTTGAGCTATCTTTGCATATTGGCTATCTTATCCACCAGATTTTCTATTGTGCTCTCCCATTCACTCATAGCCTCTATCTTGAGCTTTATTCTTATTGCTCTATCCTATTGCTATACTATCTAGTTGACCCCTTGGTCTTGATCATAATAAATGAAACATGGTTCTCATAGGTCTCTTGACATGGCTACTCTTTTGGACTACACACTTCATGCTATCTCACTTGTTGGATTCATTGCTTATCTTACATGCTATCTTTCTCATTACTTCCATTGCTTATCCAAAATATGCTTCATATGACTATTTCACCTCTTTCCCTAGCTTGGGTACTCTTGAGGAGTCAGTCCTTGAGGATCACTTTCACTTGCTTCATACTCTTTTTTCATCCATCTTTGCTTATCCACTGGCTCGTTGCTCCATCATATCCTATACCTTGCTAGACATTGGGAGAAAATGATGTGATCTTGCTTGAGAACTAGTGATATCTAAAACCTTCTAAAAAATTCCAAAAAAAATCATATATGATCCTGAAAAAAATCCTAAACATTAGAAAATGTCCTGAAAAAAATGATCATCTTAGTGAAAACCTAGCAATAGGTGCTTTGATATATCACTAGAAAAAATTCAAAAATAAACAAATACAAAAAAATTGAAAAAAGTCTTGAAAAAATCTGTCAAGTGGTGAAAATCAGGAAATAGGTGCTACTTGAGACCCTTGCACCTCTGTCTATCAGTCTCAATCACCTATTTTGCTACACATTTCCTAGCTTGGAATTATTTCTTGTCCTCATCTTGGGGGCACAACTGCTTAGCCTATTGAGGTATTCTTGTGCATTAGGGTTTCTTAGACAACTCACAAAATAGTGTTTCTCAACACTTCCCCCACCTTGACATCAAGTTTTTTTCAACACTTTTTAGATAGTTTACCTATGGTCTCCGATGTCACAATATTTCTCACTATCAGAATCAAGTCTTGAAGAAATGGCCAAGTGACTTACATACACACACTTTAACACTTAAACGACTGAGTTATGCTGACCTTTATCTACTTTGTGTGCTGTCTATGATGATTTCTTTGCCATGTGTTCCCTCCTTAATAGTCTTTCGAGGATGTCATTGACTAGAAGACTTAGGGCATGGGACATATTTTCTTGATTTCTGCTTGTGGGTATACTTTGTTTGTCTATAGTGTTGTAAGCATTTATGCTTGTCCTATTCAACATTTTGACTTACAAATGTATCATCTTTGACTGTTTTGCAAGACTGCACTCAGGGTTTATCTTGGCACTTATGCCTTGATACAGGTGTAATCTTGCTAAATTAAACTTAGGGAATCTAATCACATAGTTATCTTGACTTACATGTCTTTGATGCTTAGATTGGATTTCCACATACCTATCTGATCTCGATCATATTCATATCCTCATAGTTATACTAATGATGGTTTTATGATCTCATGATGTCCCTAATAAATGCTCAATGATGAAATTAAGAGTCTAAATGCTATACACTTCTTGTTGGTAAACCATTTTTCATATTAGCTTGCATTTTAGGTTAATTTTCTAGCTTACTCTTGCATTCTTGCATATGGGGAGAGCTCTCTCTTCATCTTTTCATAGACATATCGGCTAACTCCTTTCATATATTTCTTTACTTTCTTCTTGTTCATGTCTTTTCACCTTCTTAATCTTTTGCTTCATCTCTTTTCTATCTTATCATCACATTATATAAAGTTTGACCTCTTAAATAATTTTGACATCCTGGATTCATTTTTAGGATTGAAATCCAAATTCGAGTTCATCTTGATGGTCAAAATTGTCTTTTAAAATTTTACTTTCTTCTGAGCAGTTAGCTAACCTTTTGAGGTCTAATCTCTGAATCATCACTGGGGCATCTCAATTTATTCATGACTTCATCATTTCTATGCTTCATATCTACTTCTATTCACCTTTTCACATCTAAATCCTCTTTCTACTCAATTTGACCTATTTTTTATGATTTATCTTTCACAGTCAACTTTGGTCAAACTAGGGCATTTTATCAGTCTCTTATAGTCATTCTTGGGTTCTAATCATTTATCTATCATATCAGACATTGCTATATCTCAATTTTCTCATGTCTAGCTAGTTTCTGCATCCTCTTACCTCATTTCGATTTCAATCCCAAGGGGGCAGAAATGATCTATTGCTAATTGTTATAGCTATCTATTTCTTAGGAGCATTATTTTGACCTTATCACTTACTCTCGATCTATTCGCTTTGCTAGGTGTTAGAATTCTTTTTGGATCCTACCATCATCTTCCTAGTGTTCAGTACTACCGCTATTAGGCTGTGCATTTAGGACTTGCTATCTATTTCTGCATTTCATTCTTTGAAATCAGATATCTATATCTATCATCGCCTACTTGGCTTCAATTTTCTTTGACATAATGTGTTCCCAGATTGATCAAGCATTAGTCAAAGAGGGGCAAACGTAATCACCTAAAAATGGTCATCTAGACTATTAGCCCCCTTCTTAGCATTTTGGCTAAATTAATTTAATCATTTATCTAGACCAAATTGCTAATAATCAATTTATTTAATTATAACCTATAGTTTGACTATGTTATCCTAAGTTTATTATTTGATTAAAAGAACATGTCCCCTTTTAATTAAATAAAACACCCCATTCTTCTAACCAACTTAAAGTGCACACATAAAGTCCTTTTTCTATTTTACAATTAAAAGAAAAGGCTTTGTGACTTTTGTCTTATATGACAAGTCAACTTATATTCTATTGGTTGACTTGTGTGGGCACATGGATCACTTTTCTTTTCAAATTCCACTGTTGATCATCCACCATCTTTATCTTGATCTCTACTGTCCATACGACTTTAAAAGGGAGAGATCTTTCCCCCTCAAATCATCAATCCTCATTTTGAATATTGTTATGCTGTAGGTTTTCTAACTAGTTTCTTTGGAGCTTTGTGGAGAACTTCTCTTTCTTGTCTATATTATCTCATCCATGGCATTCTAGCTTAGCTTAGCTTTTATTTTTACATTTAGCTTAAATTATATAATCTAATAGTTAGATTGTAACACTCTCATACATGCTTAGCATAGCTGCATTTTGCATTATCATCTTAGCTTAGTTTCCATACTTGCATTGCATTCTTGAGGAACTCCTTGAGACATTTGCATTCTTGCATCTTGTCTTTGGAACCTCCCATTGCATGGTTTACTAGCAAGAAGAGTATTCTTAAGGCTCAGCTGAGAGCCCTTGAACTTGAAATACACTCTCTTGCACTCTGTGGATAGGGAGCTCTAAGCTGGCATCCAAGCATTTTGAACTCATGGAATCATTTGGATAGAAGGTTTTAGAGTGGGACACTTTCGAGTGTACAATATGAAGTATGCCATTAGTTTAGCTTTGGACTCCTTCTACCTAAAAATAAAGGTTGTTAGTTTTGACAACTAGAAATTTAATCTCCCCTTCATGATATCCAACTTGATGATCTCTTCTGGATGATCAATGCAATACTACATATACTCCTATAATATTGAACCAAGTTCCTTATTCAATTTTGACCTATATGTAAGACCTACATAAAAATTTCCTTCAATATTTGATATTATCATAGTGACTACGACTTCAGAGTGATTTGTATATATGGTTAAACCTTGACCTTAAGAAGCTAAAAATGTTAGTTTCATCATCTAAGGTACTCATTTTTTAGTGTGGAGAAAAAATTATGCCAATAAAAATAAGCACTTTCAGATTTGAATATATTACAAATATCAGGATCTCCACATTGCAATAGCCTCAAAGAAAAAATTGTCCTTTTAAAACTATTGACTCAAACACTATGATGCATTCTATCAAAAAGATGCCTGATTACATGTCATTGGTAACCTATCAAAAATTTATCAACAAGTTCATTATATAAAAAATATCAAATATAAAACCTTCCTTGAGTATCTCAAACAAAAGTGTATCCATTTCAATAACTTTTACATCTTGACAAAGGCCATTGCTTAATGAATTGAAAGTGTATAAGTTTATTAAACTACCCATATCTTTTATTTCTTTTTCCAAAGACAAATAGTCAACTGATCTTCTTGTATTGTAGTGATCCTATGTTATGAAATTATATATTATAACATATGATTGGTGTAAGAATTTCTCTTAGGCCAAAATTCACCCAAGAACTAAGAACTCAAACACAAACACAATAGTAGACCAAAATAGAGAGTATGATCAGAATGATGATATTCATTCAATATGCCAATTTGAGAGTACACTAGGAGTGCCTATATATAAAGGCCTTAGGAGGGCTTCTAGAATGCATAGAAGTCAGTATCATGATAAGTCATATAATCAGGCACATGTTCACCAAATATGGGTTATCCTCCATTAAGCACAAAATTAAGTGCGATGATGTGAGGATGAGCTTGCAATGGTGTAGCATGCAAATCAGTGGTGTAGACAACATGTGCTAAATTAGGAGTGTAAATAACTTTTTTGTCAACATGACAACTCAGTGAATAAAGTGAACTCCTATGTTGTAGACACCATGTGCATAATTAGAGTTGTGTAACTCATAAGAGTACAAAAACTTCTAAGTGTCTCACCTAAATAAATAATTAAATAATACAAAATAATTAAATAATTCATTAACCTAAGTAAGCTTAAGTAAGTGTAATAAGTAAATAATTATTTACACCAACACCCCCCCTTAAGTGCAACTTAGGGGAATGCCCTTAAGCTTACAAAATATAGGATGAAATGCATGATGGGTCCCACCTACTAGGCCATGTTAGGTACCCATGTACATAATGATATGTAATCTCTCATAAAACAGAGAAAGAGGGAAAACCTCATGGGAAAAACCCTCCACCAAAAAGAGAGATAAATAAGGATGCATGGATGGATGGATTAATCAAGACCCCCCTATTATGACATAAATCCAATATATACATAAGATAATGATGAGAAGAGGAAGAGAAATAGGATAGGCTCCCCCCCAAATAAATATGTTGAATAGTGACTACTCTACTGAAGAAGCTAATCCAAGACTAAAAATGTTGTTCCTCCCCTTAAGAAGAAACAATGCCAAAGGTAGAAATGAGATGCTTCTATTGTGCATGGAAAGAATCCCATCGATAATTGATGTCTCTAAAACCTGGTCAACTGGTTGAAGAACCTATCTCAAAGAACTGTCTATCTCTACAATTGATGAAGAACCCTACTATGACTGTTGATCATAAGTATCTACAATCACTTCAACCTGTAATGATTGATCATGTAGAGAATGAACAAGAGGATTGGATGGAACTATCATGACAACTAAAGAAGGTACTTCTACATCAAGAAGAAGAGGAAAATCATCAATACTATCCCCCAAATTTGTCATTGAACCTGTACCTAGAAGACTAGATGTACCCTATTGTTCTAGACCTATCACTATGGCTATGTATGCATGTGGACTGAATTAATATAGTGACCTCTCACTACAACTATCGATAGAACCCCATGTGTCTAAATTTATTAAAGCACTATTATTGGTGTCACTATTAGTTTCCACACTATATGATGTGCGGAGAGGAGTAGAGGACAAACTGGGTGAACTTTCCTCAAAGTACACAGCCTTCTCCACAAAAATTTGATGTATCTTAGGATATAGAATTCTATATGCCTTCACACTATCTTCATAACTAATGAAAGTACAAGGCAAAGATGGCTGTGCCTTACATCCCCTAGAAGATAGCTTTGCCCATGTAGGACAATTGAAGACTCTAAAATGTGTCACACTAGGTTTTCTTCTGCACCATGCCTCAAAAGGATTTTTTCCATCTAAGGCTGGATTATGAGATTGATTAAGAATGTGAGTGGCACTAGAGATTTCTTTGGCTTCTAATGATGAATCAAGAGACTTGGCTTGTATTATGCAACTTTCCATAGACTTAAGAGTTCAGATCCTCAATGCTGCAACACTTGTCTTATGCAGACTGAATGCTAGTGGAGTCTAAAGATCAATGCCCTCAAGTCTATAAAAGTTTGTAAGTCTTCTATTCACATACATGCTTCCATTGTCAATTCTTAGAAATTTGATGGCTTTCCTAATTTCTTTTCAAGATGGGCCTTGAAGGCTAGAAACTTGTCCAAAACTTTATTCTTATTATGAAGAAAATAGAACCAATTAAATCTCAAAAAGTCATTAATGAAGGTAAGTATGTAGTGACCCTGGCTGAATGCAAAAGGACCTACTAATACCATGTGAACCATTTGTAGAACACTTGGTTCTCTTGAAGACTTCCCTCTTTGTAACTTATCTTATAGATGCATATCCATTGAGTCTATTGAATATTCACCCTTAGAAAAGTTGATTTGAGGTAGACCTTTGACCATTCTATATGTGAAAAGTTACTGAAGATAGTAGAAGTCAAGATGACCATACTGCCAATGCCATAATTGCATGTTTGAATTTGATTGAGATAACAAGGCCTTTGAAGGAGACTTGGGCACAAAATGAGAGAAAGAGTATAACCTCTTGTTATGATTCACTTTCCCCACTACAACCAAGGAATCATCTTTAAGACTATGCACCTTTACTAAGTCTAGAAGGAAGTCAACTCTATGTCTATCTCTAAGGTGAGTGATTTGGTAGATTGATAGAAGATTTGAACTTAGGTTTGGAACATAGAGAACATCTTGAAACTCTCCATTTTCAATTTCCACATTTCCTTTCCCTTCAACTTCCATTTTTCTATCATCTCCCATGAATATGTGCTGTACCTTTGATTGCTTTGTTGAAGAAAAATCCTCCCTTGAAGAACCCATGTGATATGAGGCACCTAAGTCAAATATCCATTCCTTTGAATAGCTCTTTCCCTTTGAATATGAAGAAGACCCTTTCTCCTTGTACACATTAGGCAATGGAACATTATGTTTCTTCATGATGTTTTTCAACTCATCAATCTTCTTAAGATAACACTCATGTTCTTCATTACCCAATTTCTTGTGATAAGTGCATTTCTTCTTCTCCTTATTGTTGTTGTCCCCCTTCTTGTTGGAATTTGAGGACTTTCCTTGTTGATTCAATTATGGTGTTGTCTTTTCTGCATCCTCTAATTTTCTCTTCCATTTCTTCTTACCCTTTCCTTTACTTAAAGACTATCCAGCTGAATTTTGAGAACCCTCATTATTGGCCACCAATTCTTTAGAATAAGATGATTTGAGAATCCCCATTGATTTCAACTTCTTTTCTTTAGTATCCAATAGATCAACATATTCATCAAAAGTGACTTTCTTGTAGGAAGACCCTAAGGTAGTCTTTGAGGTGTTAAAAGAAGAGACAAATGTGGAATACTCTGATGGTAGCTTGTTATGTATGAGATAGATCAATTTGTCATCTTTGATAGAACTCCCACAATTAGTAAGCTTTGTCCTTAGTTCATTCACATTGATGATGAAATCCTATATTGAATCATATGACTTAGGATCTAAGGAGACAAGTTCATCTTCAATTTTGAACACATCCTCTTTAGACACTTTACCATAGAGATTTTTGAGGGTATCCCAAACTTCCTTGGATGTAGAACACTTCTTGATTTGATACATGATCTTATCATCAACCCACAAACATATATCACCTAGGGCTTTCCTATCCATTGCTACCAAAGCTGAAATATCACTTGTTGATACTTTATCACCTGCTGGTTTAGGAAGAACACCATCTACATATTGTGAAACTCCATTATGCATTAATTGATACCACATTTTTATTGACCATGTAGCATAGTTATGAGGAGTTAATTTTGGAAACTTAAATATGCCCATAATGTAGAAAATGAAAGAAAAGTGTAGAAAAGAGAGAACACAACACCAAGGACACTGCCCCTTTCACTAAATCAAGAAAACCCCCCAAAATAGATGCTTTGGGTACTTTATCAGTAGTTCGATTACAATGGGCCACTTGCCAATTTTGGCCTTCATGGACTTCTAATTTTTCTTGTTACAAATTCTTAATGGATTATAAATTTGGAACTTTACAATGTGCTACAATTCTAAAGCAATACAAAGAAAAGAAAGGCCCTATTGCTAAAAGTGACACTTTTGTCCACACAACCCTACAATCTGACTGAGGATCTAGAAAGTAGACAAAAAATAACACACTTTCAATAAAAATAGAGCCTATGTTCAGCTCCAAATGTGCCCATATAGAGCATTTGAAGTTTCAAAATTCTAGATTATGTTGGTACAATCACAAAAAATGCAAATTCTGACAAATCCTTGCATCAAAACTAGAAAAGAGTTGCACCACTAAAAATTTTAGAAAATTCTACCTAATTTCAATAAAAATTGCACCTAATTTGGAGTCTAAATGTCCAAGTTATGGCCTCCCAATGTTGGACTACAAAATTGAAAATCAATTTGGAGAGGGGTTGCATCAGCAAATGATGGGGTTAAATTTGACAGTCATACAACCATCATGGTAGTTCAAATTTGGCTAGGTATGATGGTCAAACAAGTATCAATTTTAAGATAATGAAGTGGATAATGCCAACATCCTCCTATCCTATGATGATGTCAACATCACATCATGATAACATCACCTATACAGACCATAAAAATGTTGGAGGCAAAAAAATTGTATGCTGATGTAGATAATGATGTAGGCAGGTGACTATGTAGTACAATTTTCCACTTGTCAGGCACAGATTGGAGCTAGGTCCACCATTGGTGCTTGGATGACAATTATGCAAGCATAGATAGGGCATCCATGTGGGCATGTTAACATGGTTGTAGTAGCTAATAGAATTGCAATACATGTCGTAGGTGCTAGAGAATAGGGTTCACTGACTGTCACCGTTGGTTTATGCATTGACCACACCAAACTGTTGCTAAAGTAGTGGCTGGAATGTTAAATTAATGTCATGCCAAAATATTTAAAGCACTGCTGAGATTTTGATTGACAATGGCCAAAATGTGATGTGGTTATGCCAATAGGATTACACAAGCTAGAAAATGTATTATGGGTGCCATGAAATGTGGGGTTTATCCCACATTATTGATGGGATAGGCCTACACTTTATTTATATGAGAAAACTTGTGGGCTATAATGCAAAGTGAAGCCCTTTGGATGTGGGGCTATCGAGCTATGTAGGATTGTTCACCAGGTTTGGAGGAATGCATTGGCCTATCAAGTGGGAGTAATAGCCATAAAATATGTAGGCCAAGCTTTTTCTAAAATGAATTTAGACCCTATGATAATCAATACAAAATAATTCCAAAATTACAGAGCCAAGTTGGGATGTCACTACTTGGTTCAGCTAAAAAACTTTTCTCTACCTAAATGCCTAGCTAGGAATTTTTTTTGAAAAATATAGCAAAATTACAAAGAAATAATTAAATCTAATATGAACAAACAATTAATTAGATCCAAAAATGATCATACCCGACCTACAAATTGGGGTCTTCGAGTTCTGATTTACAAAAAAAATTTGCCTCACGATCAACTTTCACCCAAGATAGGCAAATTTATAGTCGATCTTCATTGAATTGATGTTTTGAATGCAATGAGGAGGTTAGATCTGGTTCTAGACACTCCCAATGTTTATGGATCCTTTGGATTCAAGTTGAGGTGCTGAAGCATGAATGGTCACAAATGGCTATGTGTAGAGAATCTCCCTCAACTTTGATACCATGTAAGAATTTGGCTTAGGCAAAAATTCAGTCAAGAACTAAGAACTCAAACACAAGCACAATAGTAGATGAAAATAGAGAGTATGATCAGAATGATGATATTCATTCAATATGCCAACTTGAGAGTACACTAGGAGTGCCTATATATAAAGGCCTTAGGAGAGCTTCTAGAATGCATAGAAGTAAACATCATGATAAGTCATACAACTAGGCACATGTCCACTAGATATGGGTTATCCTCTATTGAGCACGAAATGAAGTGCGATGATGTGAGGATAAGCCTACAATGGCGTAGCATGCAAATTAGTGGTGTAGACAACATGTGCTAAATTAGGAGTGTGAATAACTATGTTGTCAACATGACATCTCAGTGAATGAAGCAAACTCTTATGTTGTAGACACCACGTGCATAATTAAAGTTGCATAACTCATAAGAGTACACAAAATCCTAAGTATCTCACCTAAATAAATAATAAAATAATGCATTAACTTAAGTAAACTTAAGTAAGTGTAATAAGTACATACTTATTTACACCAACAACTGGAAACCATTTATTAGCATTAAACTCAATATTCATAGGCTCATATCACTATTAAGTTGAATACTAGAAGTGACACTGATGTGATCCAAATAAAGGTCATAAATCTTTCTTATTGTGAAAGACACCTTTAATCTACTTCAATAACATCTTCTAGATGTGGGAAGTCACTTACTTTGATGTCCAAGCACGAAGAATCAAAATTATCCCACTTGTGCCCTGTGAGGCCTCGCCCCGACCCATCGTAGCATAGTGATATATTACTCTTATTTTGTTATCCATGACTCAAGATGTCGAGACATTATCTAATGCTTAGAACATATTTTATTATTTCATGTTGTGTGATGTGATTTCTAGATATATTTGATGATTGTCATTTAATGTTCATTTATATGTATATTGACGAAATTAGTAGATGTAGGATTGAGATTTGATTTACGATATTTCAAATGGTTAAGAATTATGAAGGGAGAAGAAACTTTATTAATGTATGTTTTAAATTATGAAAATTTTTGATACATATACGTTTTTCTACATGTGATTTTACGAGACTACTGATGTGTGCAATGAGTGTGCAGATATTTAGCCAAGAAACCCTACGGAGGAACAAAACTGATCTCCATGTGCTAAAATTTGGAAACCCTATTGTTCATAATTATGCTTTTTCAATGTCGCTTGACACTCATAAAATGTTTATGTACTTAATTTGCTAGTTAGAGTTGTTAGAGGGACCTATTTTATTCCTAGATTTTATTTTGTCTCTAAACCTCTTTCCTAAGGCTTTTAACATGTTTTTATTCTAACTAAAGGGTATGGGTATGGGTTAGGGGTCTTTTCCAACCCCTAAGCCCCTTTATTTGACTTTTGAGGTCACTCAAAAGTCCCCTTTTTGCCTTTGTGCGAAAATTGCAAGTGGTTGTCATGAGTTGTCTTACTTCACCTTCTTTTAAGGTTTAACCATGGTGTAGGTTGAGTTAGGAGTTTCTAGTGTGGCTAGTAGGTGGAAATAGTTATTGCTCCTTTTTGGGTGGTTGAGTTGGAGGCTTATTTAGAGGCCTTCCTTGGTCTAGTGGTGGGGGTTACCCAATCCCTATTTTTAGAGAAAGTTTAGAAGATAGTTGAAGAGGGAAGGAAGAAAAAGGATAAGCTCTTCTCAAACCTCCATTGTTACCATCACTCTTTGTTGAAGGTAGGATTCTTGGCCTTGTATTTGGTCTTCTCCATGTTTGATCATGCTTGTCCTTGCATATGGTGTTGTATTGCTATTTGTTGCTTGCTTGTATGTTGGGTTGATTTGGAGGGTTTTTATTTTGTGTTGTTCTTGGGTGCTTCCTTGTATATCTTGATGTATTGTATTGAGGGGTTTTCATGGGGTGTATTTGGCATTACTCACCCTTGGATAGGGAAGAAGTGGCCATGTGGGGGTAGGGCTTTAGTTGGATCTCAATGGTGCAGAGTCTCCTTTCATGGTGAGAGGAGGGAAAAAGGGTAAGGTGTATGGGCCCCTACCGGTCATCACATACCTTGTTGATATTGTGAAATCTTGAGTATGGAAAGGAGAGAAAATCCTTGTTGGATATGCCCTGAAAGGGCATTTGTGGAACAAAGAAAGTTCCTGAGATCTTAGCCCTGAAAGGGCTATGTTAAGATATGGTGATTGACATCTTCCATTGGGAAAAATCCACCTCCCCCCCTAATAGGGTCCTATGGATGGATTCATTGTGTTAAACTGGTTTGGGTGTATGTTGAATTGTTCCTTGTGTTGTGTTGAATCATCTTGGGTTAGCTCTTGTTTCTCCTTGTGTTTCCATGAAGATTTGAAGTTAAAGAAGGAAGTCTTGTGAAGGAATTTTTGAAGAGTTTATCATGAATTGTAAATTTTATGTAAATTATATTGTGAACGATTGGCAATGACATCGGGTTTTCTTACTAGTTCTTTCTTGATGGAGCCTTGAACCAGGATGCGTAATAAAGAAAGGAAAAAGATTATGAAAGTCTCCTTGTGTTGTTCTCATGAGAACTCAGAATTTGGCTTAGGTTTGTGAAGAAATAGTTGGTAGATAATGTCTTTGAATTATGAATTTTCAAGTTTTCAATTATGGTAATGAAAGGTAATTTGATATGCTAAAGTTTCCAATTCAATGTCAAGTATTAAGAGGAAACAATAATCCTGCATTGCGGTCACAAGGTTTAATCTCTCATTGTTAAATTTCTCTTTTTTGTCATAATCAAATTTGATTAAGAAATGTGCATCACTTAAATTCTAGATAAATGGAACATACACCTTGACATACGAATCTTTATGTGTTGTAAGAGTATTGTCATTGTTTTATTCCAACCATCAATTTGGATGGGATTAAGAGTTCCTATGTATTGCGAGTAAGTCATTGTGTATACCCATGATAATTGGTTTCCACCACCTTTGTGTATTGTGAGAATTAGTGTAGTAAGCATGTAATGTGTGTAGGGGAATAAGTTACTTTGGTTCTTAAAGAGATTGAGCCCTTTGCTTCTGCAAATATTGTAAGCTTGAAATTTTATTATTATGTGAGGATAGCCATGATAGGAGAGTTGGTGCGATATCATGGTATTGGATGACAATACAGTAATGGAAAACAATCGTTGCAATGAAATTAAGTTCAAATCTTCTTGAGTTCCATTCTGAAACTGATTTCTCCAGCATGTATTTTCCATATGTTGTTTTCAAATAAAATCCCTTGTCTAAATGATCCAATAAATTTATCAATTTAAATGAAAAGGACAAGTCAATAATTCATTATGTATCAGTATAATAACCTATGGTGGATGACCTCTATTATGAGAGAAGAAAATTTAAATAATGCATATAGAGTGCTTGGAACAAAAAACAAACTAACTTGCTGAAGGTTCCCATTCATCTCTCTGGATTTTGTATGAGAGTGCAAAATTAATCTTAGATCTATTACATACCAATTAAATATTCAAAGAATATTCCTAGAATTCCTTGCAAGGCATTAGTAAATGGTGTAGACCCATACAATAAGACATATATCTAAGTTTTCTTCAAATCTTTAACTTTTGTTTTATAATAATAATTTAAAACAACATAAGTCATTATGTCAGTAAGTCCAAGGCGTCACCTTTGTACAAGAGAGCAGCAAATTTTGAAATAAATAAAACCCAAACAAGGGACCCCACATGACGCCTACCCTCCTTATGACATAGATGCAAGTGGGCAATGTTATAATACTTGCCTTGGGAATAGACCCGCTTCATGAGGCGACCAGCTTTAAGGGCAATGGAAAAAAAAGAATGTTGCCACATACTTAGTGGTCCCCACTCTCACCAAACTTGGCGCCACTTTTCCATGCATTCCCTAGAACTGATGTGGTGGGATTAATGAGCACTCTGACCAATGTGCTGATGTAACAATGCAATATCGACTTCCCTGCTGGAACAATTCAACTTAAGCTTGAAGTGACCTTTGTACTGGCACCTATGAAACTGTCAGCAAGTCAATTCATATCAAAAGAAGTGAGATATTGTGAAAGGATGGTAAGGGGTAAAATTCGTATGAGGATATGGTAGGAAGAAAGTCAGGGACGTGGGTAGCCATGTGGATTGAGGGAGTTTTATTAAAACTTGAATTTTTTAATTGCATGTAAGTTCATATAATAATATGTAAGTTCATATAATAATATTAAGATTAGTGTGAGGATCTAAGGACAGCTTGACCTTAGAAATTGAAACTTATATTTTAGTTGAGTGTTGATATAAGATTTTTAGATATTATTCAGATTGGAGTGTCATACGAAATCAAATGTATTGTTAGGTTGTTATTAATTTAATTATTATTAAGTTTTGCTTTAGTAAGTGGTTTAGTATTTAATTTAAATTAAGTTTAAAATTGTAAACTTGTTAAAGTTATTTTGTTTAAAGTTCATTTATATTTCTTGATTAATATTAGATTTATTTCATGTTTCCATTAGATAGTTTTAAATTTTATTTAATTTGTAAAGTTAAGTTCTATTTAAAAGATTAGACATTTTTTGAATGATTAGACCAACTATAGATTTAGTTAGTTAGTTTAAGATAAATTAGTTTAATATGAAATTATTATTAAATTTAGTTTAGATTTAATTTATATTCGATTAAATTTTTGTTGAAAATTAAGCTAAGTCAAAGATTTAGGAAATTTTTGTATTATTGTATCTTTGATAATTTGTTTAATTAGTGTCCTAATAGCTTAAGTTATTCAAATAATCTAAACCCAATCTTCTTTAGATTGTTATTAAAATAATTTTCGCATGATTGTTTAAGCAATGTAATAACGAATCAGTAAACATTGATATCAATTAAATAACAATGTACTTCAGAATCCTGATGATGTATTCCTCCACAAAAGTTTTAAACCAAAGATGTTGTAGAGGAACTTTTCTTAAATTGATATCAACCTTTTTAACTTAGAGCATGTTTAATTATTTATTATCATTAAAAAAAAAAAAATTGTGTGTGTTTTTGCCCTCATAGTTTGGGCATGACATTTTGGTATCAGAGCCCGTGTTTCAACACTAGGAACCTTAAACCATTATGCTTCCTAAACTTAACTCAGACTTTTAATTGTGTAGATGCCGCCTCTTACTCGCAACCGGCGAGGCAGAGGTCATAAGACTGGGGGTGGTAGAGCGGGAGAGGAGGGTGGACCACCACCACCTCCACCACCACCGAACCCAAATCAGGACATAATTGATGCACTCCAGACTTTGATCGGTGTAGTTCAACAGAGAGTGGTACCTATAGTTGAGCCAGTCCAGCAGATTCTAGTAGTGGAAGTAGAGGGACCCAGAGGAGGCAGGCCCAGAGTCAAAGAGAGGACTAGGAGGCCCCCACTGAGACAGATAGAGGGTCAGGGTGATCACGAGGAAGAGTCCATACACCAGAGAGGACCCCCTTTTGACAGACCTCCTAGACATGTAGGGGATGACATCAGGGAATTGATTCGACTCAGACCACCATTTTTTTACTGGTACCACTAAGGGTTCAGTAGCAGAGGCATGGTTGCAGAGCTTACAGCGGTGCTTTGGGTTACGTCCTTATGGGAGTAATCTAAAAGCATGCCTAGCAGTTCATCAGTTGAGAGTGGATGCCTCCAACTTGTGGCATCAGGAGGAGATTATTGGTGGAGTGAGGATGGACACCCTCACATGGGAATCTTTCCTAGAAAGATTCTGAGAGAGATACTTGTCAGAGCATTTCTGGTAGAAGCAGATAGAGGAGTTCCATTCTCTTTATCAGAGAGGCCTTACAGTGGCTTAGTATGAGAGTAGGTTTCTTGAGCTCCTTCCCTATGTGGAATACATGAAGGACGAGAAACTATCGATGCATCGCTTTATTATGGGTCTGAATTTCTCTCTTCAGGGCCTAGTTAGGATGGCCTTCCCTACCACTTTCAGATAGGCAGTGGAGATAGTACTAGTTGCTGAGGATACTCGAGGGAGGCAGGAGTCATGGGATCGGCCTCAGAACCAAAACTCCTTCCAGCAGAAACCCCCTTGGAAAGGGAATCAGAATTATATAGTAGGGTTCTCTAGGGGCCAACAGTCTCAACAGCCAAAACCCTAGCAGCAACAACAACAGAAACCTTCTCATGGTTATCAGGGCTCTAGGCCCAAGCAGTGGCAGTCACAGGGTCCTAGGCAGGAGCAAAAAGTACAGGTTCCACAGTCTCAGTCAGTGAAGACTCAACAGTCTTCTAGGGGAGGATTCAGCAGATCTAGCAGATCAGGAGGCCCACAGCAGTCTGGGTCATAGGGTGCATGATCTTATACTCGCAGACCATGCTACACTTGTGGTGGCATGGGTCATATAGCTAGGGAGTGTCTGCAGGGACAGGCATCCAGTGGTCAGAGTAGGGCTTTTTCGGAGCCGACAGTTGGTGACATGGGTAGATCCCATAGAGTTTTTGCAGTGGTTGACAACCACCAGGCTGAGCATCCGGCCACAGTTATCGAGGCTACAGGTATTATATAGGGCCATATGGTTGTAGTTTTATTTCATTTTGGGGCTACAGACTCTTTTATATCTCCATTTGTAGTGGAGCATTGCAGGCTAGTGGCAGTTAGTCAAGATGTTAGTTGGGAGGTAGAGTTAGCTTCAGGAGCCAGAGTGTCAGTTAGTTCCATGGTGCGGAGTTGTCAGATGCAGATTGGAGACATGTCCACTAGGACTGACCTACGCATTACCCCTCTAGGTTCTTATGATGCTGTCCTTGGAATGAATTGGCTTTGTGCCCATAGCGCCAAGCTCGATTGTCGACAGAAGAGGGTGGAATGTGTGGATGACAATGGTATCTCTAGGGAGATCTTCGGAGTGAAGAGGCCAGTGTCCCTTCGGATGATTTCTGCTATGCAGCTTAGGCGGTGCATGCGAAAGGGTTGTTAGTTGTTTTCTATCACTATCAGTGACCAAGATGAAGATTCAGAAAGGGAGCCATCGCTTGATGATTTTCCAATCCTTCAAGAGTTCGCAGATGTGTTTCCTTCAGAGCTTCCTGGTATGCCTCCATCGCGAGCAGTGGATTTCCACATAGACCTAGTACCAGGAGCTGAGCCTGTTTCGAGAGCACCATATAGGATGACTACTCATGAGCTCAGTGAGCTAAAGGCTCAGTTGGAAGAACTCTTGGAGAAGGGGTATATATGACCTAGCGTGTCACCTTGGGGTGCACCGGTGATTTTCGTCAAGAAGAAGGATGGGTCACTTAGGTTGTGTATCGATTATCGACAATTGAACAAGGTGACCATCAAGAACCGATATCCTCTTCCCAGAATCAATGATCTCTTTGACCAGTTGTAGGGTGCCCGAGTATTTTCGAAGATTGACCTAAAGTTGGGTTACCATCAGTTGAGAATTGTGGATAGTGACATCCCCAAAATAACTTTTCGTACTAGGTATGGCCACTACGAGTTCATCGTGGTACCTTTTGGTCTTATGAATGCTCCAGCTGTGTTCATCAGCCTCATGAATGGAGTATTTCATACCTTTTTGGATAATTTTTTTTTGTGTTTCTTGATGACATTCTTATTTATTCTCATGATGAGAGAGAGCATGAAGAGCACCTGAGACAGGTATTGCAGAGGTTGAGAGAGAATCAGTTGTTTGGCAGCTTGTCGAAGTGTGCATTCTTCAGACCCGAGATACACTATTTTGGTCATGTCATATCAGGTGATGGTGTCTTAGTAGACCCATCAAAGATCAAGGCTATCATGAATTGGCCAGCACCCACCAGTGTTACCAAAGTGAGGAGCTTTATGGGGCTAGCAGGTTATTATCGACGCTTAATTTTAGGATTCTCTAGATTGGCACACCCCATCACTTCTCTTCAGAGGAAGGGGAAGAAGTACGAGTGGATGGAGAAGTGTGGTAGAGCTTTCGAAGATCTCAAGAGAGCCCTCACGAGTGCACCAATTCTTGCAGTACCAGATCCTATTGCAAATTTTGTGGTGTGCACCGATGCATCTTTAGATGGTTTAGGAGCGGTCCTTATGCAGGAAGGATGACCTATTTTCTTTGAGTCTAGGAAGTTGAAGACTCATGAACTCAATTATCCTACTCATGACCTAGAACTAGTGGCAGTGGTTCATGCCTTGGTGAGATGACGACATTTCCTTCTGGGTCATAGATTCGAGCTTCATTCCGATCATCAGAGCTTGCAGTACATATTTTCCCAGCCAAACCTTAATGCTAGGCAAAGAAGGTGGATGGAGTTCTTGTGTGAGTATGACTTTGATGTTCATTACATCAAGGGAAAGGAGAATGTGGTTGCAGATGCCTTAAGCCGAAGGCGCCATGAACTTTCATCTGTGACTACTTGCACTGACTTGAGAGAGCGGATCTTGCAGCGCTTACCAGCTGATGAACTTTATGCACAAGTAAGTCAGTTAGTACATTCTCAGAGACCCTTGGAAGGGAAGTTTGCAGAATATTCTTTGGAGTCCAATGGACTTTTGCGTCATAGGGGACGTATGTATGTACCTTCCATTGGGGGTTTGCGCGAGCTCATTGTACTTGAGGCTCACAGGGCACCTTATGCAGCGCACCCCGGTTTTAAGAAGTTACATGCAGATTTGAGACAGTTGTATCATTGGCCAGGCATGAGAGTGCAGATTGCTAGCATAGTTGCGAGATGCCTCGAGTGCCAGAGGGTGAAGGCGGAGCACCGTCATCCTGGCGGGTTTCTCCAGCCGCATGAGATTGCAGTATTGAAATGGGACACTATATCTATGGATTTTATTGTTGGTCTTCCTATGTCATCTCATCACCATGATGCCATTTTGGTGATAGTCAACACATTGACCAAAGTTTCCCATTTCTCACCCGTGCATACTACATTTACAGCATGAGACATAGCTCAGGTTTTCTTGCAGGACATTGTTAGACTTCATGGTGTTCCCCGTAAGATCATATCTGACAGGGACTCTTTGTTCACTTCTTCATTTTGGAGAGAGTTACAGTCAGCTTTGGGCACTAGGCTCAATTTTAGTACAACATACCATCCACAGACTGATCGCCAGACCGAGCAAGTGAATTAGGTTTTGGAGGACATGCTGCGTATGTATGTGATGGACCATCAGGTCAAATGGGAGGAATACCTTCATCTTGTCAAGACTGCCTATAACAATGGGCATCATTCTTCCATAGGCATGCCGCCATATGAGGCTTTGTACAGGAGACTATGCAAGACACCCTTGAGTTGGGATAGGATCGAGGATCGAGTATCTATTGGTCCCCAGTTAGTAAAGGAGATGGAGCAGCAGGTGACCCTGATTAGACAGAACTTGAAAGAGGCACAGGATAGGCAGAAGAAGTATGTAGATGTGAAGAGGACAGATTGAGAGTACCAGGTTGGTGATAGAGTATTCCTGAGGGTATGACCACACAAGAGTCCGATTCATTTCGAAAAGGGCTCTAAGTTGGCACCCCGATTTGTTGGGTCATTCAAGATCCTTGAGAGGATAGAACCTATTGCTTACCATTTAGCTTTGCCACCTTGCCTGTCACGTATCCACGATGTGTTTCATATTTCTGTACTTAGAGGATACATTTATGATGAGTCTCATATTATAGATTGGGATGCTTTACAGGTGGAGTCAGACGGACAGCTAGCACTGAATCCTATCCGCATTATTGCCCAACAGACCCTAGCACTTCGAGGCCGAGAGCTGGACCAGGTTAGGGTCCAATGGGATTGTTACGATGAGCTCACAGCTTCATGGGAGGATGTAGCACAGATGCGATCTCAGTACCTGTACCTTTTTTATGAACTCCAGGAGGAAGTTCATGCCTAGTGGGGGAGGATGTGAGGCCTCGCCCAGACCCATCGTAGCATAGTGATATATTACTCTTATTTTTTTATCCGCGACTCGAGATGTTGAGACATTATCTGATGCTTAGAACATATTTTATTATTTCATGTTGTGTGATGTGATTTCCAGATATATTTGATGATTGTCATTTAATGTTCATGTATATGTATGTTGACGAAATCAGTAGATGTAGGATTGAGATTTGATTTACGATATTTCAAATGGTTAAGAATTATGAAGGGAGAAGAAACTTTATTAATGTATGTTTTAAATTATGAAAATTTCTGATACATATACGTTTTTCTACATGTGATTTTACGGGACTACTGATGTGTGCAATGAGTGTGCAGATATTTAGCCGAGAAACCCTACGGAGGAACAAAACTGATCTCCATGTGCTAAAATTTGGAAACCCTATTGTTCGTAATTATGCTTTTTCAGTGTCGCTTGACACTCGTAAAATGTTTATGTGCTTAATTTGCTAGTTAGAGTTGTTAGAGGGACCTATTTTATTCCTAGATTTTATTTTGTCTCTAAACCTCTTTCCTAAGGCTTTTAACATGTTTTTATTCTAACTAAAGGGTATGGGTATGGGTTAGGGGTCTTTTCCAACCCCTAAGCCCCTTTATTTGACTTTTGAGGTCACTCAAAAGTCCCCTTTTTGCCTTTGTGCGAAAATTGCAAGTGGTTGTCATGAGTTGTCTTACCCCACCTTCTTTTAAGGTTTAACCATGGTGTAGGTTGAGTTAGGAGTTTCTAGTGTGGCTAGTGGGTGGAAATAGTTATTGCTCCTTTTTGGGTGGTTGAGTTGGAGGCTTATTTAGAGGCCTTCCTTGGTCTAGTGGTGGGGGTTACCCAATCTCTATTTTTAGAGAAAGTTTAGAAGATAGTTGAAGAGGGAAGGAAGAAAAAGGATAAGCTCTTCTCAAACCTCCATTGTTACCATCACTCTTTGTTGAAGGTAGGATTCTTGGCCTTGTATTTGGTCTTCTCCATGTTTGATCATGCTTGTCCTTGCATATGGTGTTGTATTGCTATTTGTTGATGGCTTGTATGTTGGGTTGATTTGGAGGGTTTTTATTTTTTATTGTTCTTTGGTGCTTCCTTGTATATCTTGATGTATTGTATTGAGGGGTTTTCATGGGGTGTATTTGGCATTACTCACCCTTGGATAGGGAAGAAGTGGCCATGTGGGGGTAGGGCTTTAGTTGGATCTCAATGGTGCAGAGTCTCCTTTCATGGTGAGAGGAGGGAAAAAGGGTAGGGTGTATGGGCCCCTACCGGTCATCACATACCTTGTTGATATTGTGAAATCTTGAGTATGGAAAGGAGAGAAAATCCTTGTTGGATTGGCCCCGAAAGGGAATTTGTGGAACAAAGAAAGTTCCTGAGATCTTAGCCCCGAAAGGGCTATGTTAAGATATGGTGATTGACATCTCCCATTGGGAAAAATCCACCTCCCCACCTAATAGGGTCCTATGGATGGATTCATTGTGTTAAACCGGTTTGGGTGTATGTTGAATTGTTCCTTGTGTTGTGTTGAATCATCTTGGGTCAGCTCTTGTTTCTCCTTGTGTTTCCATGAAGATTTGAAGTTAAAGAAGGAAGTCTTGTGAAGGAATTTTTGAAGAGTTTATCATGAATTATAAATTTTATGTAAATTATATTGTGAATGATTGGCAACGACATCGGGTTTTCTTACTGGTTCTTTCCCGATGGAGACTTGAACCAAGATGCATAATAAAGAAAGGAAAAAGATTATGAAAGTCTCCTTGTGTTGTTCTCATGAGAACTCAGAATTTGGCTTATGTTTGTGAAGAATAGTTGGTAGATAATATCTTTGAATTATGAATTTTCAAGTTTTCAATTATGGTAATGAAAGGTAATTTGATATGCTAAAGTTTCCAATTCAATGTCAAGTATTAAGAGGAAACAATAATCCTGCATTGCGGTCACAAGGTTTACTCTCTCATTGTTAAATTTCTCTTTTTTGTCATAATCAAATTTGATTAAGAAATGTGCATCACTTAAATTCTAGATAAATGGAACATACACCTTGACATACGAATCTTTATGTGTTGTAAGAGTATTGCCATTGTTTTATTCCAACCATCAATTTGGATGGGATTAAGAGTTCCTATGTATTGTGAGTAAGTCATTGTGTATACCCATGATAATTGGTTTCCACCACCTTTGTGTATTGTGAGAATTAGTGTAGTAAGCATGTAATGTGTGTAGGGGAATAAGTTACTTTGGTTCTTAAAGAGATTGAGTCCTTTGCTTCTGCAAATATTGTAAGCTTGAAATTTTATTATTATGTGAGGATAGCGATGATAGGAGAGTTGGTGCGATATCATGGTATTGGATGACATTACAGTAATGGAAAACAATGGTTGCAATGAAATTTAGTTCAAATCTTCTTGAGTTCCATTCTGAAACTGATTTCTCCAGCATGTATTTTCGATATGTTGTTTTCAAATAAAATCCCTTGTCTAAATGATCCAATAAATTTATCAATTTAAATGAAAAGGACAAGTCAATAATTCATTATGTATCAGTATAATAACCTATGGTGGATGATCTCTATTATGAGAGAAGAAAATTTAAATAATGCATATAGAGTGTTTGGAACAAAAAAAAAACTAACTCGCTGAAGGTTCCCATTCACCTCTCTGGATTTTGTATGAGAGTGCAAAATTAATCTTAGATCTATTACAGACCAATTAAATATTCAAAGAATATTCCTAGAATTCCTTGCAAGGCATTAGTAAATGGAGTAGACCCATACGATAAGACATATATCTAAGTTCTCTTCAAATCTTTAACATTTGTTTTATAATAATAATTTAAAACAACATAAGTCATTATGTCAGTAAGCCCAAGGCGTCACCTTTGTACAAGAGAGCAGCAAATTTTGAAATAAATAAAACCCAAACAAGGGACCCCACATGACGCCTACCCTCCTTATGACATAGATGCAAGTGGGCAAGGTTATAATACTTGCCTTGGGAATAGACCCGCTTCATGAGGCGACCAGCTTTAAGGGCAATGGAAAAAAAAGAATGTTACCACATGCTTAGTGGTCCCCACTCTCACCAAACTTGGTGCCACTTTTCCATGCATTCCCTAGAACTGATGTGGTGGGATTAATGAGCACTCTGAGCAATGTGCTAATGTAACAATCCAATATCGACTTCCTTGCTGGAACAATTCAACTTAAGCTTGAAGTGACCTTTGTACTGGCACCTATGAAACTGTCAGCAAGTCAATTCGCATGGAAAGAAGTGAGATATTGTGAAAGGATGGTAAGGGGTAAAATTCGCATGAGGATATGGTAGGAAGAAAGTCAGGGACGTGGGTAGCCACGTGGATTGAGGGAGTTTTATTAAAACTTGAATTTTTTAATTGCATGTAAGTTCATATAATAATATGTAAGTTCATATAATAATATTAAGATTAGTGTGAGGATCTAAGGATAGCTTGACCTTAGAAATTGAAACTTATATTTTAGTTGAGTGTTGATATAAGGTTTTTAGATATTATTCGGATTGGAGTGTCATAGGAAATCAAATGTATTGTTAGGTTGTTATTAATTTAATTATTATTAAGTTTTGCTTTAGTAAGTGGTTTAGTATTTAATTTAAATTAAGCTTAAAATTGTAAACTTGTTAAAGTTATTTTGTTTAAAGTTCATTTATATTTCTTGATTAATATTAGATTTATTTCATGTTTCCATTAGATAGTTTTAAATTTCATTTAATTTGTAAAGTTAAGTTCTATTTAAAAGATTGGACATTTTTTTGAATGATTAGACCAACTATAGATTTAGTTAGTTAGTTTAAGATAAATTAGTTTAATATGAAATTATTATTAAATTTAGTTTAGATTTAATTTATATTCGATTAAATTTTTGTTGAAAATCAAGCTAAGTCAGAGATTTAGGAAATGTTTGTATTATTGTATCTTTGATAATTTGTTTAATTAGTGTCCTAATAGCTTAAGTTATTCGAATAATCTAAACCCAATCTTCTTTAGATTGTTATTAAAATAATTTTCGCATGATTGTTTAAGCAATGTAATAACGAATCAGTAAACATTGATATCAATTAAATAACAATGTACTTCAGAATCCTGACGATGTATTCCTCCACAAAAGTTTTAAACCAAAGATGTTGTAGAGGAACTTTTCTTAAACTGATATCAAACTTTTTAACTTAGAGCATGTTTAATTATTTATTATCTTTATAAAAAAAAAAATCTGTGTGTGTTTTTGCCCTCATAGTTTGGGCATGACATGCCCCAATTTGCTAATAAATTGACCACTACATTACCTTCTTGAATAACATGAGATACATGAAAAACATCAAAGAAATCCAATAGATTCCAAAGTTTAACCATAATGTGTTTAATTATCTAACTAGTAATTCACTTATTAGGACAAGCATTAGTAATAATAGAAGAGTCACCTTCAACACTAATCTTCATAATTTTTAATTGATTGGCTAACACTGAACATGGTGTAATGCAAATACCTTTGCCAAAGTATTTGTACTCAAAGGTAGTGACAAACATTTGAATGCTATAGTTTCCCCTGACCAATTTCTCAAAAAAAATGACACAACCAAACTTTTCAAGATTCCCTTTGAAGAGCCATCAAAATTCAACTTAGTAAATACAAAAGATGGAGGAAACCATCTAATTTTAGACCTTTTCATATGATATTTAATTAGAAATTGGGTCATGAATGGAAGGATAAAAATAAAAATCAATTCTCTAAGAGTATTATTGTCCTAATATGTAAACTTATAGTTAATTTTTTTCTCTTTCACATGATGGGTGCTGACCACTTTGAAAATGATTTTTATAAACCCTTAAGACCAAATCAATTAGAGAAATCACACTCCTAAGACAAGATTAATGCAGGAGAACATTTCAAAATGCTTGAGAATAATATGGATTCTAAAAAATGAGTTGGCTAGGATTGAAATACTTCCCATAATATGTTTTGTAGAGGCACTATTAAATATACTATTTGTATAGCAAAGTTCCAACACTTCTAGGAAAAGGGAAATTGAAGGAATATATTTTCTACACTTTCTAATTCATCATTACATAAAACAAATCAAAATGGTTTGGATATATTGAGCTTATTAGTTCTATCATTGGTTAATATTATCTTTCTAAGTGTAGGCCATGCAAATTAGTATGGCTTAGGGAGAATCATCGTATTCCAACAAAAAGAGTACAGATGTTATTTCACATGTTGTTGTTCAAATAAAGATAGTGCCTTATATCCATATTCAATACTATATCCTCCACTAGAAGATGGGGCTCAAATCAAATCATCTTTGTAATTGAGATTGTTTTTGGTTTGAGATAGGATTTTGTGCAAGCATTATTTTAAATAATGAGTTATTGGTAATTCAAAAGGATCTTTCCATATAACTTTATGTGAGAACCTCTCCATTATAATAACATAACCTATCATCTAGATAACACAACTATCTTTAATCATTTTGATGACATCCCTCAAATCATCAATAAACATGAATATAGTCATATCCTACCATAAATCCTCCCAAAAATTTGGTGATTCACCATTGTTCACTTTCCAAGCAACATAATTTTTTACTACCTCTCTAGAAGAAATAAAAAATTTCCACATGTTTAATCCATTCAATTGGTTAGAAATTGTCATAATTCTTCAAGGATCTAATATATCCAAATATTTCTCTTGTGTAATTTTACACCATTTTCTATTAGATGCCTTAAGCATTTTCCAAACTAATTAATCTCCAAAAGCTATAGTCCTCTTTGACATGACATGCAATCGAATCCCACCACAACTTTTTTCACAT
Source organism: Cupressus sempervirens (assembly GCA_028749045.1). Classification (NCBI taxonomy): domain Eukaryota; kingdom Viridiplantae; phylum Streptophyta; class Pinopsida; order Cupressales; family Cupressaceae; genus Cupressus; species Cupressus sempervirens. Next base: position 343,523,900 of record CM053791.1, read on the forward strand.
ATCATTTCTTTTAAATATATCAAATGAATATTTTTCTCCTCTAACATGTTACCATTCCAAACAAAATCCATTATTAATTTATCCATTTGCTTAATGATCCTAGCTAGAGATTATAGAACAAACATGGTGTAACTGGGAATAGTTGACAAAATTGATTTAACTAACAAATTTTTCCAAAATAAAGAAAACTAGAAATATTTACAAGAAGAAATCCTACTCCTAATATTTTCCAAAATTGATTTTAGTGAACTACTTTTCTATCTCCAATAAATAGAGGAATGCCTAAATAAAGGGAAGGTACAATTTCTTGGGAAAATACAATAACATTGATAAATTTTCTAAATATCACATCATTAGTGAAAAATAAAACTTAAGACTTTTTCTCTTTGATTCACCAACCTAAAATTTCCATATATAACAAGATAAAGTCCTTTTGATTTCTATAGCCTCCTAAAGATTAACTTTCCCAAATAATATTGTATGATTTACAAATATGGAAGGTGAAACTTTGAAAGAAGTACCTTCAAACTATTTGATTATTGTTTTTATTCTTGTTTTGACTTGATTATTCTACTAAATTCCTCCACCATAATAATAAAAAGAGAGAGATATTGGGTCATCTTGATAGATCCCTTATGGGGATGAGAGGAAACCAACTAGTTCTTAATTCACAGTAAGTAAGTATAAATGCCTTGAGATACATACCTTAATCCATTTGTACCACTTCTCATCTAACCCAAACCTATGAAGGATCTTGAAGAGAAAGGACCAACACACATTATCATAAGATTTTATTATATCTAATTTGATCATCAAAGTGGGTCTAATTTGAATACATTTAATGCAAAACATTATGTGCCACTATGGGTCATTCCATCATTCCATAGTTCCTTTTCCTAGAGAGAAACCTCCCTATTTCAAATATATGATTTTGATTAAAATCTACTACAATCTCAAATATATTACCTTGATAAATGTTTTATATACTATATTGCACAAATAAATGGTTCTAAAGTTGGAAAATTTTCTTGGAATTATTTTATTTTAGGAATCAAGGTAATATTTGTAGTGTCATTTTTTTTAACATGGACCCACTTTTTGAGATTCCTTAAGGAGTGCCAAAAGATCAAGATTGGTCACATCCTAACACTTTTTAAAAAACATAGTCATAAACCCATCCATATTAGGAGCTTTATATGGATATAAAAAGACAAAAAAAAATTGTAATTCCATCATGGTGAAAGGGAAAGAATATTATTATTATCTTTCCTAGACACTATTGATCCCAATCGATGGGGAGAGAAGAATCAATACTAACTCTAAAATTGGTTTCTCCCTTAACTACTCTAAAAAAAATGAGTGATAACCACTTAAAAACTAAAATAAAGATAAATGAAGTCAATTATAAACAAGAAAATTCACATAGTGTTGCCATGATTTCAGTCTCCTATATTTTTTAAACTTTTAGGAATAAGGTTGATTCAATGTGATGTCAAGTCTGAGTCTATATTTCCTATAGGATAATATTTCTTCTCATCATTCCTTTGAGATAACATAATGTGGGAAATCATGTGAGCAATGCATCAGTCTAAAGTTAGGCTATTAGGGTTTGGAGGGTTTATTATGCATTATCCTTATGGAAAGAAGGTCTAGATATTTTGCTAATTCATGTTTACTTGTTCCTAATCATGTTGAAGATAAGGATTCATGTTGAGAAGCAATTCTTGATGAAAGAATTCCTAAAAATCTTTGAGAAAGCCTAATTCTATGATCAAGTGTTCAATTAAAGGCATTGATGCAGGTAGAATGAAGAAATCATGATCATATATATAGAGAAAATATAGGAGTCAAATATCTTAGCCCAAGCTTGAAGATAATATATAGATCATGAGAATAAATTAGAAGCAAGATCAATCAAATTCTATATAGAGTGAGCACTCAAGAATGAAGAAATGGAAAAGAACATAGTTAAAGGTGGTGAATACCAAAGATTAAATCAAATTGACAAATCAAAACACATCTGATCATCACCAAGTTGAAAAGTTAATTGAATGAAAGGATGCATGATATTGGCTAATTAAAAGTAAAATTCTTACTTTTTAGTTGGGTCCCATTGAAATATCAACAAAAATGAGAATGCATTCAGCCGTTGGATCATACAAGATCAGCATCCATCACTTTGTCACTTTTCAAAGTTGCCTAAGGAATAACCAATGTGAAATAGCAATAAGATGACACCTATCCACAGGACCCAATTGAGGTGGGACCTTCTTTGAATCATGCATAGTAATCAAGTGACATGATATGGACTATTAGATCAAAGATCTATGGATGTCACTTTCCCACTTTTCAAAGATGCACAAAGTTTAGACAATGTGGGGAAGTGACAACATGACATGTGTACATAGAGGGACCCATTATATTCCATATGGTATATTCTAGTCATGAAGTTCCACAGGGTACAAACAAGCCAATGTTAGATTCACTAATCAATGAAGTAATGCCATTTTTCTACCATGAGGTACATAAGGTGCCTAGTTGGAAAATGGACCCATGTTGCAAATTAAACAATGAAGTTATAGTCTTTTTTGGGAGCCCTTAGATCTTACAAGATCTACAGATGTCTCTTTCCTACATTTCAAAGATGTGTGAGGTTTACACAATGTGGGGAAGTGATAATGAGAAATGTGGAATGGTGGACCCATAGAAGGAAATACAATGACAATAGGAAGGTCATAACATTTTAATCTCAAGCACTAATTTAAGATTGACGGCCATAATTTGAAAAGGTAGTGACCGTTGGAATATAAAATAAATGGGTTTGGCATGAAACAATAGAATATGAAGCATTGAAGATTTCTACATGATTTCATGACATTACAAGAAATTGAAAAGAAATTGGGCATTTTCAGAAGCATCATAGATTTAGAATCATTGATGGAGACAATTCCATGTGTTTGTATTAATGTAATTCTATATTTTATTCTGTATTCTGTAACTGTTGCATACCAAAATTAAGAAAGGATAATAGAAAACTATAAATGTAACCTCATTTAATAATGAAGGGGTTAGCAAAATTGATGGTGAATTGATCTATAGTTCCATTTATCCTAGTTGTTTGTCATGTTTTTTTGTCCATGCATAGATTAGTTCTATATTAAGAGTTGAAGGAAAATTATATGTGATCCTATGATATTTAGGTGGATTCCATTTCATTTTGATATTTGTACTACAAGTGATTCCATTCACTTTCCTTATATATGATTATGATTCCTCTCTTTTTCATTTCATACCATGTTAGATAGTTTCATTAGGAAATGAAAGATAAATGTATATGACTATATTAGTAATTGGTTGGACTCCATTCTATTCAAGGTTGATAGTGAAATTAATTCCATTTTCCCTCATGTGTATGTCTCTTCATTCCTCTTTTGCATTTAGATGGTAAATCTACACTTAGAAATAGGAGTAGATGTTTCTATCTAAGAACTTCAAGGTAGCTTGTGATATCCATTCCATTGGGTGTTATACGTTGCCCAAATCTATTTCTACCTAGGGTGTTTGTAGTTATGAACATCCTGATTTATCCTCTTCTTCTCTTAGGTTAAGAGCATACCCCATATCCCAATGATCTATTAAAAACATAATTCATTGCGTATGAGGGAGTTTTACCTTACAACTCAGAGAGCTATGATATAACACATACACCAACCCATTTGTTGGTAACATTCTTTTGTTTTCTCAAATTTTGGGCATCTAGAATCAAGGTTAAACCAAGTTAGCAAGAGGGATAAACTATTAACCAACACACATAAAATAATTCATCAAGATGACACACTTATTTATACCTAGAAAACCTCAATTAGAGGATGAAAACTACAATGAGGATAATATACCCACTTTCACTAATAATGCATGTAAAGGGTTATCTACTCAATAGCTGAAGTTGTTTCTTCTAGATATGCATTCCATTAGGAATTATTATAACCTATTAGGGTTACTCAAGCCTATGAGATATATATTGTCAAAGGATTTTAAAGTCTCCTTCTGAGAGACACATTGTCAGAAGATTTTGCAAAGCTTTCCAATGAATCTTTCCTTGTTAAAGGCTTACAAATAGATACAATAGTAAGAAATAAATCTAAAAGTATGTGATCTAATAATAGTATTGTCTTTCCTTGTAGATCTTGCTGTATTTATTTCTACTTTCTTTGTGAGTGTTCTTGGTCTCACCTTTTCTTATGGTTTTTTAGAACAACCTATACCTGTATCTCCTTCCTCTAAAATTGCTTTTCCTAATAGCTTGTACTTGTAAAATTTTTTTTATCTTACTCTTCTAGTAATAGATTTCTCTTTGCTACCTACTTTTTTGCAACACTCTCTCTTCTCTTTCCTTTTTTTTTTCTTTTGTGTTCACTCTCTTTTTTCTAAAACTGAAATTTGGTCACCTTTAATCTCTCTATGGTGTTAGGGAAAATTTACCCATGAAGATAATCCCTCTCAGTTTTAAATTTAAAATTTGAATTCCATGTCTAACTCATTCACATAAAACCCAAGAACCTTTTTAATAGGGTCTAGACTGGTAGTTTTGCTAAAGTATCTAAAAACCAATGTGTATCCATCATCCTTTCTTACTTTTTCCATTTTTATCTTTCTTTTATTATATATAATCTAATTATTATTCAAATTTTAACATCCTTAGTGACTTACTTCATAGATAGTCCATGATTGAATTTTCCTTAGAAGTTTACTATCGGTGGTAGAATAGCATAAGTGTGTATACTAGTTTACTCTTCTACTAGTTACCATGCTTCCTTATTTCATCTTCTCTCTTTGACTAGTTGTCAATCAATGATAAACACTCTATTCATTCTCTAGGAATTGTGAGGTAAACAATATATCTCTTTGGCATTGATGGAAAATATTTCCTATGCCATCATCTTTCAAGACATATCAATCTTTGTTTTGTTAGAACTTGATGTAGGAGCATCTTGGATTTCTTTTATATCCTTCTGAGTTGCTCTGTGCTAAGTTATGTTTGTGTACCTTCTTAGTGACTTCATTTTTGTTTTCTAAATAGATGTGACCTTGTCTTCATTCATCAAGTGGGTTGGTTCTTCATTTGTTGATTGTCCCTATTTCGTATTGACTAAATGATTTAGTGACCTTGTTTTCATTTAGTGATGTCTTTCACTGACTTTTCTATTTGGTTCTCTTTATGAGAAAACTCATGTATTTAATTTATGTTAGTCATTTAATTTAGTGAATCAATCATTGGGGTGCATGTAAATCATTATGTGGTTGGAATTCTCCATGTAATGATCTAGAATATTTTTTAAGTCATTTTGGAAAGTATAAATAAAGAAGTCCTAGTCTAGATTTGGGGTGGTGATTAGGAGTTATAGCAATAAGCTAGAAGTTAAAATTTAGAAGGGGAGTAGATCATAGGTCTTGCATGTTGGATGAATTTTGATGTGTATTTGAATCTTTGTATCAAATGTAACCCAAAAGGCCTCATAGTTAGGAACATGTAATGAAAATTTGAAGAATTAATATAGATTTTATGTTCCTCTCTCCAATCTAGTGTTGACTCCTTGTGATTTTCTTCTATTGTGTTTATTGTGCAAGGTTGGTTGTTTAATGGGTGTAGCTATAGCCTTAACTTCATCCTTCCTTACATCATGTAGTATCAAAGTGAAGGTTTTTCCCTAGGACTTTGGATCGTGTGGAAACCTAAGTTGATTTGTTTGTAGGGTGGCATATCTAAATCTAGCCTATAACTTGTAGAGGGTTACAATCTTGTAGGATCCTATTGTCAAAATGGTTTGAGGTAGATGAAATGTCTATACTACTATTATGGAGATGTTGAGATAAATTGTATGCAGATTAGATCTTGTTGAGATAACCCAAAGGAGAGTACATCTTGATGATGAAGGAGTGTCTAGAGCACCAAACCCTAACCCTAAACCTAAGAAGGAAACTAATGGGGAAAGGTTGTTGAGAGTTTTTTCTAGGGAACATTCAAAGCCTTTTTTTTAAATGTTACAAGCTATGATAGAATATTGGACACCAATGCTTTTTTGGATTGTCTCTATGAGATGGAGAAGTTCTTTGAATTTGAAGACACTTCTAACAACAAGAAGGTGAAGATAGAAATACTAAATTGAAAGGTCATGCTTCACTTTGGTGTGAACATTTTCAAATTGATAGACATAGAAAGGGAAAATAAAATATTATAACATGGCTAAATATGGTTAATAAATTAAAGAAGTTCCTCCCTACTAAATACTAAGTCAATTTGTTGAAGAAGATGCAAAATTTGAGGCAAAAGGATATGAATGTGAAAGACTATACTGGGCAATTCTATAGATTAGACATAAGAACTGGACATGTTGATGATGAGTTAGAGAAGATAGCTAGATATTTGAATGGTTTTGTGAAGTATAGTACAAGATGAGATTGGTTTTGTGAAACTTGATAGTATGAAAGAAGTATATCAATATGCCTTGATAGCTAAGGAAATCTTACCAAATAAGAATAAGAAAAGAAAAAGAGGTAGAGGTGGTATATTTCAAAGAGGCAAAGGTAGATCTTATGGAAAAATAAATAGATCTAAAAATACTATGCAAGATAAGGGAGAATTTGAATGGAAAGGTGAACGCAAAGGAAAATTAAGTGGAAAGGTGGTAGTTCTTACTGAGGAAGATGTGGTTCTTATCAAGGTGGTTATAATGGAGGAGGTTTTCATGGAACTTATTTCAAGTGTAGAGAAGAAGGGAACAAGGCCTTTCAATGTAAAAATTATAGGCAAAGGAATGAAGGTAGTAGTGGCATAAATGTTATAGTTCATGGAAAATCTATAAGTCCATTGAGTGGCCCTAAGCCTGGAGAAAATTTGATGGTGAGGAGAACTTTCTTAAATGAGAGAACTAATGAGTAGATGCAAGATAGTAGTAAAATTTTGTAAGGTGATTATTAATAGTAGTTGTTCAATGAACTTGGCATCAAAAGAGTTGGTTACAAAGTTGGAGTTGTAAAGGTTGAGGTACCTTAAACCATATAATATTTTATGGATCAAGGATGAGCACAAGTTACTGGTAAGTGAGCAATGCATTTTGAAATTAAATAATGAGAACTATTTTGATGAATTTTTGTGTGATATTATGCCTATGGATTTCTTTCATATTATTTTAGGTATATTGGAAATATAAGAGGAGTAATTGAGAAGGGAGGGGTATGTAGAGAATATTATGCGTACGGATTATTTTCATATTAAGCCTTGGATTCCCAAAAAACCTAGGGCTGATTATTTGGACCATTTTAGACCAATTAGTCTTTGTAACTCTTTTTCCTAATTTAATTTCTAGATAGAAGAATGAGTTTTTTCCTAGCAGGAAGATTTTGGATTCTATTACCATAGTGCATGAAAATATCTATTCTATTATCATATCTAAGAAAGAGGGGTTCCTATTTAAGCTAGATTTATCAAAATCTTATGATATGGTTGATTGGAAGTTTTTAAAATGTGGACTGGAAGCTTGTGGATTTAATAAGAGATTTCTTGAGATGGTCCTTTTGCTAGTTTCCTGTACCACCTTATCTACATTGGTTAATTATTCTCCAACTCCTTTCTTCCAAGCTTCCCATGGGTTAAGGAAAGGAGATCTTCTCTCTCCTATCCTTTTCATTCTTATGGTTGAATTTTTAGGTAGACATGTGGGAAAATGGTTACTTTGGGGGAATTTTTTGTGCTTAGATCTTCCTTTAAGAATCTTACTTTCTCTCATTAGAAATTTGTGGATGACTCAATTATTATGGGAGAAGCTTGTATGAGAAATGAGAGAAACATTAAGAGAGTCCTTGAGATTTATGGACAGGCTATTGGTTAGATTATAAATTGGAACAAGACTATGATTTATTTTATCAATGTCAATGAAAATAGACAAAATTAAATTAAAAGAATCATTGGTTATGAGATTGGTACCCTTCTAGACTCATATCTTGGGTTACCTCTCTATCTTAATCCACTTAAGACTTTTTGGAGTTCTTTCATCCATAAAATCCATTCAAAATTAGTTGGCTGGAAATGATCCCTCCTTAGCTAGGATGGAAAGGTATTTTTTCTTAAATCCATATTACAAAGTTTTCCTTTTTATGGTTTGAGTGTATTAAAGATTCCTAGGAAGTTTTCTTTAAAATTGACAAGATTCATAAACAATTCTTATGGACAGGTATGGAAAAGAAGAAAATAATGTCTTTAATTGCTTGGGAAAATGTTTGCATGCCAATCAAAAAATGAGTTCTTGGAATTAGAAGGGTTATAACAATGGATGATTCTCTTCTTGCTAAGATTATTTGGTGTTGGCATCAAGAGGAGGGAGAATGGAAGACATTTGGAATGATAAATATAATAGAGAGGATCTTGGGTTTAACCTCTTCCTTAGTAATGAGGTTTCCCAAGGGGATTCTGAAATCTAGAAACATGTTTAGAAAAATATGAAGATTACAAATAAAGGAATCATATGGTAGGCTAGAAATGGTAGGAATATTCATTTTTGAGATGATATTTGGATTCTTCATCATATCCTCAATTCTGATCTAAGGTGGAATGGATTTATGGATCAATGCAAGAACCTATTTGGAATCTATGTTGTTGATTATTAGGAAGAGGAAAAATGGGTTAACCTCAATAGAGTGGATATCAATCTTAATTATCTCAACAAAATCCTAAATACTATCTTTTTAATTCAAGAGGAGGATACTTTAATATGGAAGTATAATCCCAATGGACTATTCTTTGTTTCATCTTTATATACCAATGCTTTTGAGGAATATAAAACTAGGGATTACTTTAGCGGTGAATCTTTGCCTTTTGGTGATCGCGTCTAATAGGTCAATCGTCATTTGGCAAATATTTATCATATTTGGTCCAACCATGTCATTAGATGTTTATCATATTTAGGTCCAATGCCCAGGGTGGTCATCCATTAGTTATCACATGATTGGTCAAAAATATTAGTGCAATCACCAATGCAATATACAGTTTGGATACATTTATTTTAAACATATCACCAGCCTTTGCATGTTGTTTCTTATTGGCCAATGTTATTTTTCCATTACTACAACCATATAAATTTTCCCTTGGGTTGGGTGTTGCCAACCATTTTATTGACATGTGTCGATCACCCACCCCATTTAGCTAACTGTTTCCTACTATGGGCTTGCATAGGAAGGTGCATTTCACCTGCATTTGACATTCCTACTTGTTAATCTCACCAAATTCACCAACCTATATTAGACTATAAGAAATTATTATTCTACACAATTCACTATTTTCTGGTCTAGAGACTAGTGTTTCTTATTACTGCCAAACTTTATGAGTGCTGAGTGCATTGGCCATTGAATTGTGGACCCTAGTTTTTGTAAAAGGCAGGTGATTTTTAAATTATTTTGTAAGTGGTACTGGTTATTTTTTTAGTTTCACTATCTAGTATCTGCTAGTGACTGGACATCTCACATGCTAAGATAGCCTATAGGTATTAGGTTTGCAAATTATATTGGGTAATATCGTAGACAGTAGTATTGTAGTAGTAGTACCCTTTTTTTGAGAATGAATCATATTATTGTTATTATATGTAGTCTAAGTAGTTAAGTCTTTTTTTCAACAACTAAGTTGATATTTTTTTGCTTATCAATTTTTCATGTCAAACAAGAGGGGTACGATCCCTAGAATCCGAGAGAGGCCACCATTACCAAAATGTAGAACCATAGTGACATATTTTGGTGGTGGAAATGTTGGCAACCTTCAAGATCCACAAGTTAGATCTCCAATGGTTACTAAAAAAGGAGATTCATCACAAGTTGGACCCTCGGACAATATTGAAGTTCAAGTTGGTGAACCTTATACCTCAGTTGAGGATGAACTTGAACAAGATCTGGAGGAACTTCCCCTGAGTAGGGAGTCACGAATTGACATTGTAGAGCTGGAGTTAGTCCCAGACTAGTCAGTTAAGAAAACCAAAATTGATTCCGTAAATAAAGTTCATGCACAAAAGGGGAAAAGAAATTGGAATCTAAGAAAGATCGATCTTGCTAGGATCTATCCAAAAGAAATTTTCAGTTAGAATGGGTGGAAAAGTACTAGTTCATTAAACCAATGCCCAATCCAAATGATGGTGAGCCTCCTACAGAAAATAGATGTAAGATTTGCACAGAGATAACAAAGAAGGAGAAGAGGTTGCAACTTAAAATTGATACCATAGAAAAGCATGTTGGTAAACTTTACAAGAAGGAAATTATAGATGGAGTCAAAAAAATCCATGCTAACTTGGAAAACAAAGGAGAACTGTCTACATATTAGGAAAGTTGAAATATACGAGTTACACCAGCAAATATGGGAGAAGCATTCTACAGTAAAAGGTTCCATAGAAGATTTCATTGGGAAAGCAATGGAAGTGCAAAATACAAGAAAAGTAGTTCAATTAGGTGTGGTCTTTTATATATTGAGTAGAGGACACTCTATGATGGACCACCCTTCAATGATTGCATTATTGCATTTTTTGAAAACTCAAAACTATCCTAACAGTCACTGGTCAATAAATAGTGGGTGGGAATGGGCTAAATGTCTTGCACAAGTTGAAATAGAAGATATGAAAGAATCTATAAAAAAATCAAACTTCATTGCATTGTCTCTAGATGAAGTTACAACAATTGATAATACTTCTTGGGTGTGCATGCATGTTTATACTGTAAACAATCTTTTTTGTCAATCATTTCTACTATCTGTTGCTAAATTGAATCGTAGTGTGACAACTGAAAACTTATATGAATTATTAAAGACTACTCTAATTGAATCTGGAGGTTTGGATAGCATGGAGATTGTCAAAAAGTTGGTGTGTGTTGGAGTGGATGGTGCTTTAGTTATGCAAGGTCATAAAGGTGATCTTTGCAAAAAGATCAATAATGAGCACCCTATGCTATTCTTATTCATTGCATGGCCCATCGAATGAATCTAGCTTTTGGAATTGTCAGCAATTTTGGTTGTGTATGTAAAGTGGAATCTCTAATCAAAGAGATTTACCAATACTTCTGTCAAAGTCCAAAATGAGTCCAAGAATTTCAACACTTTGCTGTAGGACTTACTAATGGGAAGAAGCTTCTTAAAGATAATGTAACCAAATGGATCTCTTTGGATGGACCAGCGCATTGAGTAATGTTTGAATACCTGTCATTGCTTGGACTAATCCACTCTATGTGAGATAGACTCCCTTGGCTATATTCAAGCCTAACTAATGTTAAGGTACTGTTAACTTTAGCAGCTATTCTACTCATGCTACAGGACATTAGAAATATTATAAAAAAGGTTGAACAAAGAGCTATGTACATTGCAGAATGTAATAAGTTGTGTAAAAAGACATGTAGTAGCCTAGATACTTTGTACTGATTATTACCATTAGATGAAACAAAGTTTGCAAAGTGGTTAGAAATCTCAGATTTGAACAATCTTGGGAACATTTTACATATTGGTGCAAACAATGAGGTATATGCTAGGGTACATGGAGTTGACATACCAATGCAGTACTATGCCCACATCAACCCCAACTCCAGCCCTAATGAAGCAGGAAGTGAAGTTGAATCAAAACTACAGAAGGTACTTTCACGTGTTACAAGTGAAGCCTTCAAGAAGATCAAAGACTTTGTGCTTGACTCTGTCAAGTGAGTTTGCTATAATCTATTGTTAGAAATCAGATTTAGATTCCCTCCAAAGGAACTGTTGAAAGCAATGTAAATTTTTTTTTCACAATATTGGTCTCTAAATAGTCTAACTAATTTTTGAAGGATGGCGACTCTGATTCAGCATTTTTACACACCTAAATTAATCAATAGAGTCACCATAAATGAAATTTTAGATGAAACTCAACTAAGAGATCAATCATACTCTTTTGCAAACATAATGAGGGAACAATATGTTGTTATGGAGAACCCAAATGAAGAGGGAGCAGTAACAAAGCTTTGAAAAAACCTTGGTGAGAACAATTAGTTGAGAGAGGCAATATCAAAATATTTCAAGCTTACCAATTTATGTTTGAAAATGATATTGGGTTTAGTGGAGGATGAGAGAGTTTTTAGTACTTTGGGCTTCCTTAAGTCAAAAGTTAGAAACAAATTAGATAAAAATTTGGATAATTGTCTAAGGCTCTATAATTCTAGGTATGAGGTAGAAAGTTTCCCTTATGACAAGGCTGTCAACATTTGGAGAAAGTGATGTCAAAGAAGAGGGATTGCTAATATTTCAAACACAAGTGGCAGTGGTAGTGGCGGTGGTAGTGGCAGTGATAGTGATATTGAAAGTCAAAGCAATGAAGATGATGTTGAATTTGGCATGCATAGTGAGTCAGATGCTAATAGTGAATCTGAAGAAAAAACAACAAACAATGAAATGTTATATGCAATAAATGAGGATTCTGATGATAGTGATGTTGAGCCGGTCCAGGAAGAATGGCACCTATAGCAGCTTCTCAACCTTCTGTGTGAGTCAAGTAGTAGGCTAGTAGCTCTGATATGAGACTCTACCTACTAATTAATTATGTAACATGTTTGTAGAAATTAATTTATAGCCTTCATTCACTGTCCCTTTATAGATGCTTAATTTTTTTTAAAAAAAATTGAATATCTTGATGTTACAAACTTAGTACTTACATGTGGAGATTTTCATTGATTGTATCTTTTTAACATGTTGAGATTTTCATTGATTCTAGTTTCTTTAAGAAATTGTAACATAATGCATTTAACATAATAAAATCCATTTAAAAAAAATTGTATTATAATTTATAATTACAAATAAGCCTATAACATAATACATTTAATGATTGTTAATTACAAACAATTACAACTCTTTGCAAATGACTTAATGTCAAATTGCAATGCTATGAATTCCCTTTTACAGATACAAGGGAGCAACAATAGTTGTCGGTTGGTTTGTAATTGTATATATGATTAGATATGTTGGCTCTTGATTTCTAATATGCCATAGTATGCTAGTGTATGGCTGCCCAACTATCCTAATATGCTAGCTCTTGATTCCTATAACAATTAACATTAAACAAAGTTGAAATTAAATCCAAAATTTGAAATTAAAGAGCAACAAGTTAAAAAATGATTATAGTTCTATCACTTACTAAGTTGTTACAGTGTTACTACTTAGTGCTATCAGTTATGACTACCACTGATAGCAACAGTAATAGTTTGAGAAGATGACCCAGCTTTATTGAATTTATTTAGGGCACTCCATTTTGCATCATTTGGAAGCCCCATTTTTTTGAGGTTGTAGCTAATTAGTTTTAGTCTCATCAACAAAAAATATTTTTGAGAGATGGAATCATATGATAGGAGGAATCTATCTATAACATCACTCATTGTTGACAGTGGTTTGATGCAACTTGCAATTCCCTTTGGAGTGAATTCCCCAGGCAATTTCCCTAAATCAGAATTCATCCTGCCCTACAACTCTTTCATGTAATTTTTGTTTCCAATGAATGTGCCTTCTAAGTTATCTAGATTTGGTAATCCAACATTCAACAAGTTCACTATGGTGTTATTTATCTTCATCAACTCTTTGGAAGAAAAATTGAGCAATTCACCAATTCGCGTTACTTCTTCACAATGTTGAGAGACATTAATGGCCATTACATAGGCATCCAAGTGATTGTCTATTCCATGGTTTTCCAAATCCCTATCACTGGATCCCTTTAGTTTATTGAGAACTTGGTCAGAAAGATCTTTTAAGGAACTGGTGAAGATTTGTCTTTTAGCCTGAAAATCATTTTTGACATTTTCAAAGACAACTCTGAGATTGCTATTTAAATCAAGCCATTCAACCAAACCATCATTGATGATCATTATTTTGTCCCAAATTTCTTGTTTGATAAGCTTAACTGTGTTTATTATAGTATCCTTCACATGATGGTCTTCAAAAAAGATCATTCTATTTTCTACCATTACATTCTCCACCTTTTTCTTCATTTCAAACATCTCTTTTTCACTTTTTTTCTGTATTTCCTCTAGTTTCCTTTGCCAATTAGTTTCTCTCTTCCTCTCTTCCTCCAATTTCTTCTTCAAATCTTGGATTTTATTTGTATTAGTTGCCTCTTTTTTCTTCTTTTCCTCGAGTTTCCTTTACAAATCATGTATTGTCTTTGAAGTGGACTCCTTTTTCTTCGCATTGTCCAATTCCTTCTTCAAATCATGGAGACTTTGAGTAGACCCCTCTTTCTTTGTGTTCTCCAATTCCTTTCTCAATTCAAGGTTTTGCTTTGTAATTGACTCCTCTTTTTTCTTTGCATTCTCCAATTCCCTCCTCAATTTTTGGGTTGTGTTAGTACTTGTAGTAACACTAGACTCTATTTTCTTTGCATTCTCCAATTCCTCCTTCAAATCACTGATAGTTTTTGCAGTTGACAACTCTTTTTGTTTCATATTCTCCAATTGCTTATTCAAATTGAGGATTGTGTCTACACTAGACTCCTCTTTTTTCTTCTCATTCCCCAATTCCTTTTGAAAATTAAAAATCGTACTTGTCTTAGACTCCTCTTTTTTATTTTCCTTCTCCCATTCATCCTTCAAAATTTTATTTTCCTTGGCAGTAGATTCCAGCTCAGTTTTCAATTGATTGATGACCTGTGCACTACTCTTTATAGACTTAAACAACTGTGCAGTAGATGCTTGTTTATTTTTAAGTCTTTTTTGGCACTCATCCAATTCTTTGGTCAAGTTTTGCACTTGTTCATTCATCTTTTCTTGCTCAACAATTGCCTTTGTAGGAGAAGATTTCTTTATCCTATTTTGCAATTTTTTGAGCCTATTGTCTGTTGCTTTCTCCTTCGCCTTAACATTATCAAGGTCTGCCTATAACTTTTCTATTTTCTTTGTAATACTTTTTTTTTCCTCTTCACTTTAAGAAGTGTAGAGTAGACCATTTTGTTCCTCTTTTGATATATTAATTTTGTCAATATTTTTCACTTTTGACAAATCTATTTGAAGATTGGTAACTTTTATATCATTACAATTTATTACATTTTGTGGTGGATTATTATCTCTACCCAAGGGCATAACAGCCATGAAGTTCATCATTTCATTGTTTGGATCATATGTTGGAAATATTATGTTATTGAATCATGGCAACTACATCACTTTTCAAAGTTTTCATAATTTTCCTATTTCTTTCACTTGTCTATTCAAACTTTGATGCAAAATCATTCAAACTAAAATTTGGGTTTCCTGACACAATTGAGTGTTTGAAAGGTGAATTATCAACTGTATCATTGAATTCTGATGCTCCTCCATCTCTAGCTAAACTTACTCCACCTACAATTGTTTTTTGAGGATCGCCAACATACTGAAGATGGCCTATTCCAAATCTTGGCATTTTAGGACTATTTTCAGGGTTTTGTATAGAAGCCACTGGTGCATACATTGCTGAAGTAACCATTAACATTTTTTGCAGTGTAATTGTCATAAGCTTTTGCTTATTTGCACAAGGTTCATCCATGCCAGTGCCAGTGGGATCAACTACAATTGGATTTGAAGATTTAAAAAATAATGTGTTGGGATGAACTTTAGAAGCAGAAGTATAATTTTTTTTCCCTTTTTAGATGAATCATCTTCAATCTTAGAGCTTCCAATGATTGGTTTACTTCCTCTTTTGGATGGGTCTAGTACTAGAACTGGATTCCAAATCTCATCACCACTTGTACCAATGGGCCCTATACCTGCATAACCCATTTGTTGTATCATAGTTGCTCCTTTACCATATGTTTGTTTAGTAGAATCACTCATTTGAAGTTTAATAACATCTTTGCCCCTGGTTGACCCAAAATCCTCAATACCTTGAATGTCAGCATCAGACTGGAGGTCCTTCTATCTTTGAATATCACTATCACTGTAACTGCCAAGTTGATATACTATAGTTGGATGCTCTTTATCCCAATAAGTGCTAAAAAGGTCATCCTCATCAATTTCCTCAAAATTTGTTGATGTCTTTGGTTCACTCAAATTTTGCCTCATTTTCCAAAACTCAGTTATCTTGGTTTAACACTACATTTTAGATATGCATGCCTCTTTAGTTGCTTTCGACATAGACTTCTTATAAGGTTCATATGCTTTCTTGAAGAAATTTAAGTATGTCAAAGGCCCTGATTTGTGTGACTTTGATATGTGCAATGTCATAATTTGGGATGACAGTTGTTGCATTGAAATATTATTCTCTACTGCATGTTTCTCCATCTCTTTCTTAACCTCATCCCATGAATCCTTGTCTTTAAACTTTTCTATCAATGGCATCTCCTAGTGTTGATATTTGCTTACAGAGTTCCCATTGGCAATAAGTCTTGTTTTTATTATTTTCAGTGGATCATAATTCCAATGACTAACAAAATGAAAGCCAAAAAAAGTTACCAATTCATTTTCCACTTTGAAAGCCTTTCTCTCAAATGTAAGGCCTCCAATTGTGAAAGGCAAGGAAGGAAATATCATTTTCTTTTGTTGTCCACTGAAAATTTCATCTGTGCTCTCCATCTTCCTTACATATTCTAGTGCAAAAACCCTTACTATAACATGCATTAGAAGTTTGTAGGGTTCAATCACTGAACTGTAAAACCTTAAGACAGTGTACTCTTCCATGAAGAACCAGTCAACCAATTGAATTTGACTTCCCAGTTGAATGCAATGTTTACAAGACACAAGCAATCTAGGCACTGTAGTTTTTATTGTTAGCAGTCATCCTCATCTTATGTGTCCACTCATATACTGGACTTGGTGTCTCTGATTTCTTATGGGTTTTCTTATCAAACTTATAGACCTCAATATCAAGCTTGTTGTTCTCTATCTCAAATATTGGGTAATGCTTTGGTAAAAGAAGGTAGCACAGGTAAATTTGGAACCTAAATGTCTTCGTCTTGCCTATAGTTGTACTTTTTTTAATCATTAGTAATTGTTGTTGAATAGATTCAACAATGTATTGAACAAAATCATATCTTACTGCTACATTGTCAACTGAATGACCTCAAAAATGGATATTATAAATCATTTCAAGAACACTGGCCCCCATGTGAGGCCTCACCCAATTTGTCATAGTACCAATGAGATAATTGCATTACGGTGATTTCAATCCTATGTTTTGATACACTTTTGAGACTGTAGGGTTATGTCATTTTAATATCAGCATTTTGATGATATGCAATCACCTCTGCATATTATGACCTAATTGATGCATTTAATGATTCTATTTCATGTTGTAAGCTATTGACATTTCTTTAATAGGAATTGAATGTATAAATGCTTGTAATATAAGAAGGTAATGTTGAAGTGGAAATTAGATTTAAAAGATAAATTTTGTTATGCATTGAGATCTAACCCGCATACCTAGGGATTCAATAGTTATGGATTCAATATCTTGTCATAGATGATGAAGTTATTCAAAATATTAAATTGACCATGTTATGTTGATAAGTAAAGTTTGATTTTATAGTATTTTGAACATTTTACATGGAAATTATTAGAAGAAGTAATGTAATTAAAAGGAATGAAGTACGAAACTCAAATATCGAATATGATATGTAAGTTTTGATATTTTAATATTTTGAAGATTATATTTGAAATGATTAAGAAAGGGAAAGTTAATTTGAGATGATGAAATATATGCAAGCCTAATGTTGAATGAGATAATGATTTATTTTACATATGCTTATATGATTTTCTTGGACTACTGACCCTCGAGTTAAGTGTGCAGGAATTTGACCATGGGTTAAAGGGGAATTAAGGCTCAAACTACTACAAACATGACATAGCCAAAGTTGAATCAGTGGAAAAGATTCAAACCTCATTGTAATGTGTTTTATTTCGTCCATGTGAATTGTATGTGTGCATAGTAGCCTAGTTCATGTATTATTGTAAAACAAGTCATTTTTAATATAATGTGATATTTTGTGTGTCACTTGACACTTGTGTTGTCCATGTGTAGATGCCATGTCATTTAGGGTTTGTCAAGTAGTAACCTAACCTAAACCTAACCCCAATGAAGAACCCAAGTTAACCTCACATAGAAAAATGGGTTGAGGAGTCTCAATCAAAGGAAATTCGAATTTGGACTTGGCTACGGTTTTTAGGGGTCATTAGGTGGTCCCAAAGTGTCTTTTATGTGAGATTAAGTTATCCATATGATAGTACAACAAGTTAGAGGCCAAATTTTGATCATGTGAGTGCCTAGACAACCTAGAGGGCCCATTTACCCATGCATTCTTCCATCAATTCGAATTTGGGGTTGTCATATCTATGTTCCCACTAAGTCAAATAGAGGAGGTTGGAGGAGACAAGTTGGTAAGAAGGAGAGGCTTTATTAGGGGGTCTTGGCCCAACTAGTGGGGTGTCTACCCACTCTCTAATTTTAGAGACAGTTAGGTTTTGGAGGGAGAGGAGGGGAGCTCTACTGCAACTATCCTTACCCTAGCTTGGGCCAAGGTTGGTATCTCAAACTTGCTTCCTTTCCATTGCTTTCTTTTAGCATGGTTAAGCAAATATGCAAGAGTGGAGTTTATCAATGGAGCATGCATTGCATTGCATTGTGGAGCAGCATTCATGTGAGTGTTTGAATGGTGTTCATTCCATGTAGATTAGTGTGACACCATTGTGCATCTTGTTGCATTGTGGAGTATTGTGAGTATGAGGTTTGGATTTCCTCCTTTTCCTTGTTGTATTATGGGTGTTGATATTGTGTTGTGATAATGTGATGTGCTCTTGAAAATTTCTTGTTTTATTTCTACTTGGTTTTGTTTTCTTGTTTGTGCTTGGGTGTTGTTATGGGTGTGGGACTTACACTCACCCTTGTGGGAAGGGAAGAGAAATCTAGGGTGAATGAGCAGCAGTTGAATTGCATAGTTGAGGACCTTGGAGTATGGGTTCCATTGTATGCCATTGTCATATTCATATTTTTCCTTGGGGGAGGATAAGAAAAAGAAAAGAAAAAGAAATGGTGAGGAAGGAAGTAACTGAAGTATGGGTTTGTTAGGAAGCTAAAGCTGTTGGTTGTGTGTGGTGGAGGATGTTGTGTTGGTAGTGTGTGTGGTGGAAGATGTTTATGAAGCTCTAAAAGGGCATGATATTTTGAAGCCCCAAAAGGGCCTTGTATTTTGTTGATTTAGCCCCGAAAGGGCATGATTTTTATGGCAGATATGATATGAAATGGTAAAACTCCTTGTGTTTCCACCTTCACCCTATGGTCAAGGTTCCAATGGTGAACCTTTGTGAAATATCCTTGGGATGAGATTTGTTGAAGTTTTGGTATGTGGTGTATATGTTTCTTACAAGTGTGTATGTGAATCCCAGTTTGAGCCTTGTTCCCCTAGCATGGGGGTGGTCTCTTTGAGGCCTATGGTTGGGTGGAAAGCACCCATAGTCCTTGTTGTTTTGTTGTGATGCATTTGCAGGTTCTTAGAGAAAAATCTTGGAAACTTGGAGTCCTGGTTATCTTCCATGTGCATAGGAGGAGAAGATAATATTGCATTGAGACAAGATAGAGAGAAGAAAAAACTCCATCTTGTTATGTGAGCCTAAATGTATTGTAAGAGGAAGCTACTGTCTTAGTTTGATTGTCAATGGAATGGTTGTGAGTGCTCGTGTGTAGTGAAAGTATTTTTCATTGTGCACATTTTGATATGTTGACTTCACCACATTTTGTGTAGCATGAGAGTATCACTAAAGATTAATTCATTGTAATGATATTGTTGTTTTATTGGATAGTAACACCAATCAGGAATTCAAAAATATTTGATGCTCTTGAGTGGAATGCAAAGGAAATTTGATATTTTAGAAGAGATATATTGATAGGAAGATTATCCTTGTTGAAGGATATCTCGAGTTCTATAGCATATTAGTTGAGTTCTAGTTAAATCTTGCATGAGAATACTCTAGTTGCTTGAAGTCTAGTGTTGAGATAGGAGTAGTTATAAAGTTGCAATTGGTAGTAATAGTTTTTGAAGATAGCTTAATTTCATGGAGATTGATGATCTGAAGTATTTGATTATTTGATACAATAAAATTTCTAGAGATCCATTTTGAAATATGATTTCAATAGCAATATGATGGGTTGATTTATGAAAGATTATTTATTAAATTAGGAAATGTCAATGTATGGTGCAATTATAAACCAACACCAATTCAATTTTTAATAGTTATTGAGAATGCATGGAAGAAGCTAGTTAAATAGCAAAGTTTAAATGAAACTTGAAGGTGTATGTTTACATTCTGGAAAATGTATGGACAAACTAAAAAAAAGACTCCTTTGATTATAGAAAATAAAAAAATAGAATTGAAATAGAATAAATTCATTATTTAACCACCTAGCTGTTCACTCCTTTCATCTACCACCAACCAAGACAATGACTAAGACAAGAATATATTAATTTTTAAAAAAAAGAAAACCACCTAGGTGATTCAATGCTTTAGAAATATTAACGTATACAACACCTATGCTAAAACCCATCATGATCCTGACATGTGTTAGAAATCATCCACCAAGTGTTAAAGGCGACTTGCCCTCATGCAAATTTCAACATAGTATACTTTACACCTTTTTCCACCCATTACATCTTGCCTAGGAAAAGACCCATTTGCAGCAATTAATGGCTTTGGTGGAAATCGATTAGTATGGTTAGTTGGAGAAGTAATTATTTTTGCACAAAGTACTTGTCTTAATGTTGACTTTGGGTATGGTTACATAAGCTGAAAAAGCTTATTTTTAATCCTATTAACTTCCTTCTGCACGCCTACCAAACATTATGCAAAGTGATTTTGAGAAGTCTTAAACTATCTTGTCTCCCTCCTCATCCAGGCTGCAAGGCAATGATGTAAGGCACATGGTTCCATGTTTAGAAAATCGAAATGGGGTTTTGGAAAGATGATGGGGTAAGATAGAATAGGTAGATTTAGATAGAAGGAGTTAGAAAGTTAAGCATAATGTAATTAATGGCAAGGTGATAGAAGTAATGTTATTAATAATAATGTTAATAATAGAAAATTAGGAATGTTAATTATAGAAGGTAAAAAAAATAAAAATGTTAATACTATAAAATTGATAGATGAATATCTCTAAAGTTATGTAGGGAGGTGGTATATTCTTATTCAATAAGAAGCTATATATAGAATTTGTCAAACAAATGATTAATACTGAATAATAATAATTAATTAAATGGATAGTCAATTTGAGATAAGGTTAAATGAAGAATTAAATGATTGACTTAAATTAGGAGACTAAGTTGGAAGGTGGTGTGAGATGGAGTAAGCCTAGCATAGCATAGGACGAAATAAAAGAAAATAAATAATTATAAGGCAAGTCTTTTACTTGGAATTATGATATATTGTGCTAACTTGAAGTATGAGCATTAATTAAATTATGCATTTTGTAATTAGTTAATATGGGTAAGATTTTAACGATTAGGTTTTAAGTTTAGTATAGGATTAGAGTGGATAGGATGTGGTAGTTATAATGATTGTGATAAACAAAATGTTTAGTATTTGTGTTTCTAGGATATAGAAAGTAGAAGATACTTTTGTTATACCTTTTAAATATAAATGGGTTATGCCCCCTTAGATATACCTAATGTAGATTAAATTCAATATTGAATAATTTTAGAAGATCACATGTTCATGAGTGTGCCTTAGTATGGATTGTTATGCATAGGAATAATATGTATATTTAAATTTATAATTGTCTTAGTGAATGCTTAAATAGGTAATAACTATGGCTTAGGCTATGAGTATGATTTGATATTTAAGTTAAGTGATGAATATTTCTATGGAATATGTTCAACTCATAATATTAGATGATTGAAGTTATATTAGAATATAGGTAGTAATGCCGATGGAATTAAGATGGTTAGTTAGGATTTAACACACTTAAATGATAGGTAGTCAAAAAAAAAAAAATTGTGTGCATTTTTGTCCATATATATTTTGGGCATGACACCCCACTTCCTTGTTACTGTCCAATCCAAGGCAAAATGATAACAAAGAAATAGTATTCTGAACCCATGGCACAAAAATATCATACTGATAAGGAGGCTTATGGTCTTTGTCCAGTGTAACACTAGTAGTGGAATCTAAGGATATTAAACCCTTAATATATGAATCTTGAAAACTTCTTTCCAACTTGTTATAAGCCTAAGCTAGTTTATCCAAGTCAATGCGCTCCTTAAACCTTTCTATTTTAAACCCTAACCTTAGGTCTAATAGAGTGAAAAATTCACTCTCAGTTATTGATAAAACTTCCTCCTAAGTGTTTTGGTTTACAATCGCCTTTCTATTTTCATCACAATTTTGAGTGCATAGCATTACAATTTTAGGGCAAGGAAATACTTTAGGTACAACAAGGTTTGCTAATCCAATAACCAAAGCAACTAGTTTATTTGTATCTGCACCAATACTGCTATTATATTTGTAATAAATTCTCCCCTTCTATGGATCTTTCCACTTACTAAACAATGAATGTCTAATTGCCATAATTCTAGAATCTCCATGGATAATAGGATAAAAAATATCATGACATTGATCAGTGAAACTTGGGGTTTGTAGCACTTGTCTAAGTTCTATAATGGTGTTCTTTTCCTTTATGGGTGCACTCATTTGGGAGGTTTTTGACTTTGTTTTGCCCATGCCTAGCTGCTACTGGTTATTAGACTTCAGACCCTATTCAAAATAATTGTAAAGTGTAAACCTAAGACAATTAAAATCAAGATTTCTATTGCAAAAAATTGCAATGGAATCTTTTTGAAAAAAATTAGATACTTGGAATTGAGATTAGATAATTGGTGTTGTCATTTGATACCCAAGTTTCACACTTTCAGTCTTCAAAAATTAGAACACAAAATGGAATTCTACCAGTCTTTGAAAATTTGAAATTTGAAAACCCTATGGCTATCGTATCAGACTCTCATCTTATAGTTCCAGAACTCTCAACTTCATACTCTAAAAAGATAATACTTGAAGTTTAATAGTTAAAATGAAAGTAATAAGTAATTAATGGTTTTAACTTGTATGTACAATGTACATCTAACCGTAATAAATTGTTAAGACTCAATATTAAATAATGTAGTGATGTACATAAGTTACACGTGTCACGATTCCAGATGAATCTTGGCAGATGGGAAAGCATTCTCCAAAGTGGCCCTAAATTCATCTTGGGCCATCGATCTATAGACTATCAAATGGTTATTAAATTTATTATTATTATTAAATTATATTATTTAATATTATTTATATAATATTAAATAATATTAGATAATATAATATAATAATAATAATAATGACCATCTCAATCTAATAGATCGATGCCCCGAGATGAATTTCGAGCTGATTTGGAGAATCTTTTCTCCTGAAATTCATCCCAGGTCATCGATGAGTCGATGGTCATTATTATTATTATTATTATTATATTATATAAATATTATATGGTTATCATTATATTATATTATAGTATAAATAATTATATCATATGTTCTATTATTTTTAATTAAATTATTAAATTATTATTGTTGTTAAATATTTTTAATGTAAGTGCATTGGTTTATATTTTATATTTTAATAATGTATTTTATTATAAATTATAATATGTTTCTTGGCATTCAATTAAAAATAATATTACTTATATTATATAATCACTTAAGATTTTTATTATTATAAAAAATAATATTATTTTTATTTATAATTATTTATTATATAATAGAACATATAATATAATTATTTATACTATAATATAATTCTAGCCATATGATATAATCATAACCATGTAATAAAATATAAATATAACCATGTAATATAATATAATATAATAATAATAATAAATTTAATAAAATATATAATAACCATCTCAATCTGATAGATCAATGGCCCAAGATGAATTTCGAACCAATTTGAAGAATCTTTTCCCATCTGCCCAAATTCATTCAGAATCGTGACACGTGTCATGATTCTAGATGAATTTGGGTAGATGGGAAAAGATTCCCCAAATCAACCCGAAATTCATCTCGGGCCGTCGATCTATCAGATTGACCATGAGTCATGATTCTGGATGAATTTGGGCAGATGGAAAAAGATTCCCCAAATTGGTCCAAAATTCATCCCAGGTCATCGATTTATTAGATTGAGATTGTCATTATTATTATTATATTATATAAATAATATATGATTATAATTGCAATTAAAAAATATAATTGCAAATATTCTATTTTTATTCATATTTATTATTTAGGTTCAAAATTAAAATATAATATAGTTATAATATCTATAAATTATTAAAATTTAACATATATTGAAAATTGTGATAATTGTTTATAAACTATTCTTCATCATTTAAAAGATTTCATAATGAAAAAAAATTAGGAATAGGTGACAAGATAGGTATGAAATAAAAATTTGACACATAAATTATCAAAATTATATTTAACTTTGTTAAGGTTATAATCTATTCATCTTTAGTTTTCCTTAAAGCTCCATTTGTTAACTTTTAACCAATCAGATTAAAGGAAAATAGTTAATTATTAACAGTTCACCATTTTTAACTAACTCGTAGACTAATAGTAACATTTCAATAGTGCATAATTTGAGAAACAAGATGCCAAAAATAAACTTACAAAGTTGTAGACTAAGAAGAACAATGATTTGAGAAGCCAAAAACTATTATTTTCATTGATAATATTTTAGACTGTACAATGTACATAATACTGATTCATAGCTTACATATTCAAAATAGCTGATTAAATCACTAATCAACCTAGTTTTACTATTTCATAATTTACAAAAAAGGGAAAGGCCCAATCCAAAGAAAAATACAGATATCTTGAAAACATTTTTTTGGTAAACTTTTCCCCTAATCAAAAATCTTTTTCCCTAAAGAGCCACGGGAACAAGGAACACTGAATAGGGAACCAAGGAGGCTGGAAGCATGAGTGGGCTGAGGGGTCGAGGAATTGAAGCATTTAATCAAAAAGGTCTTCAATTCTATCTATGAGGAATCTATTGGAGAAGATGATGTCATTGAACTTGTCCAACCATGTGAAGTCTATCGCTAATGTCATCATCCAACAACAATCATTTCCACAGAAAATCCCTTCTGAGCCCTGCCCACTTTCTATGGTGAGTCAGTTGCCATTCATTCATGCCAAGCAAGAAAGGATGCTTATGTATAATGCACCCTATGCCTTCCTCCCAACACTTTTTTGCTACATCTACAAAAGGGATGCCAATACCTGGTCATGGTACCTTTTTGACCAATACAAAATTTTGATATAATCTTCTAAAAATATTTTTTTTAAATGTTACACAGAAGCATCAACATGTCTATTTGCTTTCCTCCAAGGTCGAGAAGAGTTGCAAGGAAGCGGGAGCTAATATCCAAGGACACATGGTACCTCTTATTATTTCTCAAGAATTCATGGCCAAGTACCATGTATATAGCATGGTGAATAAAAGGACTTTGGCCATCTACCTTGCAAACCATGGCAAGGACATCATCAAGAATTTTTCCCAGAAAGGGCTTTCGTAGAGCCATATTAGTGCATTTCAAGTGAATTGGCGTATCCATGACTACGATTCAAGAAATTGAAAACTTCACAAAGTGTAACTACAAATGAAATTCAGATTGAAGAAATTAGAATATGAGAAATGATATTGAAAAAGGAATTGAAGAGCTTATTTAAGGGCAAACTATAGTTGCATCTAATTCTTTGGCATTCACGATCTTCCATATCTTATTTTTTCGTATTCCTATTAATTTTTAAGTGTGTAAAACATCAAAATGTGCTAACATTAATGTCGAACAATCAAAGTGCTTGTCATGATTAATGATTTCCATGCAAAATTTTCCATGTGTCTCCATTTCGAAGAATTATGTGTGACTCCAAGTCTTTTCAAGCGAGTGGCCCTAAGATGCATCTACTATCATTGATCTCTAACTAATCAATGGTCAATAAAACTATTGTATTTACTATTAATGTAACAAAAGTGATGATAGTCAACTTGGTAATTGTGACACTTATTTAATGATGTTATGACATTATTAATACACACCTAAGATAGTACACAAGTTGAAACTTGAAAGTGACTACTCAATAGTCAGTACAGTCACTAGCCAATACTTGTGCAAATTTTGCTTTCAGATTAAACAATTTTTCAGTTTACCACTAAAGATTAGCCAGACCATTATTATTCATTTTCCTACAAAATAAGTAATTCACCTCTGACATTATTAATTGATTTTTGGAAAGGGAAAAAATAGTTATCATTTATATATCCATCAATGAAAAAAAACATTAATTCGCCACATTTAAAATGATTTTTGCTAGGCAAAGAAAAAAATTGTCAACATATAATATTTTATTTTCCTATATGGAACAAAAAAATTGCCCTCGATATTAAAATTTTCCTGCCCCCAAGATGTTGGATTTGCTAGCATTTTAGGCTTTTTTTTCGAGAGGAGTTTCTTAAAGTTATCCTTGTATCAAACACCTTGCTAGGCTAAAGCATGGTATAAAGCAATGACCCCTAAAGTTAACATTTTTTTGGGATTCTTTTATAGGATAAAATTCTAACCACTAATAATTTGATGAAGAGAGGTATGCATTTTTTTAATAGGTGTTATCTTTGCAAGGAAGTGGAAGAGTCAATTAATCATCTAACTATTCATTATTGTTATACTAGAAGATTATGGGAAAGGATATATAGTTTGTTGTATTTGATTTGAGTCTCCCCCTCACTATTCAAGTGTTCTTTAAAGGATAGAAATCTCCTACTTGTAATATGTTGATTATGAAGCTTTGGGATTTCATCCTCCCTTTTCTTTTTTGGGGAGTGTGGAAGGAAAAAAATGATAGGGTGTTTAGGGGTAAGGAGACTGATTTTGTCTAGTTGTTCTGTAAGATCAAGCATCTAATGATTGAGAATATTAGGACTGTTGGGAAAGGGCATCAACCCAAGATAGATTGGGAAGAAAAAATGATTTAGAAATGGAATTTGGAAGGGTTTAGTATTTCTAAAAATGGGAATAACCTTAGGAATCTAGCTAGGCAGGATTTCCCTCCTCAGGGCTAGTGTAAGATTAATTTTGATGGGGCCTCAAAGGGAAACCAAGGGATCGTAGGCTATGGTGTCAGCATTAGAAACATGAATGGGGAAAATTTGGGTGTGATGGCCACCTCTATTGGGAAACAAATCAATCATGTGGTAGAAGCCAATGCTTCTCTCTATGGTCTTAGTTATGCCAAGAGTATGAATTTGGACAAGATTTGGCTAGAGGGAGATTCCCTCAATATTATAAATTGTCTTAATAAAGTTAACAATCCTTCCTAGAAAATTCATAATATTATTTGTAAGGCCATCTGTTTAATTAATTCATTTCAAATTTGTATCATCACTCATAACTATAGAGAAACTAATCAGGTTATTGATTGGGCTACGAATGTGGCTTGCAAAAGTGATAAGAAACTAATTTGGAATCAAGTTGATAATATCCCTTTCAAGGGAGTATCCTTCATTGAGTATGATAAGGTGAGAAGTAGGAAAAGGGGGTTTATTAATGATGAATAAGACTATAAATATTAATTATTACTTGGGTAGATTTGGGGAGGCATGGATTTTGATTAGATTGGTATAGACTTTTTATCCATTGCTACATAGATTAGGGGAACATTTATTTATCAATTCCCTCTACTTTAATATTGACACCGAGCTTTTCTTTTTGAATTTGTACCCTAAGGTTTTGAAAATCTACATGTTGAAGAAAATGGGAGGAAGGAGAAAGAGGGTCAAACCAGCTAGTTGTAAGGACTAGAAAAAGAAGAAGGAGATTTGGGGTATTCTCCAGCAGGGGAAGTTTATGGCTTTTATGGAGAAGCTTAAAGGTAGTAACCCTTCTATTACTCATAATTTCATTAAAATATAGAAAGATGGGTGAATTCTAGTGGGTAATCAAAGAATGGAGGTTACTGAGGACATCATAGAAGAAGCTATAGGCCTTGATACAAAAGGGATCAAATTTTATGGAGACAAGAAGATTTTGGATCGGGCTATGGAGGAATTTGTGGAAATAAAAAAGGAATGGAAAAAACTCGTTAAAATTGGTAATTCTTATTTAAGCCTTGGTTCTATATCTCACCCCTAGAGGGCTGTCATGTTTGTTGTTATTGAATACTTAACTTTGGATGGCCACTTTACTAAGATATTTGGGTACCACTTTATGCTAGTGAACCATTTTAGGGATAGACTTGGGCTTAATATTTGCTTCTACCTTAGGTAATCATTGGGCACTACAATTTTAGCTATTTGTAATTATCCTAAGGGTGACCATGCCTATTAAAAGGTTTTAATGGTGCTAGTTATGAACCTCATTAAATCAAAGAAAGTGGATAGACCCAGTTTCAGTAAAAAAGTTATAGAATGTGAGATAGAGGGGAGTGAATAGGATAAGGGGTTTGATGAAGAAATAGAGGGTGAGATTGAGGATATTGAGGTTAAGAAGAGGAAAAATTTGGAGCTTGGTAGCTTTTCTAGCAAGAAAAGCAAGATTAAGGAGACTAATTTTGATGTGGAAACAAATTCTAAAGAGGAGTTGGAAGAGGAGAATAGGAAAACTGGTATTGTTGGTAAGGTCTCTAAAAACAAGGGGAATAATATGGAAAGGTCCCCAAGCATAACTTTTGATGATGAACCTATGATTAAGAGGATGGAGTGAAAAGGAAAATATGCACTTTGCCAAGGGAAGATGGATGCTAAAGGATATGAGGAGACTGATTATGAAAGAAACAATATTGGTGGGGATGAGGATGACCTTACCTAATAACAAGGGAAATGATGAAGAAGGATTTTTGAAAGGGATTTTTGGAAATCTGGTGATGATGAAGGAGATTATTAGTTTGTAGTAGTAGATATAGGACATTGTTAAAGAATTTGACCAATTCAATAAAACTACTAGAGGGGAGAGAACTTTGGGACAACATTTTGATAAACTTTCTAAGGTGATTGGTAATGCTAAAGAGGATAAAACTTTAGTGAAATGTGTTCCACCCCTCAAAGCCAAAAATAGAGCTCTAGATCAACTAATAAAAGATTTCTAGAAAAAAATTGATGGTTTGGATAATAGAGTGGTTAATATGGAGAAAATTTTTAAGGAACTAGTGAACTAGAATTGCTCTTTTGAAAATAGTGGCTAACAACATTAACATTCTTCTAAAAGAATTTAAACAAGGGAAAGGTCAAGGATCCAAGGAAGTGAAAGATAATTAAGGACCTAGAAAGCACAATAGAGCCAACTTGAAGAAGACAAAGAGTGTCAAAGCCAAAGGAATGGATGATCTAAAGGCCTCTATAGAAAACATGAATATCCTTGTAGACTAGGCAATAGATGTATTGAAGACCTCATAGCTAGTTTTGTGATGTCTTTTTCTTTCTTTCTGCTATCTTTTCTAGCTTGTTATTTTTAACTACTTTTTTTAGCTTATACTACTCTTGGTGTTGATGCATAGTTATTCAGGGTTTCTTAGTTTTTATCTTTCTACTACTCTATAAAAAGTTTCAGGTCCTTTAAAACCTATTTTTACTTAGTAAAAACTAAGAGGGGAGGGGTCAATCAGTTACCACAAAAATAAATCCAAAATCCCTTAGATTTCAATACAAATCAAAACTCTAATTAAATTATATTCTATTGTAACTTGGTAAACAATGAAATAAATATGTAATTGCTTAACATGAAAATCTTTAAGATATTATCTATGATTAATCTTACTTAACCTAGTTTCATACACATAAAAGAAATAACATGAACACAATTGACACTAAGATTTAATGTGGAAACCCAATTTGGGGAAAAACCACCAATTACATTTAGTTTATGATTTTCACTCTTTTGAAGTGAACCCTATTAAGAGCCAATCCTATCAAAGGTTACAAAACTCACTATTAGGTGTGACACTGTTAGAGGATTTAATACCCTATTAGGAGTGGTCTTGTTAGAGTTCTTTAGACACTTCAAATAGAAAAGCCACATTGTTAGAGGATTTAAAAATAGTTGTTAAGCCAACTCAGTTAAGAGATTTAGATCACCACTATAATGGTTAGAGAGTAAAAATGAGATGACCTAATTTCTTATGCAACTAAATTGTTGATTACACATCTGAATTCTAACTTGTATACTTGATCCTTCCTAATTGAATGTATCTTTTTAGCTCAATAAGGATATTCTACTTTATCCTTCCAATTGGCTTCCTCTAGGCATCATCAAATCTTCTATTATGTTCCACACATTCAATCCTCAACTTAACCTTATATTTATATCTTACACAATGTCAAGTTGGCTTCATTACAACCTCGAATACTCAATATTAATCTCCTTAGTTAGCTAGAATCAACAAACAAATTAATTGAATTCAATATGCCAAAATAAGAAAATCCTTTCTCAACCAACCTAGCTCAATAGATACTAACATGACAATGATTTTCTTGTGTTCGCCAAGTGAACTTTATTAAAATTGCATATTCACAAAGTTCCTTTGGTAACTAAGTTCAAGCTTTTTTAATACTAGTTCGATCCAACATTTTCTTCATTAACTGAGTGAGCTTGGTTAACCTTCAACTTCTGCAAACTTCTCTTTGTCACCTGAGTGAACTCGGTAGACACTGTCTTCTAAACTAGGAAAACTTAGGAATGCTTGAGAGACATAGAAAACTATCTTCAATGCCTATGTGAGCTTGGCATACATTGATTGGAAATGAAATGATATTTTGTGTAACATCAAAGACTATACACAATTAATCAATTATTTCCAACAGGGTAGACATTGGCAATATGATAGATATTTTGTGCATGATTGTAGACTAAATCAATATACTCTTTATGTGAATGGAAGGAGAAAAGTATTGTTACCTTTGATTAAGGATCTATATGAGGTTAATTGTAGGGTTTACATGGTTACAAGAAATCATTTTGTGAAAAATATGATGAAGGAAAAGTTTTTTTCTCTGTTGTAATTTCTAATGCACAAGTTGTTCTGTTAGTGTTGATCAAGTTCAAGAAGAAGTTGAATAGTTGCTTACCAAGTATTAGGAAATCATTTATGAGAATTCACCTAATTTTTTACCCCATATAAGAAGTATAAACTATTATTATATGAGCCCTAATTTTTTGAGCTAGCTTTCCAAACAAAGAACCATAAAGACTGACACCTACTGAGAATGAACTTAACAAGCAAGTACATGAATTATTGCAAAAATGTTTAATTGGAGAGTTTGAATCCTTGTGTTATACATACTTTATTAGAACCTAAGAAGAATAGAGAATGGAGAATGTGTACTAATTCAAGAGCTATTATCAAGATAAAAATGAAATATATATATTTCCTATACCTATAATGGATGTATATAACGGATTTCTTGAGTGGAGTGAGATATTTTGCAAAGATCTATTTGAAGAGTGGCTATCATCAAATTAGAACCAGAGAGGGTCTTGAGTGGAAGATGAATTTCAAGACAAAAGAAGATTTTTATGAATGGTTGGTTATGCCCTTTGGATTGGCTAAAGCATTGAGTACTTTTATGAGGTTAATGAATGAAGTCATGAAGAAATTCATAGGCAAGTTTGTGATTGTTTATTTGGATGATATTCTATTATTTAGTAAGACCAAGAAAAAGTATGTTGAGCATATTAGACAAGTGTTACATAAATTTAAAGGGAAGAAATTTTTTATTAACTTGAGAAAGTGTTCATCCATTAAGGAGGAGATTATGTATTTGGGATTTGGGATTTCAGCTAATGGTTGGAAGATAAATCCTAAGAAGGTTAAAGAAATTCTTAAGTGGATTACACTTGAGAATGTGAGTGAAGTAAGATCATTTCATGGTCTATCTAGTTTCTATAGGTAATTTATAAATAGTTTTAGTTATATTTTTAATGCCATGACTAAGACATTAGGGGAGATTAAAATGTTTTCAAGTGGACACATGGTGCTAATAAGAGTTTTTGAATCTTTTAAACAAAAAATTATTGAATTACCAATGTTGGTTTAATCTTATTTCAATAAGGTATTTCAAGTTGAGTGGGATTCAAGTGGGAGTCTAATTGAAGGTGTGTTGAGTCAAAATGATAAAACTTTTTCTTTACTAATAAGTTGAATGATGCTAAAAAGAATTATCATGTGTGTGATCAAGAGTTCTATGCTATTGTTCCAAGCTTTGAAGAAATGGAGACATTATCTTATTCCTAGAGATTTTGTGTTGTATACTGATCATAAGGCTTTATAATACTTGGGAAGTCAGCATAAGTTAAATAAGAGACATATGAAGTGGGTTGAGTATTTTTAAAATTTTACTTTGTGGTCAAACATAAGAGTGGAGTATCTAACCAATTTGTAGATGCATTGAGTAGAAGAAGATCTTTGTTGCTTGAGATGAAATCTTAAGTTCTTGGTTTTGATGAGATGGAGGATTTGTATGATATTGACCCTAATTTTTATAAGGCATGGAGAGATTGCATAGCACTTATACTTGATTAATCAAGTATGAAGACTATTTCATTCAAGAAGGTATGTTGTTAAATGGAGTTCAATTGTGTAAACTAATAGGATCTATGAGAGTTAATTTGATTTAGGAAAAAACATAGTGGTGGATTAGTTGGACACTTTGATGTTGATAAAACATTGGGTTTTCTTAAGGAGTAGTATTATTGGTTGTAGATGTATAAGGATGTCCAAAAGTTTGTAAGGAGTTGTGGATTTTATCAAGTTACAAAATGAGTGAGTCAGAATACAAAATTGTATACACCCATTTCTATACTTGAAAAACCTTAGAGTGATATCAATATGGATTTTGTTCTTTTCTTACCAAGGACTCCAAGAGGAAATGATTTTGTGTTTTTTATAATTGATTGAATTATAAAGATGACACATTTCATACCATGTAGAAACACATCTAATGCAATGTATGTTGTTGATATTTTATTTAAAGATGTTGTTAGAATACATGGATTACCAAGGAGTTTTGAAATAAAATTGATACAAGTATGAATATGTGTTTCAATCATTGTTTTGTCATTGATGTCAAACCTACTACTTGTTGGTAATAAAATTGCTTAGATGATTTGAGTAATATCATTTATTTGATTGATGAAGAGGATTTGATCAAATGAGGTAACAATAGCACCTAAAGGAAAGGTTGAGTTATGATATGGAAAAGGAGTACAAGAATCAGTTAAGATAGTGATATTATAGTGCAATGATAATCTACTTAATGTTACGAAGGATGGTTACATTGATTATGTTTAGAAGAACAAGTTAAAAGAATTGTTGATGAGGCTAATTATTGCCTCTATTTTATGATAATTTTAAAAACTTTGTTTTACTTCCACCAAGACATTTGTGAGCTTATGTTTACTTGAACTTATGATTAAACCTATAGGTAGATAGTATGTCATATTTTGCCAATATTATATATTATGTAGTATTTCATATAACCATCAGAATGTGTGTTCTAATATTTGAATTTAATTTGATAATACTTATTTGCAAATATCTTTGCATAATAACTAACCTATTAGCAAAGGAAGCTAAACATGGTTAGAAGTATTCAAAGGGAAACATTGAAGATAGCCAACAACATTCAAGGAGAAAAGATGTTAAGGTTAGTCATAGTGGAAAGAGTCATAACAGTACCAAGGGACACAATTGCTAATATGGAGGAGCTATGAAGAATTATTATATTTTCTCTGCACTTGTTATTATGTCAAAGCAGTTGCCAGACTTTATTATTTGTTCCATGAGTTGTTATCTTTCTTTCTCTTTCTCTGGCAGAGTTGTAGTTAGTTTGTTTTACTTTTCTATTTCAGAATAGGTGTCAACCTTCCATTTATAGGGATCAAACCAATAGCGTTAGAGGTTAGAAAAAAAATTATGACAAGAAACTATTGACTCTTGTAGTGAGTTATTTTTAGAGTTTTCTGTATCATTCTCATGTAATGAATTTCCAAAACATAATGAATAGCTCCTAGTTTACATTTTGTGTTACTAGATTAGTAGATGGAAACCAAGGGGGCCCACTTGGGAGGTGGATTAGATTAGAGTAGTATAGATTTTTTTTCAAGAATCTTTAGTATTGTAGGTGGAAGTTGTAAGTTCCTTCCTGTAGCATCATATTTTGTGAGTGTTCTTGTAGCATCTATAAGAATAGTTATAGTAGATGAACTGAGTTGGAATATATATTAGTATTTCATTGCATTTTTAGTATTCATTTTAGTAAAGAGTTAAGTGTGTTAGTTTCTTGCAGCACTAGTGTAGATTTTTTCCTTGCATTTTACTTTCCTATAGCATAAGCATAATGACTCATTAGGAAACCTAGTGCACATACTATGCCGACAATTTCAAGTATACATCCCTAGGTTGACAAAATTAAATGCACCTCATAGTGGTGAAAAATAGTCCTTAGATTGAAAAAACTATTCCTAACTATGGCCTTTGACATGATTATTATACACCTATTGTGAGGTGGACCATTTTTGGTGTCATTTTTGGGGATGGTGTCAAGCTAGGAGCATTCTTGAGTCATAGTTCTTAGTTAAATTTTTTTAGAAATTTGCAATTTTAAAGCTTTCTTCACCAGTGTGAAGAATACAATTACATGCAATTAAGAGGAAGATGACAAGATGAATATTGTAGATTTCTTCCATGGGAGTCTATTACTTTGAATGAAGAAATTGAAGAAGAAGAAGTTGAGTTGTCTTTTGAAGACACGAGCCCTATTTTTTCTATAGAATCATCCTCAAGAGTAGAACCTACAGATATAAGTGGTATTCAACCTTTTGCTAAAATTTTGGCTAGCTTCCTTGATAATACTACTCCAAATCCACCAGTTGTTAATAATCTAGTACCCAATGTTACTTTTTAGCAGCAACCTTATAATCTAATACCTCCAGTAATGACACAATCTACTTTTTCATTTCCTCTTCCAAGCCTCATAAATACTGATAATCTCAAGAATATATCTACAACTACTCTTTCAAAGTTGTATGGCCTTGCAACCGAAGACCTTGATACTTTCTTGTTTAAATTTGACATACTCTATTGTAGTTTTGACTACAACATTGATGCACATAAGCTCAAATTATTTCCAACAACATTGAAAGAGTCATCTTTATAATGGTTCATGGGCTTAGGAGCCAATGCAGTAGGAACTTGGGATGAAATGCAAACTTTGTTTCTGGATAAATATAAAGAGTATTGCAAAGAATCTAGTTTAAGAGGAGGAGATATCTTCAGGATATCACAAAAGGAGGAAGAAACATTGGAAGACTAAGTTTCACATTTCTTATATACAATGCAAAAGAACCCTCAACATGTGTTCTCTAAGGATTCACAAAAGCTAGTCTTTTTTAGAGGTGTGAATGATAATTGTCTAGAAGCACTAGACCTGATGGTTGGTGGTGATGTATATCAATTTTCCTAGGATGACCTCAAGAAAATCTATTAAAACTATTCAAGGTCAACTATGAAGAAATTCCAAGGACCTCATTCCACAGTCACTAAAGGAATCAATCAAGGTATTTCAAAGCTCGAGATATCTAAACTATTTTCAAATTTCAAGAAAGACATCATAAATGATGTCTCTACACATCTTGACACAATGGATATAAAGAAGAAGCATGTAGAAGCTAAATTATAATGAGCTAAGTACTATCCCCACTACTGAAAATAAAAGAAGGATTACCAATACAAATTGGTTGCTAGCATGGAGAACCAACATCTTCCAACTAAGTACATCAAGATAGATGCAGATGATGAGTAGGTATTCTTTGTTGCTCAACACAACCCAATGTCAAGTTATGCCTCAGGACCCTTTGTAAAATTCAAATTTATATGGTAATCAATGGAAAAACTATAATCCCTAAGGTCCTCCACAATATAATGAACACAATTGGAATAATGCTTGGAAAAATAATCTATAATAGCCCCAATGGCCTCAAAAATCCCAACCATTCTAGCCCAACCAATAGAATAACCAATGGCAGAACTAGCATAACAATGATAACCATTCTAGGGGAATTGGTAGTCTACAAACCAATGGAGAGGACCTCAACAGCAGCCTAATCAAAATACTAGTACTCCACAATTACCACCCCCAGTCCAACAACTCACACTAACGCCAACACCTATGAATCCTAGAACTCAAAAGTGGAAATAGTTACCTACACAATCTCATCCAAATCCAAATAACCAGCAACTACAACAACCCATGTATATTTTTGATGCTTAGCAATATCTTGCTTACACTCTAAATGTTGCAAATATGCATTTGAGATATGGTAAACCACCTCTTATAACTGAAATATGAGGTACTCCTGTAGTATTAGAACCCTAATTTGTAAAGAGTTTGATGTAACTAATGTCACTATCTCAGCCCAAGCTCAGCCAATGGTGGAACCTCCTTTTCCAAAGAAGCTTGTATAAAGTAAACCTGTATAAATAGACAAATAGTCTTTTGATATTGTTGATTAGTTGAAGAGCATGCATATCCAAATACCCCTATTCTAGGCTATTAAAGATGTTCCTATCTATGGAAAAGCCATTAGAGAAGCCTACTTGAAGAAGCTTGGGAGGATGAAAAAGGACCCAACTACAATCCATGTTTTGGGAAAATTGGCTAACATTATGTTAGGAAAATTGGTCACTCCAAAATATTCTAATCTAGGTAGTCTAGTTGTGAATGTGAGTATAAATGGTTAGTCTATTAAAAATGCTTTAATAGGTCTTGGTGCTACTATAAATTTCATCACCAAGGATACTATGAAGAAGTTGAAAATAGAAGGATTAATGGCTACTCCAAATTTTTTTTAACTTGTAGATAGTTCTACTGTCACTCTTGATGGGATGATAGAAAACATAGTTGTAACCTTAGACTCTCTAAAGTATCCTATAGATTTCATGATTCTATCTCCCAAAGTTAATTTATCTAGTTACTTATCATCCTAGGATGACCATGGTTAGCTATAGCTGATGCAAATATAAGTTGTAGATTAGGGAATATGACCATATCAAATGGCCAAGAAACAAAGAAATTTGATTTGTATCCTCTAGCACAACCATTACCAAATTTAAGCACATCTGTCTAGTCATATTTAGGGGATGGAGAAGAAGAATCAAACTCTATAGCATAGGTTATCATGTTACATAGACAATCCTTTCTAAAGCTATAGGAAGAGGATTTAGTAATTTAGAGTATTCTTACTAACAACTATGTGGTAGAAAAAGATGTATCTTAAAGTTTTGTGTTAATATTAACCACATATGAGGAATGTGATGAGAATTGTACTTTTCTCAAATAATTAGACATTCTTCATCAACTCTTACCATGTGAATTAGATACAAGTTCAATTTCTAGAGCTACTATGATAGAGTCTACCACTATTGTTGAGTTGTCCAAAGGTCATAATCTTCATGTTAATCCCAAATTATCATCCACACAAATGGAACAAATAACAAAGCTACTTCAAAAGCATGAAAATTATTTTGCATGGGACTATGGTGATATGAAAGGGTTGAGTCCTACATTATGCACTCATAGAATATACATCAATGAAGGGTGCCTACCATTCGATCAACCCTAGAGAAGGATAAATCCAAGCCTTAGAGAAATAGTCAAAATTGAATTGCAAAAATTGATTGATGTTAGTTTTAATTATCCTATATCTAATAGTAGATGGGTGTCGCCCCTGGTCATAGTGACAAAAAAAGGAGGGAAATGTTAGATTTGTGTATATTATAGAGAATTGAACAAGGCCACCAAAAAGGATCACTTTCCTTTACCATTCATAGATCAAGTTCTAGACACTCTAGCTAGAAAGAAGTATTCCTCTTTTCTAGATGGGTATAGTGGTTATAATTAAATTGGTATTTCTCCTAAAGACCAAGATAAAACCACATTCATATTCCCATGGGGTACTTTTGCATACTTTATTTTTCCATTTGGTCTATGTAATGCTCCTGCAACATTTCAATGAGTGGTTATTAGCATCTTTGTTGATATATCACATGATTGTATGAAAATATATATGGATGACTTCACAACATTTAGAGTCACCTTTGAGGAAGCCATGATGAATCTTGAAATTTTTTTGATAAGGTGTCAAGAACATAATCTGGACTTAATAGTGAAAAATGTTTCATGCTCATGTAGGAAGGTGTGGTACTTGGTCATTTCATATCAACCATAGGAATACAAGTGGATCTAGCTAAGATAGAGGTAATTCAAACATTGCCCATACCTATGAAACCAAAGGATGTAAGATCTTTTTTAGGTCATGTTGGATATTATAGATGTCTCATAAAAGACTTCATCCAAATAGCTAGTCCCTTGTATACATTAATGACTAAAGAAGGTGAGTTCATTTGGACATCTGAATGCAATGAAGCCTTCCTATAGCTTAAGAAACTTCTCACTATAGCCCTAGTTTTACAAGGCCCTGATTGGACTTTGCATTTTCACATATATACAAATGATTCTTACTATGCCATAGGTGTAGTTCTAGGACAACAATCTCAACATCTTAATAATGCAATATATTATATTAGCAAGAGCCTTCATGTACTAGAATTAAACTGCATGGTGACTAAAAAAGAATGGTTAGCAGTAGTTTATGCTCTAAAACAATTTTGGCATTACATAACTAGCTATCCCATATTTTTTCATATTTATCATGAAATAATTAAATATCTCATGAAAAAACCTACATAATAGGTAGGTTAGCAAGATGGTTACTATTATCGCAAGAATTTGATATCACCATCATTGATAAGCCTAGAAGAGACAATGTGGTAGCTAATTATTTATCCAGAATCCACCATGATGACAATGAAACGACTCTGGTAGATGATGCATTTCCAAATGAGAAATTATTTCATATTTCTATTCAAACTCCATGGTATGCAGACATTGCTAACTACATTGTAGCTAATAAAATGCTAGAACATTTCTCTTACAAGAAAAAGAAGTTGCTTGTAGAGAAAAGTTTACATTTCCCTTGGATTGATAATATCTTATTTTACACTAGACCTAATCAAGTTATGAGAAGGTGTGTGAGAGAGGATGAGACATATGACATTCTACATGCATGTCATAATGAACCATGTGGAGGGAACTTTGCATCAAAAAGAACAACCTTAAAAAATTTAACAACTGGTTACTATTGGCCTACAATTCACAAAGATGCAACCAACCATACATGAAAGTGTGACAAGTGTCAAAGGATGGGATGACCAACAAGAATAGATGAAATGCCTCTTAATCCAGAACTAGCATTAACACCATTTGACAAATGGGGTATGGAATTCATTGGTCCAATTGATCCTCCATCCAATGGGAAATCATATATCCTTGTGTACACTAACTACCTAACAAAATGGGTTGAAGTCAAAGCCATGAAGCATGCTTGTGATCACAAAGTTACAAAATTTCTATATGAAGAAATCTTTACTCGCTATGGTGTACCCAAAGAACTAGTTATAGACCAAGGTGCTCAATTTATCTCTAATATAATCACAGAACTGATGAAACAATATAATATCAGGCACCAAAAATCAAGCTCCTATCACCCTCAAACTAATGGACAAGAAGAAGTCACAAATTGGGAGATAGAAGCCATCTTAACAAAAATAGTTCATTTGCATCATAGGGATTGGAATAGCAGATTACCAAAAGTTGTTTGGGCCTACAAAACAACATGGAAGACTACTACATGGTTTTCACTATTTAAACTCCTCTATGGGAAAGTATCAATGCTCCCCATTGAATTTGAACATAAAATTTTAAGAACCACACTAGAGCTGAACATTGAACTTCCTACAACATAGAGAGAACATATTCTACATCTTAATTCTTTGGATGAAATGTGCAAAGCTACTCTAGAACATATTGGAATCATATAGAAGAAAATGAAACAATTTTATGACTCCCACATTAGCAAAAAACAATTTCAAGTTGGTGACTAGGCATTTCTATATGATTCTAGATTTAAAAATATGCCAAGCAAGCTACAGACATGATGGCTGGGTCCATATGAAATTAACCATGTCTTTACAAATGGAACCATCTAATTAACTACCATTGACCTAATGTCTTTTAAGTTGTTAGTCAATAGCCATAGACTCAAGTTATATAAATGACCCCAAACAAAAGAGGACTTCCTGCAATAGTTTCAATGGACAAATTCAAATGCACACAAGATAACTCTTCCTACAGCAGAAGGTGTTGACCTCCTACCTGTAACTCTTCAATACTAATTTCTTCGTGCATGCCCATAATAAAAACTTTGTGTCCACATAAAGTTCCAAATTTTTTCATTCATCTTCTACTTTCTTCTTTACCTTCAACCCAGCCACCTGCCACCTCATCATTTTACAATGCTTTCAATAAACACTACAAGTTTGTTTATGTAATGTTGTAACTGCTGATGTACTTTCTACCACTTTTTGGTATGTGCAAAAATCAACTAATAGGTATAAGCTTTTCAAATCTTTATTCATTTATAGTACATAAATTTTTTTGCTTATATATAATACTGCATTATTTATATTATAGCAGCATTATGCCAGCTCCATACCCCGTACTAAGTCTAACAAGTATGGACACTTGTCCATATTTCATAGGGGGGAGGGAAGGTTATTAAAACCAAATGACATTCCT
The DNA here is from genome assembly GCA_028749045.1 of Cupressus sempervirens. NCBI lineage: Eukaryota > Viridiplantae > Streptophyta > Pinopsida > Cupressales > Cupressaceae > Cupressus > Cupressus sempervirens. The sequence continues at coordinate 343,564,655 of CM053791.1, forward strand.
ATTTATTTATAAAGATTTTTTTTCCTAAATCTTTATACTTGTTTTATTTATGAAACACAATTGCTATAAGTATGCAAGTGTCTAGGCATCGTACCCCTTATTCTTGAATGAGGCTGTGATGTGACCCATATTTAATTTTCAAGTGATACAAATTCCATTTTCAAATGATTCTCACATATCCATGATAAACCACATTATTAATTCTCATAATGAATTTTTATGACATTAATTAGCTAAAAAATGAAATGTGAAAATGGGTTTGTAAAACAACAACAAAAGAAAGCTTGAATTCATAGAAGGGAAATAGTGCAAGTAGAGTAGAAAGTGAAATTGTTAGGTAGAATGGGTGGACAATTAAATTGATAAGAACTAGTGGAGTATACTATTTTACTCTCATATGTAGAGGCAATGAGGAGATTTAATGCATGTGGCTAGTTAGGGTATTTCCTAAGTTTAACTATGTTTGATGAAGAAGCAACCACAAAATTTATAAGAACATTTAATGAGAGAGAAGCTATTGTATGGGGTTTAATGGTTGTTGATACAAAAGAGTGAATAGAAAAAGTAACTAGGTTACTAGAAATAGGAGAACATTAGCCTAATACACATGATGCAAGATCAGCTAGGGCTAAGTTTTTCATACCAACTAATCCTCAGTTGGACATCACCATGGAAGGTTGCAAAAGAATGTCTCTTCTTCCACAATACAATGAACTAGTTATGAATATTGTTAGGTACCTCACCTGTGAAGGAAGATTTTCATATTTACATGCACATCATTTTAAATTGCTCAGCTATATAAGGCACAATTATCCAATAAATGTTCCCAATTTCTTGTATAACATGTTATGCGTTAGTTCTGAAGAAACTAAAAAGGGGAAGGACAATTCTATCACCCATCATGCCCTAAATAAATTACTTATAGAAAGGTCACTTAGGGATGCCTCTCCCATGTCATGGGTAGAATTTTTCCAAGCTAAAACTCTACAACCCTAGGCTATCCTTAATGAACAACCCAATGAAGAGAATGTAGTTCCTACTAATGAACGTACTGAGCAAAGCACTCAAGATGCTAAAGCTAGAAATGTGCAAGAGAATGTGCAAGAAAATGTGTCTTTCCCTATTCAAGAGACTCAAAAACCTACCTCTACCTGAGCAAAGAGAAAATGGAAATTATAAGAAGAGACTTTGCTTTGGTAGTAGAAAAGCCAAACCCTATAGTTACAAAGAAAAAGAAAACTAAGATAGGTCGTACAACAGTTACTCCTATAGTAGAGACACTAAAAGAAAGAAGTAGGAAGAAGCCTATGATGCTAGAGGAGACCCCAGTGAGAAGAAGTCCTAAAATGAGGAGACAAATTTCTAAAGTGACAGTAGAAGCTCAATCTACTTCATCCAAACCATCCACTAAAGAATCCCCCATACAAATTGTTATTGATAATTCTCCTTCTCACCCTAAAACTACAAACATTCTTGAAAACCCTAATGAGGAATATAGGGTTGAAGTAAATGAAAACCAAAATGATCCCCTAGTAGGCCAGAAAATAGTTCCCATAATGAATGAGTTAGTTTATTCAAACACTGGCTTAGTTCTCTATAAGCCAACATGGCTTACACATTTTGTAAAGTAGTTATGGAGGGAACAGAGGAAGAGGAAAAATAACTATGAAGAGAATAGTGGTTTCATTATCCTACAAAAACTTCTTTTCCAGTTGTTTGGACAACATATGCTTGATGTTTCCCTATGGGAAGAGGAGAGGAAGAAAATGAAGAAATTCATAGTGTCCCTAGGTGAGGAAATTATAGATTTGAAAGAGAAATTGGCAAACCAAAAACAAAGGATGGATCATGCCCTCAAATTGGTTGATCAAGCACTTGCTTGTAGACTACCACCTTGGATTTATACTATGTGTTTAAAGGAATAATTCCTTTTATTCCAACTTATGTTAACCCTCAAGAACATAAATGTAGAATTCAAATCAGCTTAGGAATTCTATGGTTTATACAAGACTCTACCATCCTAGCAGTAGAACTTTCTTTATGAGTTATATATGTACAATTTTATCATTCCAATAGAAACTTAATGAAATCTTTTACTCTATATAGGAGATATACATTTGAGGGCTTTGATGTCCTAGATGTATAATGAAGCTAATTATGATAGACGATTGAATAATTTTAGAGATGAGGAAAGAAAAAAGCCTCTGTCATTAAGAGTTGAGAGCAATAAATCAGATGAAATTCTTAGGGACTAGTTTAGATTAACTTATGGGGATAAGAACAAGGGAGTAAGGGAAAAAATATTTTCTCCAAGAACCAAGGTCTATGCAGGATATGAGAACCTACCTTACTTTGCCTTTTAGAGAGGCATGGTTGGCACAAAAAGTAGATGGGCTAGATTACCTAAGACACTTAAAAGATTAGAGCCACACAGTCCTATCAGTTTAGAGGCCACCCTTTATCAAGTTCCAATGTATATAGAGTTGGGTAAATAGGCTAGACCAGAACTATGGTTCCCACTCACTATGCAACCTTCAATGCTCATATGGCCCCTGTATAATATTAATGCTGATAGACTTGACAAGCTATAGGAGGACAATAGAAGGGAAGTTTGGGAGAGGACATGAGGATTCTACTACACTTTCAAGAGTAGCAAGACAGAAAGGACTAAAGTTGGAGAATTCATATCACTAACTAGAAAATGCAATGCTTGAGGAAAAGCATCAATTTACTAGGGGGCAAATTATGAGGCTAATTATTGCCTTTGTTTTATGATAATTTTAAACATTTTGTTTTACTTCCACCAAGACATTTGTGAACTTATGTTTACTTGAACTTATGATTAAACCTATGGGTAGATAGTATGTCATATTTTTCCAATATTATATATATTATGCAGTATTTCATATAACAATCAGAATGTGTGTTCTAATATTTGAATTTAATTTGATAATGCTTATTTGCAAATATCTCTTCATAATAACTAAACTATTATCAAAGAAAGTTGAAGATGATCATAATTATTCACAGGGAAACATTGAATATAGCCAACAAAATTCAAGGAGAAAAGACGTTAAGGTTAGCTATGGTGGAAAGAGTTATAACAATATGGAGGAGCTATGAAGAATTGCTATATTTTCTCTGCACTTGTTATTATGTCAAAGTAGTTGCCCAGACTTTATTATTCATTTCATGAGCTATTATCTTTCTTTCTCTTTCTCTAGTAGAGTTGTAGTTAGTTTGATTTTATTTTCTATTTCAAAATAAGTGTTAATCTTTTATTTATAGGGATTAGATCAATAGTGTTAGAGGTTAGAAGAAAGTTTATGACAAGAAAATGTTGACTCTTGTAGTGAGTTGTTTTTACAATTTTATGTATCACTCTCATGTAATGAATTTCTAGAACATAATACCAAGGGACACGACCACTAATATGGAGAAGTTATGAATAATTGCTATATTTTCTCTACACTTGTTATTATGTCAAAGCGGTTGCCCAGACTTTATTATTTATTTCATGAGATGTTATCTTTCTTTCTCTTTCTTTGGCAGCGTTGTAGTTAGTTTGATTTTCTTTTCTATTTCAGAATAAGTGTTAATCTTTTATTTATAGGGATTAGATTAATAGTGTTAGAGGTTAGAAGAAAGTTTATAACAAGAAAATGTTGACTCTTGTAGTGAGTTATTTTTACAATTTTATGTATCATTCTCATGTAATGAATTTCTGAAACATAATGAAATAGTTCCTATTTTACATTCTATGTTAGTAGATTAGTAGAAGCCAACCAAGGGGGCCCACTTGGGAGGTGGATTAGATTAGAGTAGTATAGATTTTTTTTCAAGCATCTTTAGTATTGCTAGTAGTAGTTGTAAGCTCCTTCCTGTAGCATCATACTTTGTGAGTGTTCCTACAGCATCTGTAAGAACAACTATAATAGATAAACTAAGTTGGAATATATATTAGTATTTCATTGCATTTCTAGTATTCATCTAAGTAAAGAGTTAAGTGTGTTAATTTCCTACAGCACTAGTGTAGATTCTTTCCTTGCATTTTACTTTCCTACAGCATAAGCATAATGACTCATTATGAAACCTAGTGCACATATTGTGCTAGCCATTTGAAGTATACATCACTGGGTTAATAAAATTACATGCAACTCATGGTAGGGAAAAATAGTACTTAGATTGAATACACTATTCCTAAGTATGGCCTTTAGCATGATTATTATACACCTATTGTGAGGCAGACCAATTGTGTCTACCAAGCTTAACAATCTACATAGTAGGTGTCAAGAAAAGTTAGTGTAAGCCAAGCAAAAAATTAGTTGGAGTAGAAAAAAGTCAATTTTAGTTTAAGTTGAGTGATACAATATAAGCTGAGTAAATTTTAGTTGGTATCGAGCACCAGTAAACTTTAGTTTGTGTTGAGCATTTTGATAGTGGATGTTGAGCTACACAGTATTTGCTCAATATTAGATGCTAGTTAATGTTGAGTGTTAATGTTATGAGAAAGATCAAGAATTGATGTATCTTAGCCAACAAGTTTGATATCTTGGATTGTATGAACCATGTGTTAGATAAGCTTAATGAGCTAGTGGCATAGAAATCAAGATAAATAGTTTTGAGGCAAATTCAAAGAGGTATGAATGAGAAGTTTCTAGAAGGGAATGAAATGAAATGATGGGTAGATTCTTTGAATCTCACCTAATCCAACCTAACCCTAAAATAGATGATGGAGTATGAAGGTTAAAAGATCTTATTTTTCTATTTATAGAGATGGTTGGTCAAAAGTAAGGGTTGTCACGTGCAAGAACCTAAGGAAGACAAGGAGTCTATGGTGTTGCTTCATTTAGTGGCCTAAGAGAAGAGTCTGCGTTGCTAAGAAAAGAAAGAAGGATTAAGGGTATGGATTCTTGAAGGGTGAACAAGTTTTCAAAGTTGAGGTGTGTGAAATCCAATAAGAATGGAGGACTGAAATAGAAATCTATAATCTACAAGTGTGTTGTAAGTTTTTATTAGATCAATTCTTACTATTACTTTTTAATCATTATATTAGTCTAGGTTAAATCCTTTCGATTAAGTTTGAGCTAATAGTCATTTGTAAATCCTTTAACTGAGTGACATTCCTAGTGAATGATCTAAAGTCCTCTAATAAGGCTCACTCCTAATAGGATGATTAAAATCCTTTAACCAGGTCACATTTAATAGTGTGCATTGTAACCTTTAATAGGGTTGGTCTTCCATAGGGAATCACTTCAAAAGAGTGAGAATGAGTAGCATGTTACTAGTGGTTTTTTCCAAATTGAGTTTCCATGTTAAATAATTGTGTCAAATGTTTTATTGAATATGTTATGTTTCATGATTACATTTCTACAAAGTTGATTTGATAGTAACCTACAAGTATGATCTAATGGATACATGCATGATGAAAATGTTTTATGAATATGGGTTCACTAAGTTATGAAAATTTTTATTTGTACATATGGACCTTGGATAACTAATTCACCCCCCCCCCCCGCCCACCACTCAATTAGTCTAAATAATTCCAACAATTGGTATTAGAGACATCTACTTAAGAGGACTAGTTTGAAGACACTAGAAGAAAAAAGATCAAGAAGTAAAGAGAGAGGTACCAAAGGTTAATAGAGATAACTTTCCTACATGGTAAAGTCTGATGAAGCCACACCTAGGATATATTGGAGATCATGTAGAATCTACCATCACCACAGAACATGTTGATCTTGTTGGAGCCCTAACTACTAAAGATCTAAAAAAGAAGAAAGAAAACAACCAAACAATGTTGGAGATTTCCTTTTCCCTAAGTTATGTTGAATTTAATGATATCAAGGGTTGTGATAGTGCAAAGAAAATATGGGATGCTCTTTGCACTATCTATAGAGGAGACACAAATTTTCTAAAAGCTAAATCTAAAAATCTTAGAGGTAAGTTCAAGGATATCAAAATGCAAGAATGTTAGAATATTGCTCAATACTACTTTAGTATAAAATATGTTAATAAAATAAGGGGATCTAATGGTACAATAGATGATGAGACTATACTAAGAAAATTTTTGAGAACACTATTAAACATTTATGCTATTAGAGTTTCTACAATACAAGAATTGAGATGTATACCAAGTTCTAATCTAACTCATTAAGGTTTGGTAGGTATGCTCACCACTTTTGAGATATCTAATTTTGATAATTTTAAACTTGACAATGTTGAATCTAGTTTCAAAGCTAAGATATCATTGAAGGAACCTAATGAATAGAAGAAGAAAAAGGTAAAGTATGTATCTAGTGACAGTGAAAAATATGAGGAGGATGTAAAACAACTTAAAGCACTACTAGCAAGGAGATTTCATAGAGGAAAAGGGAAATTCAAAGGTAAATTACCTATCATGTGTTTCAATTGCAATGAGGTTGGTCATATTGCTGCTAGATGTCTAGAGAAGAAGAATTCTAGAGATGGAGACAAGTTCAAAAGTAAAAGAGATGAAAACAACAAAAATTACAAAGAAAAAGGTAAGAAGTCTTGCTACATTTTTGAAGAGGAAACAAAAGGTGGATTTGACAATCATGATGATGAAGTGTATGTTGCAATGAAGGATGAATCTAACAAGGATGAGGCAATTGCACTAGTGTTTTGTGTAAACAAGAATGACAGATGGATCATTAATAGTGGGTGTTCACATCACATGATTGGAGATAAAAGTAAGTTCATTACCTTGAATTATTATGAAGGAAGTAGTGTAAGGTTTGGTAATGATGCACCCTGTTTGATAAAAGGAAAAGGTTCTATCAAACTCTAAGAAAATATTTAATGTGACAATGTTTATTTTGTTGAAGAACTTAACTATAATTTGTTGAGTGTGTCACAATTGAATAATTTAGGCTATAAGGTTGAGTTTTAGAACAATATTTCTAAGATATATGATACTGATATAAAATTAATTGAAAAAGGTGATCAAACTAGAGGTAATCTATTCTAAGTTTATATAAAGGATACTACTTATTTAGTTGTAGAATTTGATGACTTGTGGCTATGACACAAGAGGTTATGTCATGCTAATTTTGATAACTTGGTTAGTATAAAGTTGAAGAAATTTGAAAATATAATTTGTAAACAATGTCAATTAGGCAAAACATGACAAAGTAAAGTTTTAAGAGTAAGACTCATACCTCTAAAGGAATATCAGAAATTGTTCATATTGATGTGTGTAAACCAATTGAAGTGCAAAGCTACAAAGGAGACAAGTACATTATGATATTTTTTGATGATTATTCTAGAATCATGATAGTTATGTTTTTGAAATAGAAATTTGATGCTTTCCAAATATTTAAGTGATAGTAAGAGTTGAGAAGGAAAAAAGTAAAAGTCTTAAATGTTTGATATCTAACAGGGGAGGAGAATTTACATAAAATAAGTTTGAGATTTTTGTAATGACAAAGGAATCAAAAGATAGAAATCTTCTCCTAGGACCCCCACCCACAAAATGGAATTTCTGAAAGGAGGAACAAATATGTATGGATTGTACTAAGACACTCATGATGGAAAAAAATGTTGCTTGGAAATATTGGAGAGAAGCTATAAGTATAGTTGTTTATATCTTGAACCATGTACAAGTCAAGAAAGGTACTCATTCAACACCTTTTGAACTATGGTATGGATACTTACCTAATGTAAAATATTTTAAGGTATTTAGAAGCAAATGTTATATTCTTAAAGATTTTAGGAATGGTAAATTAGATGCAAAAAGTGAAGAAGGTATATTCCTTGTCTATTCCACAAGAAGTAAAGCTTATAAATATCTAAACACTAGTACTAACAAAGTTGTGGAAAGTGCAAATGTGAAATTTGATGAATATATAGAAGCACATGAGGCTGAACCTATAAGGGAACTAGATGAATACAAATCATTTTTATACTTTTATGAAGGCATGCCTATAGATGAAGATGCTGTAAATCAATTTTCAAATCAACAAGTTTTACTAATTGTCAAGTCACATATTATGAATGTCAAGTTGCATTTAGGAATCGAGCTACATTCAAGTGTCGAGTTATATAATGAAGTTGAGACACATTTTGATTCTAATATTAGTATACATGAAAGAGATGTTGAACTACTTGATAGAGATTTACATAGTGATTCAAAAGTTGAGAGACCAAATGAGGAAAATAGAGTAGAACCAAGATTGTCTAAGTATGTTAGGAGACATCATCATGCTGCATAGATCATTGGAGATAAAGATGATAGGATAATAACAAGGAACATGTTGAGAAATGATACATGTTTTTTGAGCATGAAAGAACCTAAAATAGTGAAGGATGTGTTAGAAGATGTGGACTAGAGTAAAGCTATGAAAGAAGAGCTTGAACAAATTGAGTAAAATAAAACATGGACTCTAGTTCCTAGACTAGAGGATAAAAATCTAATTGGCACAAAGTGGGTATATAGAAACAAGTTAGATGAAAATGGTGAAGTCACAAGAAACAAGGAAATATTAGTTTGTAAAGGATATGCACAAGAAGAAGGGATAGACTATGAAGAAACATTCACTCCTGCTACAATATTAGGAGTAAGAACTTTTCTTGCTTACTCTACATATAAAGGTTTCAAAGTTTATCAAATGGATGTTAAGTCTATATTTATGAATGTTATATTAGAGGAAGAGGTTTATATAGAATAGTTAGAAGGATTTTTTGATGCTAATAACAAAAATATGGTATGTAGACTATACAAAGCTTCATATAGTTTCAAGAAAGCACCAAGAGTATGGTATGAGAGGCTTCATAATTATCTTGTGAAGATTGGATTTGAGAGGACTGATGATAACAACAATCTATACTTGAAGATAGGGAAAGGAAAAGGTATTCTAATATCTAAATTTTTTGTTGACAATATCATATTTTAAGGTGAAGATACTCTATGTAAATATTTTGCAAATGAAATGAAGAAAGAATTTGAGATTTCTATGTTTGGAGAGATCAATTTATTTGTGGGTTTTCAAGTACATTAGATGAAATATAGTATATACATCACTTAGTCAAAGAACATAAAGGAGATACTAAAAATTTTTGGATTGGAAGATTCAAAACCAATAAGCACACCTATGGTGTAATGCCTGACCTAGAGCTCCTTGGAAACAAGGATAAAAAAGTCAAGTTAATTTTTTAATTTTTTTTACACAAGTATGAATGCACTTGGAAAAAACATACAAGGATCACAAAGATCACAATGGAAGACTATCCAAACATCTTGACACGAATGGATCTCCAAATGCCACTAATGACTAAAACAACTGACAACTAAAGATGCACAATTGAATTTGAATCAAAACATACCAAATCTAGAATGTGACACAAAAGGATTAAAGAGAACCTAAGAGAGTACCCTAAAAAAATCCCAAAAAGTTTGGATCTTACTGAAAAGTACCTATGGTCTACCTGCATAGGTTTTGGCAATTTCCAGGTGATACTTTAAATCAACACTAGTCAATACTTCCCAGTATCATGCAACATTTCCAAAGAAGCAAGGTAACAATTTTAGGGATAGGGTGACACTATTCTTAAGGGCATGTGACACATTGCTAGTATTGTATGAAACTTCACCAAAGAGGGTGCAATACTTTCCTGTATCGTATGACATTTCTCCCTAAGGGGTGCGATACTTTCCAATATTACACAACAAAAATCTAATGGGCATGCACCACTTTATTGTATTACGCCATGCTAACACATGGTTACCTGAGAAAGCAAGAAAATGACTAAGGACAAGCTAAAAGGGTTAAATAGGGTTCAAAACCTCCACACCAGGGAGTATCAGATCCATAATTAGAGGTGTGAACACTCAAACACACTACCAAAAGACATAAATATAATATAGCTATCTACCAAGTATAAAGGGAAAGTATAGAAGGAAACATCACAGTGTACTTAGAGAAACATTGCAATAAACAAAAACAACATTGCAATGAAGAGTATAACTAAAGTAAGTATGCAGTTCCTCCCAATAGTAATGGCATCATAAAAACATCTAGCAATGATCACACTAGGACAAATGACCATCTCTATACACCAGTCCCTAGTAGTGGTATAGGTAGCTATGCCTCCCAACCACATGGAACCCATAGGCCCACTCCCACCATGTTGATGGAGATAATGATCCAACCACAAACACACCTAAGCAACATCCATGGCTAACACACGCACAAGGTAGTATGATGACTGAACCCAAGACATAAACAATATAGGTCTTGGTCAGACAATCTATGAGCTACTAAGTAGGGGCCTAAAATCATGGAGAGTCACTTGGCATCGACAAGCCCAAGCTCAAATCATACATGTCAACTCCTCAATGGAGGGCCCTGTACACATTTTATTATCTTAAATTTTATTACCACCTAATGTTTTCTTTAGTTATCTCTTAATTAAAACTTCTTCATAGAAACCTTTCAGAAATAGACACCAGGATGTGGAGATAGAAGCCCCCTTCATATGCCACCCTACCCTACCCATGCTCATCCAACGATGAGTACTTGTAGGTATGCAAATTTCTAACCCAACCCCAATGATCATAACTTTTGGAAGTACCACAAAAGATGAAGACTCGCAAGTTACCCAAAAATTGTACACACACATACTTGTGTATGGTACACCACCATCATGAAGATCATAACACAAGGACTAGATGAGAACTCAAAGTAGAAAGTTAATCAACTAAAAATAGACTCGGGAGGATGGATGTAGTACACATCCCAATACAACATAAAAGTGAAATAATGGTCTGACTGACATCCAAATGGATGATCCAAGTCCACGACCAACAATGTGCCAAGAAAACCTAAGAAAATAGTGTAGTACACAAAACAAGGTAAAAACCCCAAAATTTGGAAAAAACTTCAATATTTAAACCCATTTGACTTTTGGGTACAAAAACTCTCAAAATCCAAAAATAATTGAGTTCAAACACCGTATGCAAAAACAACCAATATAAGGGTGCAAAACCCCAAACCTCCATCCAAAAAATTGGTAAAATGTTCATACTTGACTAATTAGGTAGAACCAACAAAAAAAAATAGAGGGGAACACTACTTTTCAGCCTCCTAAAAAATAGTTACCAAAAATAAAAGCTGAAATAGAGTAGAAATGCTAAAATGGGAAAGCCCTACCTAACAACAAAAGAGGCAAAAACTAAAACCCACACAATAAAATAAAATGCTCGCTGAATCTATTGAAAATTATGACAAAGCAAGGTCTACCCAAGCTGAATTCAATGAGACCAACCTCACAAAGATCCCATGCTCACAACTCCTAGAATGAAAAAAAATTAAATCCTTTAGAAGAGGATTCTTCAAAAGCTATCCAAATTTCTATTTTCAAAAAGTGAGAAGTGAATAATAAAATTTCATTTGCAATACTTATTCACTTTTTGAGTGAATAGTTGATTAGGGAAAATAGTCAGTTAGACTAGCTAGACTCTAAATCTACCCAAAAAAAAAGGTTATTGCTAGTAATGAGAATTAACCTAAGGAAAAGCTGCAAGAAATTAAATTTGAGAAGATTTAAAGCCCAAAAACCCAAAATAACAGAAAATCACTTAGCAACTTTTGTGACAATGTGAACCTCTAAATCCACACACATGCTTATTGGTCTAATCACATAATACAGATGAGTTTAGATTTAATAATCACCAAAAGTTTTTGGTTTAAAAAATTATAATAAGGATACATCGACCATATAGGGTGATATTGGTAAAATATGAATAACTGAATCACTAACTCCATGTGCCACTACCAGGGATACAATTCCTGCACACTAAAACCCATGATCAAGTGTAATTGCATATAATATTACAGCCAAAGAAAAATGCATTAAATACCTAATTAATCCATTTACATCACTCACATTTGTAGAAAGTGTAAAGATACAAGAATGAAGTAAATAACCATAGCATAAAATCCATCACATAGCATAATCAAAAAGTATGTCCAAATACCAATTAATTAGATATCATCATAGATCTACTATCATCTCAAAATGGAATCAACATGAAAATATGATAAACTAAACAACATAGCAATAAAGCATCTATGGTACTAAATCAAAGTATAACATTCAACCCTCAGGTCATCTCAAAGAACATAAAATGAAAGTATCAAATATCTCCCAAAAAAAAATAGACAAGGTACAGATTAAAAACATGAGAGGCACTACATCCTCCTCCACTAGCATCGGCTTACTCCTAGAAGTTGGAAAAAAGATAGGGGTACAATCCCTTCAATCATATAGCATCCTCCCAAGTCAAAGAGGTCTCATTGTTTGGGTCCCATTGGACCCTTACCTACTCTATGTCCCAACCTCATAAGGTTAGCCTCTACTACTATAGTATACAAATGGGATCCAAAGTAAATTTCCCATCTATTACTTGAAAAGCATCCTAATGAAGAACATGGGTCACATCTAGAATATACTACCTAAAAATAGAAGCATGAAAGACAACATGGATGTGCAATAGGCTAGGTGGTAGTGCTAGTCGATAAGAAATAGGATCAATCCTCTTGAGGATCTCAAAAGGTTTGAAAAATAATGGCACCAAATTAGGGCCTTTCCCATAATGGATGGGGCTCTTCCTTAGATGCACTCTCAAAAATACTTTAACCCTAATAGAAAAATTATTATCCAACCTATGGGCATGTACATACTTCTTCTACCTATCCTGAGCAGTAACCAAATGCTCTCTAATGTGAACAACCTACTACTCCATATCCTAAAGCATCTTTGGACCCAAAAAAACTTGGTCCTCTAAGTGATCCCAGCTCAAAGGGGTATGGTATGGTCTACCATACAAGGCTTGAAAAGGTGACATGACAAGAGAACTATGATACCCATTATTGTATGCAAACTCAAAAAGGTACAAATAGTCCTACCACTTCACCTACCTATCCATAACATACATGTGAAACATATCCTCTAGAACTTAATTCACTTTCTTAGTCTGACCATCAGTCTTTGGGTGATAAAACGAACTAAAATTGAGTTGCATGCCCAAAGCATGTTAAAGAGACATCTACAGTGTAGAAGTAAACACTGGATCTCTATCCAAAATAATCCAATGAGGGATCCCATGCAAATGTACAATATCCTCCAAGAAAAAATTCACTATAGAAGAAGTTGTATAGGATGCTCTCATGGGTGAAAAATGTGCTACCTTGGACAATTTTTCCACTATCACCATGATACAATCATGTCTCCATAATGATATAGGAAACCCTATGATAAAATAAATAGATATCATATCCCATTTCCACTTTGGAATCATATGAGGCTGCAAAAGACCCCCTATATGTTGATGGTCTACCTGCACTCTCTAGCACTCAAGACACATAGCAACCAAATCAACAACATTGCATCTCATCCCTGCCTAGAAGTACAACTATTTGAGATTAGCATGCATCTTCTTAACACTAGGGTGTTTGGAATATGGTGCATGATGCACTTCTAACAAAACCAAGGTATGAAGATCTCTCAACATAGGCACATAGATATGCCCTGCATATCGTACTAGTCCATTAAACTCAAGCAAATAACCTAAAAATCTCCCCTCAAGGGTACACCCAGACTCAATCTCCACCATCACCTCCTAATACCAAGTGTCACAAGGCAAATCCTTCAAGATATAGCCTCACAAATCCACTCCCAATGACATCATTGATACCTCATGTTTCCTTCTACTCAAAGCATCCATGATGACATTCTCCTCCCTTTGATGTAATGAACATCAAAGTCATACTTGCATAAGAACTCCATCCAAAAATATTGTCATGCATTCAATTTTGGCTAAGTAAAGATGTATTGCAAGCTCCTATGATTTCTATGCAACTCAAACCTATCTCCTAAAAGAAAATGTCTCTAATAGACAAGGGCATGCACTATGGTCGCCTGTTCAAAATCATGAGTAGGGTAGTTAAGCTCATGGTTCTTGAGTTTCTTGGACTTATATGCAATCACTCAATCATCCTACATCAACACCACACCCATGTCTTCCAATGAAGCATCTATCCAAACCATGAAATTTCCTATATAATTAGGCACTACAAGGATTGGTACATTGGTCAAACACTCCTTAAGAGCATTAAATGCTACTTTACACTAGTTTGACCAAACATAATCCTTCCATTTCCTCTAAAGAGAAGTGATGAGATGAGCTATATGTGAGAAATCCTTCATGAAACCATGGTAGTAACTTTCCAATCCCATAAAACTATGAAATTTTGAGAGATTAGTGCGTATTGGCCAATCCATGATAGCACAAATCTTCTCTAGATCCACTGCAATTCCATCACTAGTGATGATGTGTCCCAAATAATAAACCTCTGACTAGAAGATTTCACATTTACTCAAGTTTCCATACAATTGATGGTCTCTCAAAGCACTGCAATACCTGACATAAATGGACTTCATTCTCCTCCATAGTCTTCAAATAGATCAATATGTCATCCAAGAATACAATGACACATTGATTGAGGTAAGTGCAAAATACACCATTCATCAAACTCATAAATACTAATGGTGCATTGGTTAACACAAAGGGTACAACTATGAACTCATAATGCCCATATCATGTATGAAAAGTTGTTCAATCAATATTAGCCTCTTGGATATAGAGATGATGGAATCCTAACTTAAAATCAATCTTTGAGAACACTTGTGCTTCCTTCATCTGATCAAACAAGTCATCTATCCTCAAGAAAGGATAATAGTTCTTCACTATCACCTTATTCAACTATTGGTAATCAATGCACAAATGCAAAGAACCATCCTTTTTCTTCACAAAGATGACTAGTACAACCCATGAGGATACCCTAGGATGAATATGGAACTTGGCCAACAATTCCTCCAACTATAATCTGAGCTCACTCAGCTCATAAGTAGTCACATAGTAGGGAGTTCATGGAATTAGCTCCACTCTTGGTACAAGATCAATTCAAAAATCAATGTCATGTTGCAATGGCATACCCAGAATATCATCAAGAAACACATATGCATACCCACAAAGGAGTGGGTGATCATCTAGTGTCACCATACAATTCTTAGCTTCCTCAAGATCACTAATAAAAACAAGAAAAAACTAATAACCCTTGTACAAGCTACACTTCAACTGATTAACTAAGATCATCGAAAGTGAGACTGGTCTTGGGGTTTCCAAAAGTTCTATCTGCCCATCTATGTCATCAACACACTATACCATCTTACAATGGCAATTGATATTTGCCTAATGGATGGCTAACCAATCTATGCCCAACACAATATCATATGATCCTAGAGGTAGAATCTATTGATCTGTTGTGGTCATAAAGGTTCCCAAATTCAAAACACAACTCCTAACCAATGAGTCAACTACCACCTTGGACCCTGTGGCTAACTCAACCTACCACTTATCAACCTGATGCACTACCACTATCCCACATCGATGAAAAAGAGATTGTGATATAAAATTATCTAAAGCACTAGAATCAAACAAAACTAAAGTTGAAATACCATGCAATGTACCAATAGCCTTGACTACTGTACCCTTATGATCTACTTGACAGTTGTAAACCACTACAAACACTCTCTGGGTCATAAAGATGGTTTAATGGAGCACTTAAATGATTTATGGCTGGGCTAACTGCAAGAGTAATAGTTTCCTAAATAGTTGGAACCTATTATGTGACCATTCTAGATAGCACTAGGATAAGGTGCACTACACCTACTAGAATTCTACTAAGCACTATGAGGAGGATGATCTTGCTGAGATTTATGTCCTTGATTCTAGTTATCTCCTTTCTTACCTAAGGTGTTTGAATCCTATCCAAACTTTTTCCAAAACCTCTTCTGTCGATTACGATGAGATCCACACTGAGAGGGTGTTGACTGGGTCTAACCCTTTCCAAAGGATTGAGTGTACTATGCATCTTGCCCTAAATTCCTTGCACTTTGGTTCTAAGAACCAGATATGCTACTGAAACCTCTAGCTAGATTCTCCTCTGCAATACATGCCTTCTCAATAGTGAGAGAAAGAGTCATGGGCTGATATATGTAGACTTCTCCAATGAGGGCATCATTAAGGCTTTGAACAAAATGATGAACCAAGAGTAAATCATCATGGTTGTAGCATGAATACTACCTAAGCTTAAAGAATTAGATTTTTTACTAATCCACAATCATATTACCATGCCAAATTGTGTGGAATTCATTAGCACATGCCTCTCTAAACTGAGGTGATAAGAATCTCTTTGAAAACCTCTCCTCAAATATCTCCTAGGTAAGATCTACAATACTAATCAAGAGCTTTTGACTCTCAATATTCTACCAAATGGATGTGTGTTCTTGCATGATTATACAATATGCTCTCATATTGGATACATATGGATATATGGTAAAGCAACACTCCATGTCTAATAACCAAGTTTTTTCCTTGAGGCTACTTCCCTTACCATCAAACACTAGTGGTTTAGATAGATGAAGAGACTTCATGATATCCAACCTGATGGAATCTTCATTATTGTGGTCCCTACCACCTGATAGTACCCTCTACCACCTAGTGGAGTAATAGAACATTCGCATTCACATTCTTCCTCTTTATGCTCTAAATGATGGGAATCTCCATGGTGAGATCCCTCTTCTTGATCATTATCCCATTGGTGTTCCTTAATAGGAGGACCCAATTGAGCAAGAATCTCCTAGAGCATTGGCAACAATACCTCCACACCATTCTAATTAGAATTATTACCCTATTCTTCCCTCCTTCTTGTCATCCCTCATCCTAGTTTTCTTCTCCATGGTTACTACTATGGGTACCACTCACTAGGTCTACATATATGAGGCATCACTATGGGAGCAACAAGATAATGTCAGAATAATCAAATCACAAGCATAAGAGTCAAAACCATGAAATAACAAGATATCAAAATATAAACCATAATATAACAATACACAACATAAAATAAAACCATAGTGGAAGCATAACACAAAGATCCCAATGTTGTAACATAGGCTCTGATACTAGATGTAATGCCCTACCTAGAGATCCTTGGAAACAAGGATAAATAAGCTAAGATAATTATTTTTTACACAAGTATGAATGAACTTGACAAAAAAATATGATAATAATAAAGATTGCAATGGAAGACTATCCAAACATCCTGACACCAACAGATCTCCAAACACTACTAAAATCCAAAACAACTAACAATTAAAGACACACAACTAAATTCAAATAAAAAGATACCAAATCAAAAATGCAACACCAAAGGATTGAAGAGCACCTAAGGGGGTACCCTAAACACTTCCCGAAAAGTTTGGGTCTTACCAAAAGGTGCTCACTGTCTGCCTGCATAGATTTTTTCAATTTCCAAACAATACTTTAAATCAACACTAGGTGATACTTCCTAGTATTATGCAACATTTCTAAAGAAGCAAGGAAACACTTTCAAGGATAGGGAAATGCTACTCTTCAAGGAATGCAATTCTTTACTAGTATCATACAACACTTCACCAAAGAGGGTGCAATTCTTTACATTATCACATGACATTTCTTCCTAAGGGGTGCAATACTTTCTAGTATCACATGATAGAACCCTAATGGGCATGTGACGCTTTATTGTATCACACCATGCTAACACATTGTCACCCAAGAAATCAAGAAAATGACTAAGGACAAACTAAAAGGGTTAAATAAGGTTCAAAGCCTCCACAATGGGGAGTACCAAATCCACAATTCAAAGCATGAACACTTGAACACACTACAAAAAGACATAAACATAATCTAACCATCTACCAAGTATAAAGGGAAAGTACAGAAGGAAACATTGTAGTGTACTTAAAGAAACATCGCAATAAATAGAAATAACATCACAATGAATAGTACAACTAAACTAAGTACATAGTTCCTCCCAACTATAATGGTATCATAAGACCATCATGAACCCTAGCCATCACCTGTGCATAACATTCCAAGCTACTAATCAGATAATTGGTACTATCATATAAGGATGTCACTATTAAAACATGTTACAATTATAAGCATAAGGAAATCTAACATGCTAGAAATAAAGTATAAGATAATCCTCCAAACTAGATAACATCATCTCTCACATGCTACTCATCATAGTAAGGAAATGTGTCAATAAATAACATCATCTAAACAAGATACACAAGAATCTCAATGAAAGCATAAATGACATGAAAACATACTCCAAAACATGAAGTGCTAAGTGAAAACATCCAGCAATGGTTGCACTAGGAAAAAAGACCATCTTTGTACACCGATCCCTAGTAGTGGTATAAGTAGCTATGCCTCCCAACTATGTGGAACCCATAGACCCACTCTAGTCATGCTGATGGAGATGATGATCCAACCATAAACACACAAAAGAAACATCCATGGCTAACACACATGCTAGGTAGTATGATGACTGAAACCAAGACATAAACAATTCATAAACTACAAGTCTTGGTCATACACTTTATGGGCTACAAAGTAGAGGCTAACATCATTGAGAGTCATTTGTCATCAACCAACCCAAGCTTGGATCTTATGTTTGAACTCTTCAAAGGAGGGCCCCATTCACACATTTTATTATCTTAAATTACACTTGGGTGTGATATAATACATTACATATATAGCCATCCATTTCACATAATTACAAGGTTAGCCAATACACAAGTTAACACCAATATTACAAAGTCGGCCCAAATGTAGAAACTTGGGTTCTGAAACTAACTTGGTGAATTTATGATACACAGTGTCCACTGTCATTACTCAACAGTGTCATGCACTTGATAGAATTAGAGGCTTGGTCCATACTAATCACTTCAATATAGTTTCAAACTTAGTCTACATTAGTGACTCAATAGATACTGTGTCACTTGGTAGAAACTAAATTCCATGTTTACCATGCCTACACTCAGTAAACACTAATCACTCATCACTCGATTAACACTAGCTTCATTGTACAAGAATTGATGACTTGATAGACACTATGTAACTTAGTGAATATTTAATTGCTCAATAAGAACCACTGGACTTCACACTACTTGAATCCACTTGGTAACCATTGGAATGCTTGGTAGGAACTGTGAAGCTTGGTAACCATTGAATATTGTTTAAAAAGCTTGATAACTATACAAGATTTGAATAAGTGTTGTCACTAATAACAAAAGTTGACTTAATGCCAACAATCTCCCCCTTTGGCATTAGTGACAAAAACACTTATTAGCCAAAACTTATATATAGTGTAGTGTGAAGTTTAGCTTGGTATGGAATGCTATTTTTGGAGATTTTTCAAAATTTATCTTTGTAACTCTATCAAATATACATTCCTTTTGCATAAATCTCCCCCATACAATATAAATATCATATCAGGCATAATAACATACTGAGTGTATCTCCTAGTATGGTATCTTTCTCTTATGATATATACAAATATCTCTCCTCCTATATACATGTCTCTCCCCCTTTTTGACAATAATGCCAAAGATTTATACACAATCTACTTATATAGATACACCAAAATGTGAGAGAAATTCATAATGTACCTTAAGAATAAGAGTTAAGGTCTTGTCCTGGTTTTCTTGCAAAACTTTGTAGGTTTGAAGAGAAACTTGTACTTCTATAGAGAGCTTAATCACATGATCTATAATTGAAAAATTATTGACATGGATCAATATTTTGGAATAAGCAATGTGCTTCTGCATTGTATCCATGATGGGAAGGATTATGTCCTAGATGTCTATGAGTGTATATTGGATCCTTGCTTCCTCTCTCAATAATTTTGCCTGCATATCTGATAAGAATCTAATCTTCATATGGTGTGCAAAGCTTGAACTGGTGTCAACCTACAACTTTTGTGCACTAGCCTTCAGATCTTCATCAATCTTATTCAATTTTCTCTTAATTTCCTTTGTATACTTAGTAACATCACATAAATTTTCAAAAAGGGATGTCACATTTGTATAAGAGGATTCAAGATTTGACAAAATTGAAGAAAGTTCTACCTACTAGATAGCTCTTTTCTGAGCAATGTGCTAAAGCACTTTATTATCAAACTTCTTATTTTCTTTCTCCATTAGCTTATCTTGGCCACGAGAATCCTCATTGAATTTTCTAACTACCTCTTCTAATTACAAAATTTTTTTTTGAGAAGTATCAACATCAAAACCTATAGCCTCTATCAAAATATTCTTAGCACTTTCAATGATCTTGAATTCTCTATCTCTCTCTTCTCTTAGTTTCTTTTGCTTGGCTTTCTTTTCAAGAAGCTGACTAACTGATCTCATCTGATCTATAGTAGCATTATCAAAATCTAATTCAAGAATTTCAATATCCTTATCTAGATCTATATCTTCCTTTATTTCCTTTCTACTGATCAATAATCTTGATTGAATCTTTAGTTCAACTTCTAACATTAATGCTTTAGATTTTGGAACATAAACAATAGTGGAAATAGTAGGGCTAGCAATGAAAACTTGTATAATGCCTACTAGTGGAATCCTTACTGGAATACTTAAAGAATCCAAAACTGATGTATTTTCCAAACTTCCCAAAATTGAGGTATTTATAGGTGAAGTACTAATAGATGTATTTATAACTAAAGTAGCCAAACCTATACTTACTACTAGAGAACTCAAAATTATGGAACACTCTATATCTATTGCAGAGACTAACTCAGTAGCTAAATCATTATCCAGCTTAGTGGATGAAGTGGTAGACATTTCTATCTATGTTATGCTAAGTTGAGAGGTAGCAACGAGTGATTGGACATTTGATGTATCAATGGTTGTCACAATCAAAGTTGTTGAAGCTGTCTCCATGCTTAATGATGTTGCTATTTTTGCTAGAGGGTGAGGAAGGGAGGCTATGATAGCCACAACTATCTTAACTAGATCACTCTCTTCTTCTTCTTCTTACCTGGCTTCCTCTTCAACTTCTTCCTCTTTTTCTTCTTCATCATCCTTTATCAACTCTTGATATTCTTCAGCATCAATGGTGAAAAAAGGAGTATTGTCTTCTTCATTCTCTTCATCCTTGTCACTACCATCATCATCATCTTTGATCTCAATAGGATTATCACTGGGTTTGTGAAGATAGAATACATTTTTCATAATTTTGTAGGATTCTTCACAACATACTCAATATCTTTCATTAAAACAAGACAAGTGTTGAACTTCAGAGTCATTTTTCTCTCATTTTATTTTAATGCTTTATTCACCTCTACATCTATCAAGTTGGGCACCAACTATTTTAGTGTTTGAGCAAAAATGTCTTTGACAGTTTGTATGGTGTTCTCCCATCTAACCTGTTCTCCCATCTAACCTTGATCTTATCTAAAAAAATTGTAGAGACTTGTGATGCAAACTAATCAGGAGATAATTTCCATCTACCTAACTTATCCATGATCAGATCTTCAACTTCTTTCTATTCTGTTGGAGTCCTAGTGTCTTATTTGAGTGCTTTGAAGTTGTTCATTCCAGCACCTTCTCTTAATTATTTCAGTCCTTCATAAAATGTGGGAGGAGGTCAGTTGAAGACAACATCACTATCATCTTTTTCTCCTTTCTTCTTAGATCTTGTTGTGAATACTACAGTGGAAGGCTTGGGTGGCTTGGTGATAATCACCTTGTCTTTCTTCCTTATAGGTTGTTCTTCCTTTTCAAATTCCTCTTCATTTTTAGATTCCTCCTCATCTTCTCCTTTCCCTTTGGTAATCATAAGAGGGGTACTTGCTATTTTCAACTTTAATATCCTCCTCTTTCCCTTGTTCATTACCTATGGAAGCTTAATCTCAAGTTTTATTCTTTCTTTGGCTTCATTGTAGGTTCCAAAGAGAGGTACATTTGGATCTATAGGATCATTAACTAGGGCTTCAATGATTTCTTTTGCCTCATCAATATTAACCTCATATGGAAGAGGTTTTACCCACACTATTCTAGGCCTTACTACCTAGATGTATACTTTGTCACTATCAACCATAAAACAAACATCATCCTTATAGTATTCAACCAACTTCTATGGTATCTTGAACCTATTATTCATCTTTTCTTTGAAGGATTAAAAATAATTATCCATGATGCTATCAAAATTTTCACCCATTTCAGCTATAAACTCATTTATCTGATATAAAACTAGCATTTCTTTTCTCCATACAACCATGCCTTTAGAGGGAAAAATTTTTGAACATAGAAAAACAAACATGTCAATAGTGAATCAAACTTGCATGGGTTATTCTTTGAGGTTCTTATGCTTTCCATATTCTTGTTTAGTTGTTTCAACGTCAAATCTACTAGGTCATATGAAAAATTCTTCTTAACAACCTTATAAGCTAGGTCACAACACACTATTGAGTTGACTTGAGTTGTAAATCTTATGAGCTATCACATGAATGCCAAATTTTAGTTCTATGTTAGATACACTACTAATTTCCATTCCTCTATCATCCCACTCAGCTAGGTTTTTCTTTTGTAACTCATCCTGACCTAGGTTTTTGTGACTTTAGCTTTGGTAACTCAGAAACCAAATATAATTTTGGAACTATTTTAGATTTGACCATGATAATTTAGTTCCAATTCTTCCTTAAGATCTTAATTGGAATTGGTGGGTTCACCCACTTCTTAAGTGACATGACTATCATCACTTGAACTAGCTTGCTCAGTAGATTTAGGAATCCACTACTATCTCATCTACTTCTTGACATTATCAGCTTTTACTTTCTTTTCATCTTCAACACTACCTATATTCATGCAATTCTTAGTTATATGACCAAGTTCAATACATGTGTAACATCTTATGGTAGTATCCTTTCTTCTCATGTGATATCTAACAAAATTCATGCCAATGTGTCCATATTCTCCACAATAATGACATCTAAACCATGTGTTGTAGTCCCAACCAAATATTTCCTTCACAAATTTTTTAGCTGAATCGAATGGTTTAGATCTACATTTAGATGCCTTGTGACCTTGTTTCTTGAAGTTGTGACACTTGCCTTCAAACTTTGGTTTTTCTTTGCATTCATTAGCTTTATGACCATGCTGATTGCAATTATAGCATTTTCCATTGAATCTTTCCTTTCCATTACTCCAAAATTTATTTGATGCATGACCTATCTTACCATAGTAATTACAATTAGGTCTTTGATTCCTTTGACCACCTTGTTTGGAAGATTCACCTTCTTTTTTGTATTCAAGTCCTACTTTACCCTTTTGCATATGAATATTCTACTCACTTTACTAATTCAATTGATCCATTTCAACTTGGGATTTCATTATTCTTTCATTGAGTTGCTTTTTAGAATTTAGATCAACTTTCAATCTTTCATTGATTTGGCTTTCAGAGTGTAAGTCATTCCTTAACCTTTCATTTTTAGATCTCAAACTCATGATTTCTTCATTTGCATTGGAGAGCTAATTGATAATACTTTCTTGCTGAATGGATTGATTTTGAATTTCATTCTTCCTTACCTCCAAGTCTTCTTTTTCCTTATTTCTCTATTCTAAGATTTCACACAATCTTATTAACTAAATTTCTTGTTCTCTTTTCAATTTTCTTACTTCTTCTTGTAGGGAGCCATTATTTTCTAGGAGTTCTTTGATTGCATCATTTGCTTCATCTAAACTAATTGAGAGGAAAAAATCTTCAATCTTATCTTCAACATACTCGTGGTCATTCATATAATTTGCAAGTTCCTTCTTTCTTTTTAGGGATTGGGCAAGATGCTCTTTTTCTTTCTTGAGTTGAGCTATGGCCATCTCTAGATCTATCTTTTCATTGTCAATAGCTTTGTCAAGTCTTAATATCTCCATTGTCCTTGATCTTTACTCAAGCTATCAAACTTTATCCTAAGAACCACAAAGCTCTGATGCTAATTGTTGGAAATATTCAAGACTAGCTAGGTTATTGAGAAGGGAGGGGTGAATCAGTAACCTCAAATTTTTTAACAATTTTAGCATTTAATAACAAAATCCAATTATCATTAATAGATCTAATCTACTATATGCATGAGAAACTAAAACCATAAAACACTTTGGACACAATATTTGGTGACCCAAAAACCTTACAAATAGAAAGTAAAATTGGGGTGGGGATGATAACCAAAAAACTTTAATACTACAACATAAAGTTCACCCATTTAGGCTTACAATGATCACTTCTAATGATCTACCCTATTAGGAGCAATTAGGACTACTAGGTCCACCTTGTTAGAAGTTTTACAAACATACAATGAAGTATGCACTCGATAAAGAGATTTAAAGAAAAGACTATTACGTCTACCCTATTAAAGGATTAGAAGCTGATTCACCTATTAGGATGAAATAGTAGATCTAACTTACAACTAAATTACTGATTAAGATCCTTGAAGTATTGACCACCTTTATGTGATAGATGTAACTCTAGTGCTCTTGATATGGCCTTGCAATACACTTTAATCTACTGTTGATTCACATTCACAACATTACACTTGGGTATGATATAATACATTACATATATACCCATCTATTTCACATAATTACAAGTTTGGCCAATACACTAGTTAACACCAATATTACAAAGTTAGCCCAAATGTAGAAACTCAGGTTCTGAAATTGACTTGGTGAATTTTTGATACATGATGTCCACTATCATTACTCAGCATCATTATGCACTCGATAGAAGTAGAGGCTCAGTCCATATGGATCACTTCAACATAATTTCAAACTCGATGTACATTGGTGACTCGGTAGATACTATGTCACTTGGTAGAAACTAAATTCCACATTTACCATGCCTACACTTGGTAAACACTAATCACTCATCAGTCGGTTAACACTAGCTTCACTTCACAAGAACTAATGACTTAGTAGATACTACGAAGCTCAAAAAATACTAAATTGCTCTGTAAGAACTACTAGACTTCACACTACTTGAATCCACTTGGTGACCACTAGAATGCTCGGTAGGAACTGTGAAGCTTAGTGACCACTGAATACTATTTAAAGAGCTCGATAACTATACAAAATCTGAATAAGTGTTGTCGCTAATAAAAAAACTTGACTTAATGCCAACAACCTAAAAAATGTACGTGCTTGTACTCCTATGTGGCACACCATCATCACAAAGATCATAACACAAGGATTAGATGAGAAAACAAAGCAGAAAGTCACTCAACTAAAAATAGACATAGGCCAAAAAATGTGACACACATCCCAATATAACATAAAAGTGAAATAATGGTTTGACTGACATCTAAATAGATGATCCAAGTCCATGACCAACAATGGTTCTACTCTAAACTTTGAAATTAAAACCCATTTGACCTTTGGGTACCAAAACCATTAAAATCCAAAAATAATTGAGTTCAAACACTGAATGTAAAATGATCAGCATAATGGTGGAAAACCCCAAACCCCCATCCCAAAAACTAGAAAAATGCTCATACCCAACCAACTGGGTAGAACCAACAAACAAAAATAGAGGGGAACACTAGTTCTCAGCTTTTTAACAAATAGCTACCAAAAGTAGAAGATAAAATAGAGTAGAAATGCTAAAATAGTAAAGCCCTACCTAACAACAAAAGATGTAGAAACTAAAAACTGCACAATAAAATAAAATGCTCAACAAATCTACCAAAAATCATGACAAAGAAAGATCTACCTAAGCCAAATCTAATGAGGCCAACCTCATGAATATCTCATGCTCATAGTTCCCAAAATGAATGAAAATCAAATCCTATAGAAGAGGATTCAATCAAAACCTATCTAAATTTCTATTTTCAAAAAGTGAGAAGTTAATAATAAAATCTCATTTTCAATACTTATTCACTTTTTGAATGAATAGTCAATTAGGAAAAATAGCCAGTTAGACTAGCTAGAATCTAAATCAACTCAAATGAAAATAGGTTATTTCTTGTAATGAGCATTCACCTAAGGCAAAGCTGCTAGAAATTAAATTTTAGAAGATCTAAAGCCCAAAAACATAGAATCATGAAAAATCACTTAACAACTTTCATGAAAATGCAAACTTCTAAATGCATAGACATGCTTACTTGTCTAATCACATAATGCAAATGAGTTCAGTTTTAATAATCACCAAAAGGTTTTAGTTTAAACAATTAAAATAAGGATAAGTCAACTATATAGGATGACATTGGTAAAATATGACTAGTTGAATCACTAACTCCATGTGCCACTACTAGGGATATAATTCTTACACACTAAAACACATGATCAAGTGCAATTTCATATAATATCATAGCCAAAGAAAAATGCATTAAATACTTAAATAATCCATTTACATCACTCACATTTGTAGAAAGCATAAAGATACACGAATGAAGTAAATAACCATACCATAAAATCTATCACATAACATAATTAGAAAGTATGTCAAAATACTAGATAATTAGATATCATCATAGATCTACTATCATCTCAAAATGGCATCAACATGAAAATATGATAAATTGAACACCATAGTAGTGAAGCATCTATGGTACTAAATCAAAGTATAACATTCATCCCTCAAGTAATCTCAAAGTACATTAAATGAAAGTATCAAATATCTCTCAAATCAAAATAGATAAGGTACAAACTACAAACACGAGAGGTACTGCATATGATAAAAAGCCATAAGTTGTCAAAGAATGATGATTTAGCTGAGGTGAATCAAACATTATATAGGTCTATGATTGAAAAATTGTAATATGTAGTATACATCAGACATGACATTACATTATTAGTTGGGATAGTTGCTAGATTCTTTTTCTAATATGGAGAGAACCATTTGATGGTAGTTAAGAGAATAATGAGATATCTAAAAGGAATAGAAGACTATGGTCTATACTACAAGAAAAATGAGAGATTTGAATTGAGAACCTACACTGATGCTGATTGGGCTAGAAATATTGATGATAGAAAGAGCACCAGTGGAGGAGCCTCTTTCTTAGGCAAAAGGTTGTACATAGACTAGCAAGAAACAAAACTGTATTTCTCAATCTACTACTAAAGTTGAATATGTTGTTGTTGTAGCAAATTGTACAAACATTGTATGGATCAAACAACTACTTAAAGTATGAAAGAAGAAATCACTGAATCTATGATACTTTATTGTGATAATACAAGTGCTATAAATATATCAAAGGATCCTGTGATGCATTCAAAGACTAAGCACATTGCAATCAAGTATCATTACTTGAGAGAATTTGTTCAAGATAAAGAGGTGAAGATGGAATATGTTAACACAAAAGAGTAAATAGCTAATATCTTCACAAAATCATTACCTAAGGATTCTCATGAGTATCTAAGAGGTAAAGTAGGGATGATACCCCTATCAAAGGCTATCTAAGAAGCATGAGACATTCCCTTCCTCAAACAAGTTGGTTGACATATGTTACAGATTGATGTAGTGGATGAACCACCTAAAGAAATCAAGAGATGGAACTATAAATTAGTCACAAGCTAGGTGATTGAGGAAGAAATTGAGAATGTCCATATCTGCATATTAAAGCTAACAAGTCTTTGGCATTGTTGTAAAAAAGGAAGATAGTGCACTAAAAGGAGAAAGACATAAAGAGGGAGATATATAGAAAGAGAGACATAAAGGAAGATAGACAATACAGATAGAAGAAACATGGAATATCTACTCAAAGGAAGATAATGTACCTATTGATTATATCTACCTAGTAAGAGGGAGAGAATGTTGAGGGAGATATAGGAAGTGATTCTGAGGGAGTCATAAGGATGAGTTGATTGATTGTCTATTGATTAGGATAGAATTTTGTAACCTATTCAAAGGATGAAAAGTTGCTAATAGAGGCAGAGGTTTCAATACAAAGAAATATTTTCTTTTTGGTATTTTTTGGTTCCACTAATTAAGTTTGGTTAGTTTGGTTTGCCATCAATGTTGAAGAGGGAGATTGTTGAAAATAGATTGATACAAGTATGAATATGTGTTTTAATCATTGTTTTATCACTAATGTCAAACCTACTACTTGTTGATAAGATAATTAGTTAGATGATTTGAGTACTATCATTTGTTTAATTGATGAAAAGGATTTGATTAGATGAGGTAACAATAAGACCTAGTGGAAAGGTTGGGTTATGATATAAAAAAGGAGTACAAGGATCAATTAAGATGGTGATATTATAGTGCATTGATAATTTTCTTAAGGTTGCAAATGATGGTTATACTAATTAAGTTCAAAAGAACAAGTTAAAAGAATTGTGTCTACCAAGCTTAACGATTTGCATAGTAGACATCA
The DNA here is from genome assembly GCA_028749045.1 of Cupressus sempervirens. Lineage (NCBI taxonomy): Eukaryota > Viridiplantae > Streptophyta > Pinopsida > Cupressales > Cupressaceae > Cupressus > Cupressus sempervirens. The sequence goes on from CM053791.1 coordinate 343,592,932, forward strand.
AGTAAAGTAAGTGTAAGCCAAGCATAAAATTAGTTGAAGTTGAGCAAAGTCAATTTCAATGTAAGCTGAGTGATATAGTATAAGCCAAGTAAAGTTTACTTGATGTTGAGCACTAGTAAACTTTAGTTCATGCCAATTATTTTGATAATGGATGCCTTGCAACATAGTATGTGTCAAGAATTAGAAGCTAGTTAATGTCGAGTGTCAACATTATGAGAAAGATTCATAATTTGATGATTCTAAGCTAACAAGTTTGATTTTTTGGATTATATGAACTTTGTGGAAGATAATCTTGATGAGCTAGTGACATAGAATTCAAGATAAATAGTTTTGAGGTGAATTCAGAGAGGTTTGAAGGAGAAGATTCTAGAAGGGAATGAAATAAAATGATGGGTAGATTCATTGAATCCTACCTAATCCAATAGAACCCTAAAATAGACAATGGAGATAAATGAAAAAGATCTTATTTTTCTATTTATATAGATGGTTGGTCAAAATAAAAGGTTTTCATATGCGAGAACCTAAGGAAGACAAGGAGTCTAGGGTATTGATTCATTTAGTGACCTAAGAGAAGAGTCTACATTAGAAAGAAAAGCAAGAAGGCTTAAGGGTATGAATGCTTGAAGGGTGAACAAGTTGTTAAAGTTGAAGTGCGTGAAAGCCAAGCAAAATTAAGGAATACAATGGGATCTGTAATATGCAATTGTGTTGTAAGTTGTTATTAAATCAAGCCTTACTATTACTTCCTAATCATTGTATCAATCTAATGTAAATCATTTAATCAGGTGACAATCCAAGTGAATGATCTAAAGTCCTCTAACAAGGCTAACTCCTAATAGGGTGATTGAAATCTTTTAACTAGGTCACATTTAATAGTGTACATTATAACCTTTAACTGGGTTGGCCTTTCATAGACAATTACTTTAGAAGATTGAGAATGAGTAGCATGTTACTGGTGGTATTTTCCAAATTGGGTTTCCACATTAAATCATTGTGTCAAATGTGTTATTGAATTTATTATGTTTCATGCTTACATTCTTGTAAAGGTGATTTGATAGTAACCTACATGTTTAAGTGAATGTATGATCTAATGGATGCATGCATGATGAAAATGTTTTATGAATATGGGTTCACTAAGCTATGAAAAGTTTTATTTGTACATCTAGACCTTGGCCTAACTGGTTCACCCACCCCCCCTCCAATTATTGTAAAGAATTCCAATAGGTTGTTGGTTCTTTTTGTGGTGTAGGAGCACCATAGGGTCTTGTTTAGATTCTAGTTCATTTTAGCTTTTAGGTGGTTCTATCCAAAAAAAAAATGTAATAAGGACTATGGATAAGGTCCCAAGTAAGGTGTGATGTGTATTTGTAGATAGGTGTTCTTAGAGTCATGCTTGTGGTATGTTTTCAATAAGTCTAATGCTAAGTCCTAAAAAATTCAACATGGGCAAAATGTTGAAAAAATCTTCAAAAAGGAGTAGCAATTATACATTTGATTTTTTTAGGACTAGATTATGTTTTTTGAGTTGAATTATGTATGGGAGGATAGTTTAATTATAAAATTACAAAAAGATCTAAAGTTGTTCATGACAACTTAGCAATTTTGCAAAGTTGTCACAACAACATTCTCCTAAAATCTAGGAAATAGCTCTAAAGAATCCCTAACCCCGAATTTAGGGTCTAAACATGAGGTTTTGGTATATTCAAGGTTGCAAAAACCCTAATCTAGGAGTTAGTGATTAGATTGTACAATTGGCATTAGAAAAAGACTCCGAGTTTTGCTGACAGACAGGTTTTTACCTTCATCCATATTTTGAATGGATTAATGTGAGGCATTTAGGAGTTGATTCTTATTATGTAATTGGGTTTTTTAGAGTGAATTTATATAATTCAAAATTTTCTTTTTCATTTTTCTAAACTCTTTAGTTTCTATTGGTTTGTTGTTTGAATAGTTCTAGTCATGTAAAAATGAGTCCTACTTGAATTGCCTTGGTTGAAACTCAATGGCCACTTGAAATAAAGGAAGGGAAACTATAAATAGTGTAAATATGTGTTTTCAAGTTCTTTTTTATAGGGGATATATTTTTCCCATCAATCTCTAGGTGATTGTAGAGGCATTTTTTCTACAAGCTTACATAGAATAGTAGCAAGAAAGCTTGCAAGATTGATTGCTTTGTGCTAATCATTGGTTGGAGAAAGAAAAGGCATGTGTCCTTGATAAGTGAATGCAAGGAGGGGATTAGTGGAGCTTAATAAATTATCTAATGGAAACCAAGAACCTAGATTGGTTCACATGCCCTAAAAACCCAAAAAAATAGGGGTTTGGTGACAATCCTATATATGGACACTTGGGAGAACCAAAATCTAGGAAATCTTGAAGCCTAAGAAGTCCTAAGAAATAATCTCTAAATAAGCTAGGGGTTTCTTTGGAGAATTTGAGAGATATTTCAAGAATATTGAACTTGATAGGCCTGATTAGGAAAAAAAGGGCTATAAGGCCTAAAACTTGAAAAGTAAGAGCTTGATGGAAAAAATAAAGAGGAATCCATTCAAGGGGATATTTATGGATTGAAATTAAATAGGAAATAGAAAGGACACCTATTCCTAGTCCTAAGGTCATTTTGGGAGCATAGTGGCTAAATTAATCCCATGAGTGTATGGTTGGGTTGGGGGATATAGTTGAGTGTTTGAAGTTGGTGGTGAGTTCTATAAGGGGGAAAGGGATCTTAGGAGTGATCTCTAAGTAGGGTAGAGTAGAATACCCTAGTAATACCAAAGAATAGGTCTTAGGAAGAGAAAAAAAATTCTTGAGAGATAGTACTCCCCACCAAAGTGGTACCAGAGCCATTGAAATCTTTGGGAAGTCAAGCATGTATGTCAAAGGAAAGAGAATCCATAGGAGAAAGCTGCTGCAGTGGCAGAGAAGAGAAACACTATAGGAGGCAACACTGTTGAAAATGTAATAGGGAATTTAATGTTATGTTTTAAATGCTTTTAGTTTTTGAAGTTTGTAATAATGTCCTACATGTGGTGGCACACCTAGAGTAGCAGTTCGATAAGCTCTCCAAATATAGCCACCTAGGACCAGGTGTGTGGATCTTAAATTAGAATAGTTTTTTTTAGTTCGTAGGTGGAGTGTTTAATGATTTTTAGAATCCAATAATAGGTAGTAGGTAGTTTTTGGAATATTCTTGACTTAGAAAACGACTGTCTAATATTGGTAGATAAAAAATTTTAGATTCTTATCCTTTTTTTGGATAGAAGACATTCTTCTTTTCTAAAATAAGAAGAAAACATTTCACATCCTTTAATAGGAAAAAAAGAAAGTCAGTTTTAAGGGTGAGCCAGTCGGCTATGTAAGACACGAATCGAATTTGGAGAGATATGGAATGTTTTTTTATTTTGTCTTTGTGCAAGTTTTTGATGGTTTGATTTTTGAATGGATTTTTCTTATCTTCTCACTGGAAACAAGTTGATAGGTTGCAGAAGATTAAAAAGTTTTAGTTTTGGGTCGAATTCGGTATGTGTGCAGAAAATTAGTCTCAGTGCATGGGTAATATCTCCCAAATGCACTGTTGGATTTTCATGAGCTTTGGATATGTTATTATACGCCTAATTATGCCCATCTTCACTAGAGAGATTGAAGATTTTTGTTCTGGTTCAAGATTTATTCATGTCTGAGTGCAGGCCTATCTAGAGACAGCAAGAAGCAATGTTTTGCAGAAAAATGTACTTTGATGTGGGGTCAATATCTCAAGTTTGAACCATTGAATTTCTCTCAAATTTTTATATGTTTTTTGAAACCTAGTTGCACAAAATATCAATGGTTGGATTGAGAAAATATTGTCTGGTTCAAAATTTATATATGTTTGTTCACGGGTCTATCAAGAGACAACAAGAAGCAATGCTTTGCAGAAAAAATGTACTCTGATGCGTGGCCAATATCTCAAGTTTGAACCAGTGGATTTCTCTAAAAAAATTATATATTGTTTGAAACCTAGTTATGCAAAATATCAATGGTTTGATTGAGTAAATCTTTTTGGTTTGAGAGTTATTCATGTCTGAGTGCAGGTCTATCCGGAGGCAGCAAGAAGAAATTTTTGGGGGGATTTATTTTCAAAGTTTTGAATCTAGTGGATGGTTATAGGAGTCTTATGAGTTGAGTCTAAGGTATCTCTGGTTGTGTTTTCATAATAATAATAATGATAAGAATAGTTGGTTCAAATTACAATGGGTGGTTATAATATATCGTGTGTGATCCTAAAGGTTGTAGACGCCCCTTGAAGCAACTCAGTTGAGTGACTAATTCCTCCTGAGTTTTCCAAGGTGTGGCTCTGCATCATTTTTGGTATCAGCGCTTGAGAGCTGCAGGTTGTGAAGTTATATGTTGAATGCCCCTGATCAAGATTCCTCAATAGGGTCAAGCAAGATGGTGACCAATGCAAAGTTAGTGAAGAAAGTTGAGGAGCAAGAAGAACTTGTCCAGAAAGAGAATAGGGAGTTGAAGGGGATAGTGGCAGAACTAGCCAGTAAGTTGGAATATATGCAGAATATAGTTGAGAAGAAAGAAATGAAAGAAGAAATGGAAGAAGAGGAAGATGTACCCGATAGTGAAGAAGATAGAATATCTGAGAATGAGAAGCCATTTTTTAAAGCTTTAAAGGCTTTGGGAGGAAAACCCGTGGAGTTACCTATGTTTATTGGAAAGATGGACGCTGAGTTAGTGTTGGAATGGATTGAAGCCTTAGAGAATCATTTTGAATGTGAGAAAGTTTCAGAGTCGTAGCAAGTTAAGTTGGCTAAGTCCAGAATGAAGGGAGAAGCCCTTACATGGTGGAATTTTGTGCAAGAAGAAAGGGTAAAGGAGGATAAAAGAAAAAAAAATTCATGGAAGAAGATGGTGTCAATGATAAGAGAGACGTATCTCCCTGAAGACTATGAGGTACAGTTGCATTAGAAAAGGTAGAATCTTAGACAAAGGGATATGGATGTCTGTACTTATATAGAAGAATTTCAGAAGTTAAGTCTAAGGTCAAAATTTGCAGAACCTGAGAGTATCAAGGTAGCAAGATACCTAAATGGTTTGAGGATGAACATACAAGAAGAGTTGCATTTGCTGAGTCCTAACACCGTAGCTAAGTGCTATCAGTTGGCTTTAAAGGTGGAAGAGAAAATCAAAAGGAGACAAGAAAATAATAACAGAGGCAGAGAAAGACAACCATTCAGAGGAAGAGGTACATTTAGCGGAAGGAGTCCAAATTTTCAGCCACAAATAGAGATGCATAATGAAGATAATAAGTTTGATAATTTCAGAGGAAGTTTCACAGGTAGAAGGCAAAATTTTAGAGGAAGATCACCAAGAAGGACAAATGGACCAATAAGATGCTACAACTGTAATTAGGAAGGTCATATGGCACACAAATGTCCAACAAAAGCAAGCTCTAGTACTCATGGTGAAAGGAGAATACACCTGGCACAAGAAGCGAATTTACAAGAAGATTTAGACAGTTATGGTTATCCAGAAAAGGGGGAAGCACTTATGATGAGAAGAACATTGTTGAAAATGCTTGTCAAAGAAGAACCACCACAAAGGAAGTCCATTTTCAGAACTACCTATAAATCTGGGGGAAAAGTTTGTAAGGTACTGGTAGACTCTGGTTCTACAAAAAATTTTGTGTCTCTTGAAATGGTGAAAAAGTTAAAGCTACCAAGAATACAACACCCGTATCCTTACAAAGTATCTTGGTTAAATAAAGGACAACAAACTATAGTAGAAGAGCAAGCTTGGGTGGAATTTCAGATTGGAGCCTATAAGGATAGATTATTGTTTGATATTGTTAATATGGATGCATGCCATTTAATTTTTGGCAGACCCTGGCAATATGATCTCAAGGCACATCATGATGGAGTAAAGAATACGTATACCATTACAAAGAATGGAAAGGTCATTGAATTGATACCTCTAGTTGAGCCAAGTCAAGAAGAATCCAAAACCGCAGAAGCCAAAGTTATGGTGATGGGTAAGAAAGAATTCTTGAAAGAGGTGAAAGAAAAGAAGAGCCCACTCTTTGCACTGGTTCTGGTACTCAAAGACAAATTATAGAATGATGCTGAAAATCAGACTGAGGAAGAAAATTCAGAGATGGAGTCTTCAAACTTGAAGGTGGAAGTGATAGAAAAGAAGAAAAGAGAGGAAGAAGAAATGAGAAAACAAAAAGAAGAGGTAAGCAAGATAGAAGAGGAAATAAAAAGTTTGAGAAGGAAACGTGAAGAGAATGAAGCTAAGTTGAGAGAAAATAAAATGCAGAAAGAAGGAGTGCAGCAAGTAAATGTTGATGAAAAGAATAAAGAGGAAAGCCCTATGGTATTTGAGTGTGATAAATTTATGGTTGGAACAATAATGTGTCCTTTGAAAATAGAGAAGAGTACAATGTTGGAAGGTACTCCTACAGAAAAGATTTTAGAGGCAACTGATGAAGCCTTAAATATGCATAATGAAGAAAAATGTCAAGAGGAATGGCATGAAGATGAAGCTAAGGAATGTGTAACAGCAAGTTCTAAAGAAGAATCTAATTTATGGGAAAAATTTGCAGCCATTGTGGGAGAATGGAAAAGGCATGGCGGTAGTACGGAAACTCAGCTTGAAGAAGAAAGGAAAGAGTGCAATACTGTTATTTTTCTTGAGCAAAGTTCTAATAAGAAAGAGATATTTGAAAGTGAGATTACTATAGAAGATCAAGATGATGATAAATGTTTAATAAAGGAAGAAGAGATAAATACGATTCTTAAGATTCAAGATGTGAAACTAGTTGATAGTCAAGAAGCAGATAAGTTTATGGTTACTATTGATGAAGATAGATATGATGCACATTACATGGTGTATAAGGAAGCTCATATTCAAAAAGAGAACTCAAATAATCTTAATGCTGATGATATGTTTTTTTCTAATAATGTTTATGCAGGGATGCAGATTTCATGTATAGTGAATCATGCTGGAGAATTTTCTGTGACATTTACAGCATTAAAGAATCAAAGCTACAAGGTGGAGAAGTTGGATATTATTTTTGTTTTTCTTGTAGATATGCTCATCCTAGTTCAAAGAAATTTGAAAGTTCGAAAGAAGAATGAGATTCATTTCTACAACACATCATCTCAAGAGGACTTGAGATTCATTCTACATGGGAGTATGCTACAGTGGCAGAGAAGAGAAACGCTATAGGAGGCAACACTATTGAAAATGTAATAGGGAATTTAATGTTATGTTTTAAATGCTTTTAGTTTTTGAAGTTTTTAATAACATCCTAAATGTGGTGGCATACCTAGAGTAGTAGTTCGATAAGCTCTCCAGATATAGCCACCTAGGACCAGGTGTGTGGATCTTAAATTAGAATAGTTTTTTTTAGTTCGTAGGTGGAGTGTTTAATGATTTTCAGAATCCAATAATAGGCAGTAGGCAGTTTTTGGAATATTCCTGACTTAGAAAACGACTGTCTAATATTGGTAGAAAAAATGTTTTAGATTCTTATCCTTTTTTTGGATAGAAGACGTTCTTTTTTTCTAAAATAAGAAGAAAATGTTTCACATCCTTTAATAGGAAAAAAAGAAAGTCAGTTTTAAGGGTGAGCCAGTCGGCTATGTAAGACATGAATCAAATTTGGAGAGATATGGAATGTTTTTTTGTTTTTTCTTTGTGCAAGTTTTTGATGGTCTGAGTTTTGAATGGATTTTTCTTATCTTCTCACTGGAAACAAGTTGATAGGTCGCAGAAGATTAAAAAGTTTTAGTTTTTGGTCGAATTCGGTATGTGTGAAGAAAATTAGTCTCAGTGCATGGGTAATATCTCCCAAATGCATCGTTAAATTTTCATGAGCTTTGGATATGTTATTATACGCCTAATTATGCCCATCTTTACAAGAGTGATTAAAGATTTTTGATCTGGTTCAAGAGTTATTCATGTCTGAGTCCAGGCCTATCTAGAGATAGCAAGAAGCAATGTTTTGCAGAAAAATGTACTCTAATGCGGGGTCAATATCTCAAGTTTGAACCATTTGATTTCTCTCAAATTTTTATATGTTATTTGAAACCTAGTTACAAAAAATATCAATAGTTGGCTTAAGAAAATATTGTCTGGTTCAAAAGTTATACATGTCTGTTCATGGGTCTATCTAGAGATAGCAAGAAGCAATGTTTTGCAGAAAAATGTACTCTGATGTGTGGTCAATATATCAAGTTTGAACCGTTGGATTTCTCTAAAAAATTTATATGTTGTTTTAACCCTAGTTATTCCAAATCTCAACGGTTGGATTGAGTAAATATTTGCTGGTTCGAGAGTTATTCATGTTCTAGTGCAGGTCTATCTGGAGGGAGCAAGAAGAAATTTTTGGGGGGATTTATTTTCAAAGTTTTGAATCTAGTGGATGGTTATAGGAGTCTTATGAGTTGATTCTAAGGTATCTCTGGTTGTTTTTTCATAATAATAATAATGATAAGAACAGTTGGTTCAAATCACAATGGGTGGTTATAATATATTGTGTGTGATCCTAAAGGTTGTAGATGCCCCTTGAAGAAACTCAGTTGAGTGACTGATTCCTCCTGAGTTTTCCAAGGTGTGGCTCTGCATCAAAAGCACCATGATGACTAATGTAGATTTGGCAAGAGATTTCTCAAAATAACAAGAAAATAATAGGCAAGGTTTCAGAGACTATAGGGTAGATGAAAGAGTAACTAGAAGTGGATAAAGGCAAAGGAAAGAGTTAAGTACAAGAAGAAATAGAACCAAAACCAGACCCTCCATTAGTAGAGGAAAATTTCCTCAAACCCTTAATGTAAGGAACTAGAAGGCATCAATATTTCACTAGAAGGATAGATGTAGAATTAGGTATGAAATGGATCAAGGTTATGGAAAATCACTTTGAGTGTGATGGTATCAAGGATGCCCAAAAGGTGAAGATAGCCAAATCAAGCTTAAGAGGATAAGCATCAACTTGGTGGAATTTCTTGCAAGATGAAAGAGAGAAGGAAAACAAGAATCCAATAGTCAATTGGAAGAAAATGGTAGCTAAAGTAAAGGAAAATTACCTACTAGAGGACTATGAGATTCAAATACACAAGAAGAGACAAAATCTTAGATAGAGAGACCTAGATGTGGTTGCATACATGGAGGAGTTTCAAAAAATAAGCCTTAGGTCTAGAGTGCAAGAAATTGAGAGAATTAAGGTTGCTAGGGATCTAAATGTCCTTAGATGGAATGTACAAGAAGAGTTGAGTCTCTTTACACATACTACCCTCCATATTTGTTACTAGATGGATATTAAAGTGGAAGAAATATTGAAAAAGAAAAAGACTCAAGTACTAGGGGTAGAGAAAGAGGTATAGATTCTAGAGGTTGACATAGATGAGGCTCTAGTGGAAGAAGAAATGAGAATAGAGGGCAAGAAGACTCCAAGTCCTTTGGAAAAGTACATGAAACAAATAATAGGGGTGGTTATGCTAGAGGAAGAAGTTTTTCTAGTGGTGGAAGAGGAAGATTGGGTGGATTTGGAAGAAGTTCTCACTTTTCTTCCATGAAGTATTACAATTGTGGGAAATTGGGTCACCCTACTTATAGATGTCCTAATAAGCTGTCATCTTCACAAGGGGAGAAAAAGATAGCATATTTGCAAGAGGAGGACTATTCTAAACACTCAGAGGTGAGTTTCGCTTTAGAAAAAGGTGAAAATATGATTCTTGTAAGGATATTGATCAAAGAACCTACCAAGAATGAGCACACACAAAGGAGAGAACTTTTTAAGGTCAAGTGAAAGATATTAGACAAAGTGTATAGTGTCATAATTGATTTAAAATCTACTAATAATGTTATTTCAGAGGAGGCAATCTAGAAGTTGAAGCTCACCAAGATACCTCATGTGTATCACTATAAAGTCACTTTCTTGAACAAGGGATAAAACATTTTGGTCAATGAGAAAGTATGAGTTGAGTTCACCATAGGAAAGAATTAATATATAATACTTTATAATGTGTTACCAATGGATGAATGCCATCTATTTCTTGGAAAACCATGGTAATATGATAGGGAGGTAGTACACCATAGAAAGGAGAATACTTGTACTCATTAAAAAAGAATGGAGTCACCTATAAAATACAGTCATTGATTAAAGAAGACACAATGGAGAAGATAGCCTCCAATACACTTCTAATGAGTGGGAAGGAATTCCTAAAAGATCTAATGAAAGGAGTTAGTTATGCCATACTAGTGAAACTAAGGGAGGAGGAGTCACCTAAATAGTTACCTATACCATAAGAAGTGAAGAAACTATTGGAAAAGTTCAAGGACATCATTTGTTAGGGTATGCTAGCTACATTTCCACCTAAGAGAGAAAATAGTCATTGAATAGACTTTGTGCCAAGGGATCATTTCCTAACAAGGCAACATAAAAGATGACACCAAAATAGAACAAGGAGATAGCAAAGAAAGTTCAAGAGCTTTTGGATCAAGGTCTAATCAAGAAGAATATTAGCCCATTTTTTTGTAGTGTTATTGGAACCTAATAAGGGGGATAAGTGGAGGATGTGTACTAATTCTATGGAAACAAATAGGATAAATATTAGATATAGGTTTCTTATCCATAGAATAGAAGACTTAATAGATTTCTTAGGAAGTGCTAAATATTTCTCAAATATTGATTTAAAAAGTGGATACTATCAAATTAAGATGAAAGAGGGTGATGAGTGGAATTCATCCTTTAAGATCATAGAGGGCTTATATGAGTGGTTAGTAATTCCATTTGGGCTTACAAATGCACCTAGTACCTTTATGTAGGTGATGAATGAGGTTCTAAAGGACTATATAGGAGTGTTTATGGTGGTCTACCTAGATGATATTCTCATCGTTACTAGGACAAAGGAAGAACACTTGAAGCACATAGAACTTGTATTGAAGAAACTCTAATAGGAGAAGCTCACCATAAACCTTGAAAAAAGTGAGTTTATGAAACAAGAACTAGTCTACCTAGGATTTTTAGTATTAAAAGGTGACTTAAAGATGGACAAGAGCAAGGTTGAACCCATACTAAGTTGGTCTACTCCTAAGATAGGAACTTAAGTCATAAGTTTTCATGGGTTAGTTTAGTTTTATAGGAAGTTTATAAGAAGATTCAATGAAATCTATATTCCACTCCTTGAAACCATAAAAGGAGGACTCAAAACAAAGTTTGTGTGGACCAAGGAATCCAATAAAGGCTTTGAGAGATTGAAGAAGAAAGTGGCTACTCAACCTATATTGGTGTTATCAAGTTTTCATAAGCCATTTATAATGGAATGTGATGCAAGTAACATTACAATGGGTGTAGACCTAAGTCAAGAAGGCAAGCCAATGGAATTATTTTGTGAGTTAAACAAAGCCAAGTCTAGGAATTCATCCTATGACTTAGAAATATATGCTTTAGTACAAGCCCTTAAGAAGTGGAGACACTACCTATTGCCTAAGGATTTTGCATTTTTCACTGATAACCAAGCCCTAAGTTACATCAAAACTAAAGACAAGGTAAGTTTGAGGCATATCAAGTGGATAGAATTACTAAAGTCCTACACTTCACCATTAAGCACAAGAAGGGAGTCAATAAAAAGGTTGTAGATGCACTTTTTAGGAGGTTTCTTTATGTCCAAGAGATACATTTGTAGAGCATTAGAGTTGAGGAATTCAAAGACCTCTATAAAGGAGATATAAACTTCTTAGAAATCCATAAGGTATGTACTGAATTTGATAATCTTTTTCATAGTGAATATGTTGATTACACATTATTAAAGGGTTTACTAGTTAAGGGGAAAATATTATTTTTCCAAGAGTTTCCATGAGGGAAAACCTCATTCAAGAAAAACAAAATGGGAGTTTGAGTGGGCATTTTTGGTTGAACAAGACTTTAGACTTAGTAGAGAAGTTCTACTATTGGCCTAATATGAAAAAGGATGTAAGGAAATATGTGGAGTATTATGGAGTGTGTTAGAAAGAAAATAGAACATCATCAAATGCAAATATCTACTAGCCATTGCCCATCCCAAATAGGCCTTGGGAGTGCATAAGAATGGATTTTGTAGTCAGATTGCCTAGGACACCAATTGGTTTTAGTAGTCTATTTTTGGTATTAGATTGGTTTATTAAGATGATTCATTTTATCCCTTGTAAAATCACACATGATGCTAGTTATATTGCCCACCTTTTCTTCAAGGAGATAGTAAGGATACATGGGTTTCTAGTAAGCATAGTTATAGATAGATATGTGAAGTTTATGAGACACTTCTAGAAGACTATTTAGGGGAGGCTAGGAACCAACTTGTCCCATAGCTCTACATATCATCTCTCAAGAAAATTTTTCCTATAATTATAGTAAAAATAGGACTACTAGTAGGACTCCATTTAAAGTGATGTATAGATTACATCCAAGAAAAGTTCTTGAGCTTAGAGACTTGAAGGGATATGAAGGGATTAGTGGTTATGCTAATGATTTTTCTCAATCAATGAGAGAGGCACATGAGAAAGTAAATATTACCCTAATGGAGACCAATCCAAAGTTGAAAACTAGGAGAGATGAAGGGAGAAAATACCTAGAATTTTAGGTAAGGGACTTGGTGATGGTATTCTTGAACAAGGCTAGATTATAAAAGATCATACCAAGTAAGCTATAGATGAAAAGGATTGAACCATGCAAGGTGTTGGCACCTAAATATGGCTCAAATGCCTTTTGGTCTACCCAAGGAGATGCCCATCTCTCCTATCTTCAATGTGAAGGACTTGACCAAATACAAAGGACCAAATATGGATGAGGAAAAATATAGTAATGAGATGATTAAGGATGTGGAAGAACTCAAGATATCTTGTCAGGAAAAACCCCAGATTGACAAGATTTTGGACTCAAGAGTGAAGAAGAAGACTAGGCATAAGACATACATGGAGCACCTCATGAAATAGAGACATGAGATTCAAAGGCTACCTAGATAGCAAAAAGTGGCTTCAAGAAGTATGGTATTAGTTGAGATTTCTTAACACCATAAGTCCCTTGACCTTTTTGCTACATGGGGAGAATGGTGTAGGAGCACCCTAGGGTCTTGTTTAGATTCTAGTTCATTATAGCTTGTAGGTGGTTCTAGCTAACCACCAAGGTAATAAGGATTTTGGATAAGGTCCCAAGTGAGGTTTGATATGTGCTTGTAGATAGGTATTCTTAGAGTCATTCTTGTGGTCTATTTTCAATAAGTTTAATGCTAAGGCCTAGAAAAGTCAGCATGGGTCAAAGGTTAGCCAAATCTCCAAAATGGATTGGAAATTATACATTTGATGTTTTTAGGTGTTTTTAGGACTATATGATGTGATTTGGGTTAAATTGTGCATGGGAAGATAGTGGAAATGTAAAATTGCAAAAAGATATAAAGTTTCTAATGACAACATTTTCCTAAAATCTAGGAAATAGCTCTAAAGGGTCCCTAACCTTGACCTCAGGGTATGAACATGAGTGCTTGGTATCACTAATACAAAAAAAAATACGTGTCTAAAAAAAATACTAAAATTTATATATATGTGACTAACATTAATCATGTGACTAGTAGTAGTTAATATCCAATCATTTATAATACTACTAAATTCATTGCTAAGCAATTTTAGTCATCGATTTGATCACTAATTTTGATCATTGATTTCGTGTTATATTTAGTAGTATATATAGTGATATATTTAGTAACTGATTTAGTAGTTGATTTAGTATTATATTTAATCACATATTTAGTTGTATTTTAGATAATTTATTTAGTCATATGTTTAGTAGTATATTTAGTAACATGTTCAATCATATATTTGGTCATATATTTAGTGTATATAGTCACATGTTTAGCTATATATTTAGTATCAAATCTAGTAGTATATTTGATCAAATATTTAGTAGCATATTTAATAGTGTATTTGGTCTAATAGGGCATGATGGAATTGAACCACCATCCATCTACTTATAAAGCATGTGCTCTTCTGTTGAGTTAGCACCCTTTAAAAAAAATCATACAATGTGTAATTTTCTACGCTGTCTTGGTTCTTATCTTTTGAGTTCATCCCAATCATTTCTTAAGTGATTTATACCTAGTTTATATATATATATATATATATATATATAATTAGGGTAAGCTATTATAAAAAAAATAAAAAGAACTCAAGAAATAGACATATCTCTTCTCACTATTCTTACATCAACAATCATAAAAATAACAAGGAGTTGAAAGATTTTGTATGACCAATCATAGGTAATAGTTATAGTCCTCTCTATCTATTTGGAACAATAGAAATTGACATCATTCCAAGAATTAGAAGTGGGAAGGGAACAACTCAGGAAGTATCCATTGAGACTAGCGAAGAGAAATAAAATCCAATATTTACTATTGACACTTCTTTATTCTAGTATAGAAATGGGGGATGGGAGGAATAGGTTAATGAAGTACCTAGTTACTCCCTTGTTTTCATGGTATGTTGAATAAAGGATTTCAAGACTCTTCCACATATCTAACTAGCATAAAAACCTTTACTATAAGAAATTATTTCTTTTATGAGTAGAAGTACTCATTTTGATAATGGAAAAGACAAGGGGATTTAGAGAATGGAAAAGTTTCCATGGTTCTTGTACCATGAGATTAAATAATAAGGATGTATACTAAAGACATGGGGATGGATGAATGTGATGAAAATCACATTCTACTTGTAATAACACTAGTAAGAGGAAAGAGAATTCAGCCAAATAAACTGAAGAGACATTATAAGAAGCTATCATTTAATGATTCATATAGTAATAGTACAGAACCAAGAATGACTATCAAAATTAAATAACAAATAGTGAAAGGAAAAAATTCATACCTTTTTAATGTGGGTATGTTGTGGAATATAGAAATTTGATAATAGAAAACCTTAGTAATTATTGAGTTGTCATTTTGCATGATGCATACTGGTAGGAATCCTTTCAAACTTCTCCCTTGAAAAGCTAATCTAAGGAAGAACTCCAAGGTTCTATGTGATCTTGTGACCTACTGGAATCCACTCAGTTGAAGATAAATGTGAATGTTCATGAGAAGGTCTTTTTTGGTTCTAATAACTTCAAATAAGATGTAGAATCTGTTTGCTACTTCAAAATAGTAAATACACAAAAAGAAATGTATTTTTTGTATTCTTTTGTTTTATGATGAATGCAATTTAACAATGCAACTATATGAATTATTAATTTAACCAAGGGGTTAGTAAAGAAAATAATGAAGATAGGGTGATAAGAAGTTTAAGAAAATAACATGAAAGTAAAATCCAAATAGGCATAAGCCACAGAAACAACACATCTATGAGTTAAGCTTTCAAAAAGATTGATAGGTAACCAATGAAAGTAGGAGCAACACTTCCTTAATTTCACTAATGCAATTGTCGATGGGGAATATAGTAATCATAAGTTGTTTCACTTTTCATCAAATCCCAAGGCCATAGAAAGTGTGCTCATGTGAGACAAAAATCTATGCAGGGACAAGATGATGATCTCTTCTCAAACTAAGTATGTTAGTAGAATTTGTAAAATCATAGCAAACACCAGAATTGAAAGATTGCATAACCAGAAATAATGCAATAAACTTTTGGCTCAATTACATTCCATGTACATACATCCACAAAATATAATACACTTAGGCAAGAATCACTGCACTCCAAATGCAAGCACCAAAAGCATATATTATTGCAAAATAATAGAATTCTTGATTACATATTACATTCCCATATTTATAAGAAATATTCTCCTCATTTTTTTTTGTGAGTGAAAGATATATTTATGCAATCATATGCTTAAACTAATAAAACAAATCTATTTATGTAAAAACTAACTATCTAACTAATGCTTAGTAAGACTCCATCAATTTTTATATCATTAATAGGATGCATGAGCTTTTACATGTCATAAAAAAAAAAATGAGAAAATAAGAAAGAGAAAGGCTTCATTTGATGTAGGAGTGTCTGGAAGTGCCAAAAATAGAAGCTCCATCTTTAGCAGGCATCTTTCAGAGGTAAACTACTATCAGAATGCACTTTCAATGCATGTAAAGCAATAAATTTGGAACTAGAAATTAATTGTTAGCACACCTCTGACTCTTCAAAATCTTCCAAGACATCATTTCAAAAATCACACTAGTGCACCTTAGAAGTAGGCTCCAAAAATGCAAAATTTCACTATGTGTCAAAATTGAAATTTTGGCATCTGGGTTTTATTCCCTTTTATACTAGAGCTATGTCTAGATATTTTCCCTTGAATTTCTTGATTATATCAGTGACTTGAGACATCCAAAAAATATAAGGCATTATATCTATCCTTTACTTTCTACCTATAGTTATCCACTTATATATAGGTTTGTGCAAAATCTCCAAGTTTTACATCAAGCTCTAATAAAGCTTCTTCTATTCTGAATGCTTGCCAGATATCATCATCATTAGAAACTTCATCAAAAGTTTTCCAAATTTCTCAACTACAACCTCTATTGTTATTAGACTTTCCCATGTATTATCTTCAAAAATGTCCAGACATGCATCATTATAATGTTTCTCAACTTCTAAAATTTTCTCTTGGGCTTGGTCCTTAAGCCTATGAATCTCTGTGTGTAATGTCTTCATTGCTTCATTACTATTTGCAATCTTTTCAATCCAATCATCTATTTTATCTAACTCCTTAGCTATATATACATCCATTAGCATCTAATACCTCTGGAGTCTTTCCCCTAGGTATTAAATGGAAATCTTCATCCATTAAATGGAAATCTTCATTCAAAATTGCTACTAGATTTTCCACATTCTCCTACATAACATGTAATAACTTTAGATTTCCATGAATAATTAATATTCCTTTCTCCTCAAAAATTTCTTGCCATTACTGATAAGCTCAGAAAAATGGGTCCAACTATACCACACCCCTATCTCTTGTTTTAATTGCCACATTCAAGGTTTCCCAGGGGTTTGTGGAGTCCAAGGGACAAACAACTTTGCTAAAATATCCCTTTAGGATTTTTTTTGATGCTAAAGTGTTATCAATTCTACCCCATCCTATTCTAGCCTCTTAAACTCTTCCTTCATCCCTTTTGTTACCATCATCTTTGCAATTTCCAAGGTTCACTTCCCAAGCATAACTTCCTAGATCTAATAATCCCTTGGAGTTAATTCTTCAATATTTGATTATAGAGGAGGGATAGCTACGTGAGAAAAAAGGTCTTGATTCTTATCACTCATAACAAAGGCCAGTGCTCATGCATCCTTTGGAGGTGAATCAGGTTTCCTTAGAACTTCTATCAATTCCATTCTATCCTCCTCCTTAGTAGTGAATTGTTGTTTCTTGTTTCTTATTACTTCTTTTCTAAGCCACCTTGGGATATGTTGTACTATGGATTTACCTATAGAGGATAAAGGAGTTTTCTCAGCTGTGATTTTCCCCTTATCACTCCCTTCTAGAGTCTTCTCTCTTTGTAAGAGATCTGCAATAGGAGTCTCTATATTTGTAGAGCCCATAGTCCTCACGTCTATGTCTTGGGAAGTTTATTGAGGTTATTCACTTATCTACCTTTCTTTTGAGACTTTATTAGTGGATACTTATTGTGGCTCTTCTTCATGTTTTTCTTGGACCTATTTAGATTTTGTAGCTAAAGGAAGAGGCATAGTTGATCCCTTGTCTACATAGAATGTGACTTATACTTGGGATACTAGAACTACCTCAGGTCCTTTTGATTTGGGGGGCATTTGACTCTAATCCTCCTATTGAGGTTGATTAGTTGGACTATCTCTTATCTTATCCCTGACCAACTCAATACCCATAGGAATAAAGTCAAAATCTAAAATCAAAAAGACATAAGTACCTATCGCATCTTACTCATCTATCCATTATTGAATCTCATCTTCTAATGTTGTAGTTTGAATGGGTTCATCTAGGATAGATGATGGTGTGGTCATAGAAATTCTTCTCCATTATTCCTCTATGGCTTTAGCAAGCCAAGTTCTCCTATTCAAAGGTAGATTGTCCTCTTCCTCCTCATCACCTTCTTCTACTACTTCTAGAATTTATTTGGGAACTAAGTGGAAAGGAATCACTTTCTTGATCACCTTTTGCATCCTCTTTAATGGAGTCTTAATATTCCTTCTATTAGGCACAAAGGGGAAGGCTTGCTCTATCTATCAAGGTGAGGAAACCTCTTGTACATCCTCAATTTCTACTTCTCCTTGGCTTTATGCAACCAGTGACACTTGGGGATCACCTTGGGCTTGTCTGGCTTCCACATTTTCTGGCCATTGTACATTTTCTTCTCCTTGCTATGGAGGTGCCTAAATTTTTTCCTCTTCTAGCTTGACTTGTTGAGGAGAATTCCTCTTCATTGTGCCTTTACCTTTACCTTTACCTTTTTGTGCTCGATAATAACCAACCAACCTATCAAGTTGATGCACCATTTCTAGTCTTATTGGTGACTAGGCTCTAAACATGGGCATCATGACCTTTCCTCCTTTACCTTTAGCTAGAAAAACTTGAACATGGAAGACTACTATTTATAGAATCCTATGTCAATTTGATGATATGTCTTACCCTATGGTTGATGTTTGGGTTTTCTTCTCTATGTATCTTGACATTCATGGTAGGCCTATCACCAATCCTATCACAGTTAAAAAATGGGTTGAGTAGCTCCTCTGAGTCTCATTGCACAATCTTTAATAGGATCTTTATCTTTAAAACCCTATCTACTAAATATAGAGTCATCCTATAATAATTCCTTATATAGACATTGTAGTCACCTACTTCCTTTATCTAGTGATCTTCAACTGCATCCTCATGCTAGAATGTTTTACCTGCTAAGTATTACACTTTCCCAATATTATCAAAATAAGCCTATGGATAATTGTACTTGTTTAGCTATTATTATAAATGATGCTAAATGGTAGGAATTCTTGTGAACTCCTCTCTTGAAAATTCAATCTTTTGAATCAACTCCAAGGTTCTGGGTTGTCTTACAACCTACTAAAATCTACTCAATTGAAGATAAATGTGATCGTTCATGAGGAAGCCTTTGCTAGTTCATTTTGATTTTGGATGAGAAGAAGAATCTATTCATTGTTTCAAAATAAAACATGCAAAAAGAACTATATTTTTGTATTTTTATATTTTTCTATGAATGCAATCTAACAATCCAACTAGTATGAAGTCCTATTCTGACAAAGGCGGTTAATAAATAAAATAACAAAACTTTAAAGAAAATAACATGAAATTAAATTCCTAATGGACATAAGCTATAGAAAACATGTCTATAAGTTAAGCTTTGAAAGAAATTGGTAGGTAACCAATGAAAATAGGAGTAACACTTCCTAGATTCTACTGATGCAATCATCGATGAGAAACTTAGCAATCATATGATATTATGTTCTTCATCAAATTGAAAGGCCATAGAAAGTGTGCTCATGTGAGACAAAGGGTTTGCAAATACAATTTAGTGATTTCTTCTTGAGCTAGATATGTTAATGGAATTTGTCAAAGTGTAGCAAACACTGAAACTAATGAATCACACAACAAGAAATAAAGTAATGAACTTTTGGCTGAATCACAATTCCATGAAAAAAATTCACAAAAGTACGACACATTTAGGCAAGAATCACTACACTCCAAATGCAAGCACCAAAAACATAATTTTATTGCAAAATAATGGTAGCCCATATTACATATTACAATGGAGTATTTATAAGAAATTATCTCCTCAATTTGTGTTGAGAGAGAGATATCTTCATGCAATAAAATTATTTTAATTTAATAAAACAAACTATTTATATACAAACTAACAATCTAACTAGTGCTAACTAGGACTCCATCCATTTTTTTTCATTAATTGGATGCATGAGCCTTTACATGTCAAAAACAAAGAATTTATGATAGGAGAAAGAATGAGAAAGCTTTTAGTCGAAGTGGAAGTGTCTAAAAGTACTAAAAATGGAAGCTAATCCTTCATTGGGCATCTGTTGAAGTTAAACTACCATGAAAATGCATTTTCAATGCATCGAAAGCTCTATTTTTGGAATAGGTAGTTAACTATTAGCATAAATTCTAGAAATGTGCACCTACAAACCTATAGAGCTATGGAGTTGTGCACCTATAGACCTACGCACCTCAACATGGCCGAAAATCTAAAAAATTTATTAAGTGTCAAAATTGAAATTTTGGCTTCTGGGTTTTGTTCCTCTTCATCCCAAACCTATGTTTTGATGTTTGCCCTTGAATTTCTCTATAATCTTAGAAATATTTTCCACATCTAGTAAGTCTAGAGCCTCATAGTTATCTTTGACATTCTATCTATAATTGTCTACCTCAATTCAAGTCTCAACAAGATCCCCGAGTTTGGTATCCAATTCTAATAAGAATTCTTCTATTTTGAAAGCCTACCAAATGTCCTCGTCATTGGAAGCTTCCTCAAAAATATTCTTGAAAATCCTTACTACTACTTCTACAAGCAATAACTTCTCTCATTCCTCATCTTCAAAAATCTCTAATTCGGCATCACTATAATGCCTCCCTGCTTCCAAAATTCATTCTCAAGCTTGGTCCTTGAGCCAATGGATCTCTGTGTGTAATATTTCTATTACTTTATTGCTGTCCACAATATTCTCTATCTAATCATCAATCAAATATAATTCCTCTTTTATATATACATCTACCAAAATGCTATACCTTTCCCCATTTCTAGCTTGCAAAACTTGTAAGTCCTTACTCCAGGCCCTTACTTCATCTAGTATGCTAAAATCTTCCTTCAAAATTGCCACCATTTTATTTACATTCCCTTGTGTAGCATGTATTAATTTCAAATTTCCTTGAATGATAAAAATTCCTTTCTCTTCAAAACTTTCTTGCCACTGCTAACAAACTTTTAAAAATGGATCTAAATGCACAACTCCCTCTTCTCTAATTATAGTGTTCAAGGTCTCCTTAGGGTGCTTGGGGTCTAGAGGATCAGTAACTTCACCTAAATATCCTCTTAGGATCTCATTTTTCCTTTGAAGTGTTTAGAGTTTAACCTCTTCTTGTTCCATGTTCCTAAAAACTTCTTTGATCCCCATGGTACCATCAATCTGGTTGTATCACATGTGGGCCTCCCAAGCATGACCTCTTTGATTTGATAATCTTGAGGAATGAGGCTTTCTATATTTGTATCAAGAGGAGGGATGAAAACTTGTGAGAAAAAATCCTAATCCCATGTACTATTGACAAATGCCAATAGTCTAGCTTCATTTGATGGGGATTCAAGTTTGTTCAAGATCTTTGCCAACTCAAAAATATCCTCCTCGTCAACACAGAAGTATGGTTTTGTGCTCCTCATTATTTCCTTCCTCAACCACCTTAGAACATGTCCAACTAAAGACCTACCTCTTGAGGATGAAGAAGTATGTTTAGCTATCTCTATTCCCTAATCACTCCTTATTGGAGTTCTCTCTCTCTATGAAGGTTCTTCTTCTATGGACTCTATCTCCATAGACCCTATAGCTTGCACCTCAGTGTCTTGGGAGGTTGGTTGAGAATATTCTACCATTTGTCCTTCCTTAGACACTTCATCAGTCACCATTTTTTGTGGCTCATCCTCTTGTGAATGTTCCTTCTAAATCTATTCTTCTTCAAGACCTAGAGGCAGAGGAGTGACCGAGCGTTTATCTACCACCATGACCTATGGTGGAGTTGGGGGAGTAAGATCAGGACCCTATGACTCTGGCAAAATCTACAACTAGTCTTCCTATTGGGGTTCACATATAGGGGTATCCTTGATCTTATCTCCAACCAATTATGTTCCCATGGGCATGAAGTCAAAATCTAACATCTTAAACACATCATCACCCTCTACATCTAGCTCATCCACCCATTGTTGTACTTCACCTTCTAAAGAAGAGAATTCCAAGGGTTCCTCTAGGGCATATGGAGGTGTTACTATGGAAATTCTTCTCGTTTCTAGTTCTATGGCTCTAGAAAGCTAGGTTCTTCAAAGGCATGTCTTCCTCCTAATCTTCCTCATCTCCCCCTTCTTCTCCCTCAAGAATAGTTTCAAGAATAAATGGGCAAGGAACTATTCTTTTAGTCACCCTTTGCCTCTTCTTCATATGGATTTTAATCCTTTTCTATTTCATGGAGGCAGAAGGGGATGCTAGCTCTTCTTGTGGAGGAGGAATAGAGACCTATTGAATTTCTTCCTCTTCTAACTAGCTAGGCACAAAGAGAGGCAATTGAGGGTCCAATTGGACTTGTGCATATTTAATATCTTATGGCCCTTGCATATCTATTTCCTATTGTTGAGGAGGTGATTTCCCTTCACCTTCTTCCATTTTAGCCCTTTGAAGAGAGGTCCTCCATCTTTTTCCCTTTCCTTTCCTCTTTGGAGGGTAATAGTATCCAACTGGGTGGACAAGTTGGTATAGTGTTTCTAGCTTGATGGGAGACTAGGCTACAAAGGTAGGAATTGTAACTTTCTTTCCTCTACCTTTCTTTGGGCGAGCTTACATATGAAATATCATGGTATCAGGTATCATATCAACTTGAAAGGGTTTCTTGATCCAATCCTTTGTCATATTGATGACATGCCTCACTTGATGATTTATGTCATCACTCTCCTCCCTATAAACCTTAGTGTTCATTATGGCTCTTTCTCCAATTTTGTTTGAGTTGAATAGAGGGTCCAACAGCTCCCTAAAACCTTGTTTTATTATCTCCTCAATAATCTAAACCTTTAGATCCTTTCCAGCCAGATACAAAGTCATCCTACAATAGTCCCTAGTATGAACATCATAGTCATTTGTTGCATTCATACAATGGTCTTCAATGGCCTCTTCATGGTGGAATTCTCTACCTGCCAAACACTCCACTTTCCCAATATTATCAAAACATGGCCTAGGAAAATTGTACTCCTCAAGTGGATATTTCTCCCACTCCCATTCAAAAGATGAAATGTCCTATTTTTCACTTCACTTGATATGGTCATATGACTAGGGGCCATGTCCAACATGGTCTTCATTGTTTCCTCATCTTTTCATATGCATATTCAATCTACCATGCAATCTCCAACAAAACTAGTCTATCTCTTTCATATCTAGGGAGCTTCTGTGAGTTGATAGTGGCACTAGTTGCCCATAGATACATGAATGTTTTGAACTAGATGTAGTAGGCCTTGAGAGCTATTATCTATGCTATTGCATCATTAGATAACCTTTTCACATAGTCTCCCTATATGAATCAAATTATTATGAATATCAATGCATCATTCATGATTCTATACTCTTTTCTTTGTCTTAAAAGCTTCTTCCTCACCAGTTGAGGGTAGACAATATAATTTGTGGTCATATACATTGCCTCTTTCGTACAAGCTAGGATAATTTGTGGCCCTTGCCACTAGCAGATATACCATGTATGAAGTCATATATAACTTATTCTTGTCCTTGAATGCCCCCAATTGTTCACACAAGTTCTCACTTAATGTGGTGGCCCAGTGAAGTGGCATCTTTTCCATCTTGATAGTCTCAATATAATTCCCCATGAAGACATTCAGGTGTCTAGCTGCTAGTAGACCCATGACCCTACTTAGAAGAATGATAGAGTATCCAATATCCTCCTTCATGTACCCCCTTGTCATGTCCACCTTTCCTATTATCCTCCCTAGAGGAGTATTCTCAATGAGATAGTTTGATGAATTGAACTACCTTAGTGAGATGGAGACCTTCTTAATGTTGTTAGGTTGGAGGTCAAGAAAAACTTTTCTAGTTACACTCTTGACCACCCTTTCCTTAGGAACAAAGTGTTGAGCCAATGTCATGATTAACTTTGAAGATTGCATTAGTATTGGGTGTGAAGCTACATTCACTAACCCTAATCAGATCAAAGTAGATACCAAAATTGATCTCTCTATAGGCTTGCTGCAAATCCTTAAGAAGTCTCCCAAGTTAGTGTGTCCCAAATTAGTATCTTTTATTTCTGTGTAATCATCATGGAACCTTGATTTGTATAGGACCCCTTGGAACTTAAAAACCATTGGCTTAGGTGCCATTTTCTCCCCAGATCAAGATGCCATTATATCTACATGGCACAAGAAAGATGTCTGTTAACATAGAACTAAGAAAACCTAAAAATCAAAAGTGCAAAAAAAATCCAATTCTCCTTTTATTTCCTTAAGAAAATTTTAAAAATAAAGGTGTGCACCTATGCATCAGATCAAGTGCACAACTACACACCTCATTTCTTGGTGTTTTTTTTTAATGTATAGGGGTGCATGAGAGCACATTAGATAAGGTGCACTTTATGAACCCCTTTGTTTTTAAGATTTTGAATATGGGGGGAGAAAAAGTACACCAGATCAGGTGTGCACTATGCACCTCCTTCATTTTTAGCATGGGTTTATGGGGGTGCACAAGTGTGCACCAAAATTAGGTCTGAAATTTTCACACCCCACCTTTTTCCTTTGCATGTGGAGTTTGAGGATTTGATACACACTTTCACAACCAGTTAGGTGTTCTAGTGTGCATTGGCCCTTATGCCTTTCAAGTTTTCTTAGTTTTTTAGGTGCGAGGTTTGGGGGGTGCAAAGGAGCGTACCAAGATAGGTGCACTACTATGAACCCCCTTAATCTCTTGTGTGTGGAGGGGTATGTCAATGGTACACCAAATTGAAGAATGCAAGTGTGATTAAAGGGATTTGGTAGAGTTGAAAGTTGTTAGAGCTACACATAGTAGAAGCATAGAGTCACAAGGTTAGCATGGAGGGAGCAAGTGTAGAGTCAAGAGTGCTTGATAGCTATAGAGCACAAGTTGATAAAATGAGAAGATAGAAGAAAATGAAATGAGGAATAAAGGGGAGCCAAGGGTTTATATAACCCTGCCCACCTTCAATGGTGTGCATGTGTGTGCCTGTGCAGCTACATAGGTGCACATCCATGCATCACTAAAGGTGAGTGCACTTGCGCACCTACCTAGCTGTGTAGGTGTGCAATCTATTATTATTATTTATTTTTATTTTTTTCACTTTTGAATTTTTCAATTTTTTCAATTTTTTCATTTTACTATTTTTTACTTTTTCAAACTTTTTGACATCAAGACGTCAACTTAGGCCCTCAAAATTGGCCTAAATCCTTTAAAAAGTAGGGGGTTCCCCATTTCCTAATTGAAATGGGGTGTGCATTCTAAACCCACAACAAATAACCCCAAAAAAAGGGAAGAAATGACAAAGGCATTTCTTCATCAGCAAACATTCTTTCAACATGTGTCAAACACTAAGTGAACTACAAATACCTCGAGAACATTTCAAATGACTTTGCAATCAAAACTTTAGGATCTAAAACCTCCAAGCTCAGTGTATGATTTGTGTATTCATTCCCTTAAACATCTTAGGATGTAATCCATTTACGTTTTTTTGACAACTTGGAAGCAATCTTCCAACCCTCATGGCTCATTTATTAAGAATATTAAAAAAGGCTATCTATCGATCACTTGCTTCACCAGATGAGAGAATCAATTTGAGGGTTCTTAGTGAACTATCACTTTCTTTTAATTTTTTGGCAAATTTTGAATAATTGTTCCATGTAGTTCACTATTAATGAAGCAATGTTTTGGTATAGGATACTTTTCTTTGAAACTGTATCTCTATGCCACTTTAGATCTTTTAGAATCCTTCCGTCTTAACATCGTCCTTTTCTTTTTTATTTTTCTTTTCTTTCTTTTCTTTTTTCTTTATTCTATATCCTAACTATGCTTAGACTGTGTAGCCAAGACATCAGTTTCATTTCTTGGATTTGATCCTTTATGAACATCCCTTACGTTCCTCTTTTAGAACTTGCAGAAACTCTCAAGCCAAATAATGATCTTAGAAACACTTTAAGAAGACCCCTTCTATTTGAACCAATTACAGTTTGAATCATCCCTTGCTGCCTTCAACTTTAATTTGACAACACCTAAAATAATCAATTTTTAAAAACTCACAAAGTGTTGAGAACTTGTTGGTCTAGAATCCTAAATCTTTAGACTAAAAATCTCCCTATTTTGGCAAGCAACATCCACTGCTCAATTGGTATAAGACACACACTTGTCCAAATTTTTTGACAAAGAAATATATCTTCCTAAAATCAGAACCAAAGAGTGGTTAGTGAAATATCTCAAGATAAAATTTCAAGTGCACCTTACCCCTTAGGACTGACACAACTTTAGAAACAAAGACACAATTAAAAGCAAACACATAACCAAAAAAAAATACACTTGCATAAAAGAAACACATTTGTAGAACATAAAACCTAACTAACTACAGAAATAAAATCTAAGTACAAAAATAAATAAATAAATTTCTTTCTTTTTTTTGGCACTTTTAGGCCTCAAAATAATGTTTTAGAAATTTCCCATTTACTGGAAAGGGAAGAAATTCCCCCTATAAGGAACTAAGCCTAAAAGTGTTTTCTCCAAGGATTTTTGTGAACTAATAAGGAAAAGTTCACAAGCATTGAAACTTGGTATGGCTACCCAAATTTTCTTTTACCTTATCCCAAAGTAGAACAAGGTCAAAAATCCTAAAGGATTTTATCGTGGTTCTCTTGTCAAACCATCTCTTCATGATAGCTTGATGTTTAGCCATATGCTCAAATGTAGCTATCTATTTCTCATCAATCTCTAAAAGTTTTATCAATCTAATTTGTACTTTGTCAGCATCTTTAGCATACCTACTCATGAATTTCAAAATAGGAATCTTGAGTTAAAATGGGAATACTAGTCATTTTTTGTAAACAAGCAAGTATAGAGAAGTCCCCAAAGCATTTTTTACTCTTACTTGATCTATCCATAGGGCATTTTTGAGTTGTGTATGCTAATCTCTAGGGTTCTCCTTCAACAATCATCTTATTACTGTGATCAAGTTCTTGTACGTAGATTTTGCTACCCCATTTTCTTGTGGGTAATAATTTGAAGAGAACTTGATAATGACTTGATTTTTAAATACCCACTGGATCAAGAATACTAATGTGAAAGAAGACCCATTATTTCACACTAGAGAAAATGACATCCCAAACCTAGTAGCAATGTGTTCCTCCAAGAAGTCTATCACCACCTTGGCAATGTAGTTTCTGAATGTTTCTACCTCTATCCATCATGTACAATAATCCATAGCTATAAGAATAAATGTGTGCCCAGTTGATGATGGTGGATTGACTGGACCAATAAAATCTAGTCCCCAATTTGTGAAGGGGTGTGCCTCATACACTAGTTGTAATGGCATTACTAGATGTCTTTCTCTATTGGCACTAGTTTGGTAGATATGGAAAGAATGTACATGCTTGAAAGTGTCTTTGAATATCATGGGCCAAAAATAACCTGATCTTAAAATCATATGAGTAGTTGCTTCTACTAAACCATTTCATGTACCATACTTGTCATGAAAATGTTCTAAGACTTCCTTTGCGTCCTCACAAACTAAGCAATTCAAATAGATCCCTTCATAATTCCTCTTGTACAACTTTCTATTATGTAGCATGTAGGACTCACATTTCATTTTGAGTCCCCTACATTTTGAACTATTCATCCATCTGGGGCACTGGTCCTATAGAAGATAATAAAAAATATCCTGATACCAAACATCTGTCACCACACCTTGACCAATATCAACTTGAGATATAATGATTTTATTATGATCATCTTTTCCTACTTCACCATCAAACTTGAATCCCTTTTCATTTCCATCCTAGTTATCAGCTATCATCTTTGATAACCCTTGACCTCTGACTAATCTCATAGGTTGAATTTCTAGATCAAATTTTTGAAGTATGGCCATCCATTTTCCTTGTCTTTCACCAAGTTCATTTGCATCAACAATGTCTTTACTATTCGGTCAGGTATGATAGCATATACCTTACTCCTCAATATGTAATGGAAAAACTTATTCATCACTTTAACCAAGGAAAAATACTATTTGTCAAGGTTAGAATAATTAAACTTAGCATTTCTTAGTGGGCAACTCATAAAAGAAATAGGTCTTTCATCCTCCTTCTCCTTTTTCTGGGTCAAGATCCTTATGCACGAATGCTCTGAAGTGAAGGAATATACCTTAAAGGGAAGGTTGTAATTAGGACTTACCAATACTAGGGCCATGGAAATGGCTACCTTAATATCCTTGAACAATTTCTTTACCTTAGGAATCCAATCCATTTTAGCCCCCTTCTTAAGAAAATCATTAATAGGATGCACAATCTCTGCAAAGCTGCTTATGAATTTTCACACAAAATTTATCTTTCCAAAAAAAGGCTTGAGTTCCTTCTGATTGTTGACGAGTGATAACTTTAAAATGGCTTCAACTCTATCAAGATCAATGGAGACTCCATATTTGGAAATAACATGACCTAGGAGCTTTCCTTTAGTGACACCAAATGAACATTTCTTTGGATTAAGAGATATGTCATACTTGTGACATCTATTAAATACCTATCTTAGATCAACAATGTGAGTGCTTTGATCCTTTGAAAAGACTATTAAGTCATCCATTTAGATAACTATACATTTATTTATCAATCCCTTGAAAGCTTCGTCCATGGCTCACTGAAATGTAGCCCCTGCATTAATCAGCCCAAAAGGCATTCTTCTATAGGCAAAAGTTCTCCATTTAGTTATAAAAGCTATATTTAATCAATCCTCTTCATTGACCATCACTTGGTTGTATCCCAAATATCTACCTAGGAATGACATCATCTTTGAACCACTTACAATTTGTAAGACTTCATCCAGTGAGGGCAATAGGTAATTAGCTTTCTAAGATGCCAAGTTTAGATTGTGAAAATCTATGCAAAGTAAAATTTCTCTGGTCTTCTTTCATACAGGAACTAAATTTTCTACCCATGTAGAGTGATGCACATGGAAAATAATTTTTGCATCCAACAATTTCTTGACTTCCTTCATTATCAGAAGCTCAAGGATGGGATTGATGATTCTTTTCCTTTGTCAAAAAGGTTTGGCATCAGGTTTGAGTGGAATATCATGCATAATGATCCAAGGATCATATTTCTTTAGATCCTCATAGCTCTAGGTGATGAAATCCTTATATTCTATGAGAAATTTGAGCCTGTCTTCCCTTTCCTATAAATTGCATGCTTTCCCAATCCTTACCATCTTGGGATCTTCTTCAGTTCCTAAATTGTATGAATCACATTCTTCGGTACCCTTTTCTTGAGTTATCCTTTTATTAAGCATTGTTTCATCATGATCAAAAATGCATTCTAACTCAACCATCCCCTTGGGAATAGTGTTAGTCTTTAAATTTAGGATCTCATTTTCATCTTCAAGTTCATCATCCTCAGGTTTGTCATTTGGATTGTTGTCAATTTCTTGCCCTTTAAAGTGGTCATTGCACATGATAAATTCAAGTATATTTTGTAATATTGTTTGGAATAGATGGAGTAGCAACCATCTCTACTAAAAATATTTTGAATTTTGTTCTTTTTGACTAGTTGTAGTTCACTTTCTGAAATAGTGAGGGCATATGCCACCATGTTCTTCCTCCTTGGAATGGACCTTATGTTTAAAGCTTTAAAGTCATCTAGTAAATCCCATACTCTCTTCCTTTAAGAAAGTAACCTTTTGTCATTGCAAGGGTATAATGATTTTACTTTATAAATAACCAACTGAGAATCTCCTTTCATTATGAGAGTTGAGACTCCTTTCTTGAGTACACTGAGAATTCCTTAGACCAACACTTCATATTCTGCATTGTTATTAGTACACCTAAACTATAATCGATATGCTGCGTAAAAAGACTTACCTTTTGGGTTAACCAATTCTATACCTACATTGGCCCCTAATTTGCATTTGGAACCATCAAAGTGAAGTGTCCAAATTGGACCTTCCTTGGGCTTTCTAACCTTGTGTTTGTTCATTCTTAACTTCTCTTTCACCTAAGAGTTAAAAGATTGTTTCTTGGGAACCCATTGCAATTTCTCGCGGGGTGGACTTGATGATTCCCCTTTGTAACATGTTGATAGAGGAAATGTATATTTTTCTTGTTTTTCTTGAATCTCCTCTATCAATTCTTTAATTTCATCTATTTTGGATTCAGGATGAATGGTGACTGAAGTCCACCCTTGGCCTTTCACATATTGTCTTCTTCTCTAAATCTTGATCATCCCCAAGGGAGGAGAAGATAAACCTCCACCATCTAAAGAGGTATCACAATATGATATATTTAGATCTTCAATTTCTTTTTTAATCTTTTCTACCCACTCATTTGAGTTTATATGACTTTGATTTCCCATGGGTCTATTTTTTAGAATTTGGTTATCCTTGTATTGCATCATGTGTGTTAATACCTTTGCAACTACTTTTTGGCATGATGAGCACTCAAATTTAGAATGACTAACTTTGTGTAATCGACAAAATCCTAGGAGGAGTAAGATACTAGGATTGGCTTCTTCTCCCAAGCATTACAAATTAGTCACCATACTATCTATGAATTGTGTCATGATCTTGTCCTTTTGGATTGATATCTTGAGTTCTTTACCTTGATCACTTGATGTTTTGGTGGGAATCATATCAAATGCCATCACTTTATATGAGCCCAAATCTAAATGGAGGAATGCCACCTCATTTAGAGCATTGTATTTTGTGATCATCATTTTCAATTTGGGTTTTGCATCTATCTTGATTTTATTGTTTAATCCCTTCCATGGTAACCATAGCTAAATGAAATCTCTAGAAAACCATCCTCTTAGGGATTTCATCCATTCTCTACTTGGGAGCAAACCATACATCTCTAGAATGTCAACCACATGTATATCAATGACATTTTGAATCTAGGGATTGACTATCAACTATATCTAAATGTCTTTCAATATGTCGATGACTTTCACCTCTGTTTTGTCCAACTATATCACTATCCAATCGAAAGGTTGAGGACTTTTCCCTAATCTTGGTGCCATTGGTAGTGGCATGAAATTACATGAGGCTCTTGAATCAATCAAGAAATTGTGGAGATTCTTCTCAAATATCCTAATGCTAAGCAAGAATGGGGGTACTTCAACCTTGTCTTTAAACATAGTGGGCATTGCTTTTGCAACATTTACCTTTGAGACACTTTCTTTTGAGGGATAGTGTTCCTATTGTGAGGTATATTTGTATGATCTAGAGTCTTCATGAGTACTTCTCACTATTGTGTACAATTTTGCAACATGTCAAACATGGAAATATTTTCTTTGGTTCATTTCAAGTCTTCTATGACACTATACTTTTTAGTAGACCAAGATGGATTTTTCAATATTATTTGTATAGTCACTTGATTTTAATTTTTGTTTCCTCCATATGGTGGCCTAATTAGTGCTAGATTGTTACTGACTCTCAGATCAGGAGGAGTTGATTGTAAAGTTGGAGGAATTCTATTTGTGAAAGGTTCCTTTCTATTTCTTAGATTATATGTATTTTGATTATCATTGTGAAAAGAAAACATCTCTTCATGCTAAAGGTTGGGTTCTTGACTAAATGGAAAAGAGAACTCTTTGCTAGCTAGTTGTTCTACCTATACATTCTATGTAGAATCATAAGATTCTAATAGCATAGCATTAAATTGTATAGGAGGAGCATTGTCATTGGCTTGTGAACTTTGAGTCATCTCTTGATTCCCATTATAATATGAACCATCATTGTTCGATGCATTCTAACTATTCTCATACTAATTAACTTCTACATACTGAACATTATTATTATTCTCAACAAGAATGCTTCCATTATTCAAATAAGTGTTCCACTATCAATTTTTTCTTTGGAAGCCATTATTATGATCAGGAGGATTGAAATTGTTTCCCCCATTGTTGTTTCCTACATTATTGTTTTTGTTTCCACTAAAGTTCTTGTAATAACTCTAGCCATAATTATTATTGTAAGGACCATAATCATTCCTTTGAAATTTGTTGTTCTATCCTTGTGACAACCTTAGATGAGTTATTTTGTTACTCATTTGAGACATAGTCTTTTTCATCTAACCAAATTTAAAAAAAAACTTTTGTCTGCTTTAGTGGGCACTATTGTCTTTTGCTCAAAGAAGGCAGCTTTTGGAGGTTCATACTCTAGATACTTTAGAGTAGGATTTTTGTGGAGTAGGTGCATATTGTAATGGAACTAGATTCATAGGTATGAATTGACTAGGCATCATGGGTACTCTGAAAGGGTAGGTTGGCATCGTTGTGATAGTTGGAGCTGAAAGCATTAATCCTCCTCTGTTAGGATTAGCTTTCTTAGTGAAGGTAATTGCCTCCATGAAGAATTTATCCAATGTCTCGATATTTTCTGTAGGAAGTCTTCTCAGAAAAATAGTAGTAAGATGGTCCATAGCATTTAGATAAATTTGAACAGCAACTTCAATTAGTATAGTTTATGGTATCTCTAGCTTGTGATAGGCCATATGAAAGTGATGGTTGAAGTGAGAAATTGTCTTAGTTGGGTCCCTTTTGGTTGATATGAATTCTTGATGTATCACAGTTGGGTTGATGAAAGTTTTCAATTGTTCTAGGAAATTTTTTTTGAAATTATCCCAATCTTCAATACATCCTAGTGGAAAATTAATGTACCAATTAAAGGTAATTTCTCCCAAAGAATAGGGGAATAAACAAAGAACCACATCTTTATTGGCAATTTTCTTTCAGTTGCAAATTTCTTTGAGTACTTTGATGTGATCTTTGGTAGTTTGTGTCTATCCATAAATGAACCTTGGGAAAAACTTTTCAAGATTCTTGGGGAGGTCATGAAGTGCACCTCTCAAGTTTATTGGTGAGTCCACAATGTTTACAAAAAAGGCCATTGGAGGATTTACTAGACCTAAAGGTGGTTGGAATGGTGGTGGAATTGTTGGAATATGTGGGGCTCCACTTAGTGGTTGAAGTGGTGGTAGAGTAGATGAAATGTTGAATGGAAGTGGTTGGATTTGGGATATTCCTTTATCACTGTGTGGTTTAAAAAAGTAGGTAAAATCAAGAAACTCATGTGCACTTGGTGAAGATCTCAATACTTGTTGAAATGGGGATTTTAGATTGAAACCCTCAAATTTGCATCAATTCTAGAAAAAGTGCACATCTATAGAAGTACACTTCCTCACAAATCATGTACACCATAGAATATGCATACTTGTACACCTATGAAATTGTGGATCTATGGACCTATGAATCTGTGGAGCTACAGAGTTGCATACCTATGCACCTACACACTTGAATTTCTCAAAAAACTCAAAAAAAAAATTGAACTTGTAGAAAATGTAGATTTTTGCAAGAGTGCAAAATTTTGAAATTTTGGCAAATTTTCTTTCTTTTTTGAGAATCAAAATTGTGGCCCTCCTTCTAGCACCACTTCTATTGAGCTATTAGTATGCACAATGCTAAATGGTAGGAATTCTTGTGAACTCCTCTCTTGAAAAGTCAATCTTTTGAATAAACTCCAAGGTTTTGGGTTGTCTTACAACCTACTAAAATCAACTTAGTTGAAGATAAATGTGATTTTTCATGAGGAGGCCTTTGTTGGTTCATTTTGATTTTGGATGAGTTAAAGAATCTATTCACTATTTCAAAATAAAATATGCAAAAAGAACTATTTCTTTGTATTTTTATATTTTTCTATGAATGTAATCTAACAATGCAACTAGTATAAATTCCTATTCTAAAAAAGGGGGTTAATAAAAAAAATAACATGAAATTGAAATCCTAATGAACATAAGCTATAGAAAACAAAACACATTTGTGAGTTAAGCTTTCAAAGAAATCAGTAAGTAACTAATGAAAATAGGAGTACTACTTCCTAGATTCTATTGATGTAATCATCGATGAGAAACTTAGCAATCATATGCTATTTCACTCTTCATCAAATCACAAGGCCATGGAATGTGCACTCATGTGAGACAAAGAGTTATGTAGGTACAATTTAATGATTTCTTGTCAAGCTAAATATGTCAACAAAATTCGTCAAACCATAGCAAACACCAAAACTAATGAATCACACAACTAGAAACAAAGCAATAAAATTTTCTATTACATATTACAATGGAGTATTTATAATAAATCATCTCCTCAATTTGTGTTGAGAGTGAGAGATATCTTCATGCAATAAAATGCTTTTAATTTAATAAAATAAACTAATTATATACAAACTAACAATCTAACTAGTGTTAAGTAGGACTCCATCCATTTTTTATTCACTAATTGGATACATGAGCCTTTACATGTCAAAAAAAAAAAATTTTTATGAGAGGATAAAGAATGAGAAAGCTTTCATTCAAAGTGGAAGTGTCTGGAAATTCTAAAAATGGAAGTTGATTCTTCACTTGGTGTTTGTCAATGTTAAACTATTGTCAAAATGTGTTTCCAATGCATGAAAAGCTGTATTTTGGAACTTATAGTTAACTGTTAGTGGAACTTTTGGAAATGCACATGTATAGACCTATGAAGCTATGGAATTGTGCACCTATGGACCTATGCACCTCAACAGGGCCCAAAATCTCAAAATTTTACTAAGTGTTAAAATTGAAATTCTAGCTTCTGGGTTTTGTTCCCCTTCATCCTAGAGGTATGTTTGGATGTTTGCCCTTGAATTTCTCTATAATCTTAGTAATATTTTTTGCATCTATTAAGTATAGAGCCTCATATTTATCTTTGACCTTCTATCTATACTTGTCTACCTCAATTCAAGTCTTAGCAAAATTCTCAAGTTTGGTATCCAATTCTAATAAGGCTTCTTCTATTCTGAAAGCCTACCAAATGTCCTCATCATTAAAAATTTTCTCAAAAATCTTCTCAAAACTCTCCACTACTACTTCTATAGGAAATAACTTCTTCCATTCCTCATCTTCAAAAATCTCTAAGCATGCATCACTATAATGCCTCTCTGCTTCCAAAATTCATTCTCGAGTTTGGTCCTTGAGCTAGTGGATCTCCACATGTAATGTTTCCATTACTTTATTGTCATCTAAAATCTTCTCTATCCAATCATCAATCAAATATAATTCCTCCACTATATATACATCTACGAAAATATGTACCTTTTCCCCTTTATGGCTTGCAAAACTTGTAAGTCCTTACTCCAAGCCCTTACTTCATTTAGTATGCTGAAATCCTACTTCAAAATTGCCACCATTTTATTTTCATTCTCTTGTGTAGTATGCAATAATTTCAAATTTCCTTGAATGATCAAAATGCCCTTCTCTTAAAAAATTTCCCATCACTGCTGTCAGGCTTTCAAAAATGGATCTAAATGCACAGCTCCCCCTTCTCTGAGTATACTATTCAAGTTCTCCTTGGGGTGCTTGATGTCTAGAGGACCAAAAAATTTAGCTAAATATCCTCTTAGGATCTTATTTTGCCTTCAAAATTTTCAGATTTTGACCTCTTCCTATTCCATGTTCTTGAAAACTTCTTTGATCCCCATGGTTACCATCAATCTGGTTGAATCCTATGTGGGCCTCCCAAGCATGACCTCTTTGATTTGATAATCTTGAGGAATGAGGATTTTTATATTTGTATTAGAAGGAGGGATGACACTTGTGCAAAAAAATCTTGATGCCATGTACTATTGACAAATGCTAATGGTCTCACTTCATGTGATAGGGATTTAGGTTTGTTCAAGATCTCAGCCAACTCAAAAATATCCTCCTCGTCAGCACAAAATTGTGGTTTCATGCTCATCATTATTTCCATCCATAACCACCTTGGAACACATTCAACTAAAGACCTACCTCTTCAGGATGAAGGAGTATATTTGGCTACCTCCTTTCCCTTATCACTCCTTGTCAGGGTTCTCTCTCTTTGAAGGTTCTTCTTCTATGGTCCCTGTCTCCATAGACCTTTTAGTTTGCACCTCAGTGTGTTGGAATCCTAGTTGAAAATATTATACTATTTTTCCTTCCCTAGATAGTTCATCAGTCACCATTTTTTGTGGCTCCTCCTATTGTGAAGGTTCTTTTGAACCTATTCTTCTTTGAGACCTGGAGGCAGAGGAGTGACCAAGCTATTATCTACCATGGTGACTTGTGGTGGAGTTGGGGGAGTAAGATCAGGACCCTATGACTCTGGCAACATTTGTGTCCAATCTTCCTATTAGGGTTCACCTGTAGGGGTATCACTAATCTTATCCCCAACCAATTCTATTCCTAGGGGCATGAAGTCTAAATTTTTCATCTTAAACACATCATCGCCCTCTGCATCCTACTCATCCACCCATTGCCATACTTTGTCTTCTGAAGAAGAGACTTCCAAGGGTTCCTCTAGGGTAGATGGTGGTATTACTATGGAACTTCTACTCCTTTCTAATTATGTGGCTCTAGAAATTTGGATTCTTCTCTATAAGGGAACATCTTTCTCCTCATCTTCCTCTTCTTCCCTTTCTTCTCCCTTAGGAATAGTTTCAGGAGCAGATGGGCAAGGAACCATTCTTTTAGTCACCCTTTTCCTCTTCTTCATGTAGATCTTAATCATTTTCTATTTCATGGAGGTAGAAGGGGATTATAACTCTTCTTATGGAGGAGAAATGGAGACCTATTTAATTTCTCCCTCTTTTGACTAGCTAGGAACAAAGGGAGGCAATTGAGGGTCTGACAGGACTTGTCCGATTAAAATATCATGTGAGCCTTGTATATTTGTTTCCTAATACTAAGGAGGTGCTTTCCCTTCACCCTCTTGTATTTCAGACCTTTGAGGAGAGGTCCTCTTTCTTTTTCCCTTTCCTTTCCTCTCTAAAGGGTGATAGTATCCAACTAGGCAGTCAAACTGGTATACTATTTCTAGCCTGATGGGAGAACTTTCTCTAGGCAGGCTTGCATGTGAAATATCATGGTATCAAGTATTGGATCAAGTTGAAAGGGTTTCTTGATCCAATCCTTTTTCATCCTTATGACATGCCTTGCTTGATTATTTATGTCATCACTCTCCTCCTTGTCAACCTTGGCAATCATTATGGGTCTTTCTACAATATTGTTTGAGTTGAATAGATGGTCCAATAGCTCCCTAAATTATTGTTTCAATATCTCCTCTAGAATCTGAAACTTTAGAGCCTTTTTAGCCAGATACAAACTCATTCTACAATAGTTCCTAGTATGGACATCGTAGTCATTTTTTGCATTCATACAATGGTCTTCAATGGCCTCTTTATGGTGGAATTATTTTCCTACTAGACTCTCCACTTTCCCAATATTATCAAAACATGGTTGGGGAGAATTGTATTCCTCAAGTAGCTATTGCTCCCACTCCCATTTGAAAGATAGAGTACCTTATTTCTGCTTAACCTGATATGGTCCTATGACTAGGGGCCATGTACAACATGGTCTTTTTTGTTTCCTTATCCTATCATACATAGATTCAATTTGTCGGCAATCTCCAACAAAACTAGTCTATCACTTGGATATCTAGGGAGCTTATTTGGGTTGATAGTGGCACCAACTACCTATAGATATGTGAATATTTTGAACTAGATGTAGTAGGCCCTGAGAGCTATTATTTGTGCTATTGCATCATCAGATAACTTCTTCACATAGTCTCCCTCTATGAATTAGATGATTGCAAATATGAATGCATCATTCACAATTCTATACTCTTGGCTTTGTCCTAAGAACTTCTTCCTCACCAGTTAAGGGTAGACAATGTAAGGCTAGGAATTGGGATCCTGCATGTTGCCTCTTTTGTACAATCTAAGATAATTTGTGGCCCTTGTCACTAGTAGACATACCATGTATGAAGTCATATAGAACTCCTTCTTGTCCTTGACCACCCCCAATTGTTCACACAAGTTCTCACTTAATGTGGTGGCCCAATCAAGTGGTATCTTTTCCATCTTGATAGTCTTAATAAAATTCACCATTAAGACATTTAGGTGTTCAATTGCGGGTAGACCCATGACCCTACTTAGAAGAATGAAAGAATATCCAATATCCTCCTTCATGTACCCCCTTATCATGTCCACCTTTCTTTTTATCCTCCATAGAGGAGTCTTCTCAATGAGATAGGAAGATTGGATAATATCTATTACCTCCTTTATGTGTTTCCTATACCACCTTCCAGCTACCTCATAAAAGTGTCTGATGAATTGATCTAACCTAGGGAGATGGAAGACTCTCTTAATGTTCTTAG
Organism: Cupressus sempervirens; assembly: GCA_028749045.1. Classification (NCBI taxonomy): domain Eukaryota; kingdom Viridiplantae; phylum Streptophyta; class Pinopsida; order Cupressales; family Cupressaceae; genus Cupressus; species Cupressus sempervirens. The sequence continues at coordinate 343,631,073 of CM053791.1, forward strand.
GTTAGATGTCAAGAATAACTTCTCTAGTTACACTCTTAACCACCTTTTCCTTAAGAACAAATTATTGAGTTAGTGTCATGATTAACTCTGAAGATTGCACTAATGTTGGGTGTGAAGTTGCATTCACTAACACTAATTGGATCAAAGCAGATACAAGAATTGATCTCTCTGTAGGATTATTGCAAATCCTTAAGAAGTCTCCCAAGTTAGTGTGTCCCAGATCAATATCTTTTATTTTTGCGTAATCATCATGGAACCTTGATTTGGATGGGACTCCTTGGAACTTAAAAAACATGGGCTTAGGTGCCATTTTCTTGCCAGATGAAGATGCCATTATATTTGCATGACACAAGAAAGACATCTATTAAAACAGAATTAAGAAAACCTAAAAATCAAAAGCACAAAAAAAATCCAATTCTCCTTTTATTTCCTTAAGAAAATTAAAATAATAAAGGTGTGCACCTGCACACCAGATTAGGTGCACACCTTATTTCTTAATTTTTTTTAATGTATAGATTGAGTGTGCACAACACACCCCATTTTTTTTGAGGTTTTGCATATGGGGTGTGCAAAAGTGCACCAGATTGGGTGCACACCATGCACCTCTTTCATTTTTGGCATGGGTTTATGGGGGTGCGTAAGTGCACACCAAAATTGGGTGTGCAACTTGTGCACCCCCCCATTTTCATTTGCATGTAGAGTTTGAGGATCCGTTGTGCACTTACACACCCAGTTAAGTGTGCTAGTGTATGTCGACATTTGTGTCTTTCAAGTTTTCTTAGTTTTTTAGCTGCAAGGTTTGGGGGTTGCATAGGAGAGCACTAGGTGAGGAGCTCTACTATGCATCCCCTTAATCTTTTATGTGCAAAGGGGCATGTGGATGGCACACTAGATCAAGTAGTGTAGGTGTAGTCGAATGGAGTTGGTGAGGTTGAAATGGGGCATGCATTGTGAAACCATAATAGTACTCTTCCAAGGGATATTGATCCCATTCACATTCAAAAGATGGAATATCTTGTCTCTGATGTACCTGAAAAGGTCCTATAGTCATAGGCCACATTCAACATGTTTTGTGTTGCTTTCTAACTCTATCATCTCTAGGAAGATAATTCTATCACTAGGATACCTAGGGAACTTCTAAGGGTTGATAGTTGTACCTGTGGCCATCATATATGTAAATGTTTAGAACTAGATATAATTAGCTCTGAATAGTGTTATTTGTGTAGCTACCTCCTCTGATATTCTCTTTGCATAATCCCCTTCTATGAACTAGATTATTGTGAATATGAAAGCATCATTCACTATCCTATACTCCTTTCTTTGCTTTGAAAGCTTTTTCTTTACTAGCTGAGGATATACAATATACAACCATGTATTAGCATCTTGCATATTGCCCCTTTTATACAGCTTTGGATAATATGTCACTCTAGCTCAGCCAACAAGTATACCAAATATGAAGCCATATAAAATTTCTTGTTATTCTTCACCACTATTAGCTAATCACCCAAATTCTCACTAAGAGTAGAAGCCCAATCCAGTGGTATTTTTTCTTTCTTTATTGTATCAATAAATTGCACCATAAAAATATTCAAGTGTCTAGCTGCCAAAAAACCCATAACTCTACTCAAGAGTATAATTTAATATCCAATGTCTTCCTTCATGTATCCTCTTTTCATGTCTACTTTGCCTATTTTCTTTCCTATAGGAATAAACTTTATAAGGTATGAAGACTAGATAATCTCAAAAGCTTCCTCCACATGTTCTCTATACCATATTTTAGCTTGGTGTTAGGTCAATCAGATGAATTGATCAGCCTTTGGGAGATCAAACACCTTTTCAATATTCTTGGGTCATAGATCAAGGATGATCTCTCAAGTTATGCTTTTAATGAACCATTCTTTAGGATAATAGTATTCTAAGAATGTCATAATTAGTTGAAAGGACTGCACTGATACTAGGTATGATGCTATATTCACTAGTCTAGAGTGAATCAAAGTAGAAACCATCTAAGATCATTTTGTCAGTTTGTTGCACAACTTTAAGAACTCACCCAAATCTATGTGACCCAAATCTGTGTCTCAAATCTCTAAGTACTCATCCTAAAATTGTGATTTTGTGGGAACACGTTGAAACTTAAATACTACTAGTTTTGGTGTCATTTTATGAACAAGGGAGGATGAGGAGATTCTATTGTATCTGCAAAAAAGTACATCCATTAGTCTAGAATTGAAGAAATCTTGATGAAATTTGATTCTAACTATGGTACAAGCAAGACCCAAAACCCTAATTGTCTAAAAGCATTAAAAAAACCTTAGTTCTACCATGAAAATAGAAAACTTGCATAGCAGGCACACGACATGGGTGCGCCTAGTGCACATTTTCTTAACAAATATTGCAAAATATGGTTGCACATTAGCAAACCTCGTGGGGTGTGCTAATGTGCACCATTGGGCATTTTTTGTTTGTTTTTAAGGTGTGCAGTAGTGCACTTATGATGTGCACTACTGTGCACCTTAAAAAGGTTTTTACTTAAAGGTTTTAAGTGTTTTTGAAGTTTTTTCTTTGTGAATGTGCACAGTAGTGCACCTAATCATGTGCACTACTAGGTACCTTGGTTTTTTAATGTTTGTTTGATTTTCTTGTGTAGATGGGAAGATGTGAGGAGGCACATCTAAACTAGTGTGGGGATGTGCTAAGTTCTCTACAAAGGTAAATAATAAAGATAAGTGGTGAGACCGGAGGGTCCCCAAGTTATATAGCTTGGGGTGCTCACATTCACATCTACACATCACAAAATACCTCTCTCTATCTTTTGCTTGGTTTTGGCACACTAGTGCACCTATTGAGGTGAATTGGTGCACCTTTTTATTTTTCAAAAGAGTTATTTTCTTTGAGAACTCTAATTTCAAAATCTTGATCTTCGAACTAGGACCCATGTGTGAACTAGGACACTAGGTAAAACCCCAAACAAGACTCAGACCCTAGACAAGGGGTCCAGAAAACCAAAAATAAAGTAGGGGGTCCCAATTTCTAATTGAAATGGGGTGTGCATTTTGGAACCACAAAAAATATCCCTAACAAAAAGGAAGAAATAACAAAGGCATTTCTTCATCAATAAACATTCCTCTAATATATGTCAAACACCAACTAAACTCTAAATATTCCATGCTTATTTTGGGTCACTTTGTAGTCAAAACCTTAGAATCTTGAGCTCCAATTTTAGTGTGTGTTCCACATATTTATTTCCTTTAAAATATTAGAATGTAGTATATCAAAATTCTTTATCAACTCGGGAAGAATCTTCCACCCTATCTGGCTCATTTTCCAGGAATCTTCATGAAAGTTTTTTATCAATAGTTTTTCTAACTAGATGAGAGAATTAGTTTTGAGGGCTCTTACTGGGTTGTTACTTTTCATTTGAAGACTTTAAAAATCTTTAGAATACTTTCTCCATGTATCTCATAATGTCACCATTTGATTGTTTGATGAAGCAATGTTTTGGTATTGGATAGCTTATTCTAAATGCATATCCTATTTTATTGGATTACCCCTTTTAGATCTTTTAGAATCCTTCTTTCTTAACACCATTTTTTTCTTTTTTCTTTTATTTTTGTAGCCTGACCATGCTTAGACTATGTAGCCAAGAAATCACTTTTAGTTCTTAGATTTGACCTTTTGTGAACATCCCTTGTGTTCCTATTTTAAGAACCTTTTAGAAACTCTCATGCCAAACAATGATCTTAGAAATTCCTTTGAGAAGACCCTTCTATTTGAACTAGTGGGGTTTGGATTGTCCCTTGCCATCTTCAACCTTGGTTCAAAAACCCCTAAGATAATTGATCTTTTAAATTTGTAAAGTGTTGAGAACTTGTTGATTCACAATTCTAAATTTAAAATTGAAAATCCCCTATTACTACAAGTGACATCCATCCCTCAGTTGGTGTAAGAAACAAGATCATTAGAATGCTTTGATAAAGAAATACCTTTTCCAAGAAATTGAGACCAAAAGAATGGTTAGTGAGATATGTTAAGATAAAAATACCTTGAGTGCACCTACCCCCTAGACTAACACAACTTAGAAAACAAACATGCAATTAAAAGAAAACACACAACTAAAAAAAACACACTTGCAGAAATAAACACACTTGTAAAAAATAAACACACTTGAAGAAATGATTTTTTTCTCTAAATCTTCTAGGCTTCAAAGTATTACTTTAGAAATTTCTCATTGACTAGCAATAGAACTAATTCCCCCATAAGGAACTTAGCCTAAAAGTGTTTTCTCCCAAAATTTTTGTGATTTGATAAGGACCAATCCACAAGCATTGAGACTTTGTATGGTTGCCTGACTTTTCTTTTGCCTTATCCCAGAGTAGATCAAGATTGGATATTCTGAAGGATTTTATCATGGCCCTCTTATAGAACCACCTCTTGATGATATCTTGATGTTTAGCCATGTGCTCCAAAGCAACTATCCATTTTTCATCCATTTGTAAAAGATTCATCAATATAATTTGTACTCTTTCAACATCTTTACCATACCCACTCATGAATTTCAAAATAGGAATCATGAGATGTAGCAAAAATATTGGCTCTTTTCCATAGATAATAAAATATGGAGATGTCCCCAAAATATTTTTGACCCTAACTTGATCTTTCCAAATCACATATTTGAGCTGTGTATGCCAATCTTTAGGATTGTCCTTCAACAAACATCTTATTACCATGATCAAGTTCTTATTTGTAGAATCTACTACACCATTCTGTTGTAGATAATAATCTAAAGAGAACTTTATGATTACATAATTTTAGAACACCCATTGAGTTATGAATACTGATGCAAAAGTTGATCCATTATCACACACTAGGGGCATGGCACCCCGAATCTAGTAATTGTGTATTCCTCAAAGAAGTTTGTAACCACCTTAGCCATGCAATTTCTAAATTTCTCTACTTTTTTCCATTGCATACAATAACCAATAGTTGTGAGAATAAAAGTGTGTCTTTTTGAGAATGATAGATTCATTGGACCAATAAAATATAGCCCCCACTTTGTGAAGGGGCATATCTCAAATACTAGTTGTAATGGCATTGAAAGATGTCTTCCTCTATTAGCACTAGTCTAACAAATATTACAAGTGTACACATGCTCAAAAGTATCCTTGAATATCATGGGCTAGAAATAACTTGATCTTAAAATTATATGAACAACTTCTTCTACTAAACCATGCCCTATACCATACTTATCATGAAATTGTTTGAGAACTTCTTCTACTTCCTCAAGTCCCAAACATTTTAGATAAATCCCTTCATAGTTCCTTTTGTATAACTTCCTATCATACAACATGTAGGGTTCACACTTCATTTTGAGTCCCTTACATTGTGAACTATTCATCCAACTAGGGTATTGATTTTGTGTAAACAATATTGTAGTGCCAAGCTTTTGTTACTACACCATAACCAATATTAATTTTAGATACTACAATTTTCTTCTAACCTTCTACATCTATTTCACTATCAAACCTAAATTTCTTTTCATCCTAAATCTAGTTATCAACTATCATATTTGATAATCCTTGACCTCTAACTAACCTCATGGGTTGAACTTGTAAGTCAAATTCTTGAAGGATTGCCATCCATTTCCCTTGTCTTCCACCAAGTTCATTTTGCATTAGCAATATCTTAACTGATGGATTAGGTATAATTGCATATACCTTTCTTCTTAGTATGTAATGCAAAAACATCTTTACTACTTTGATTAAGGAAAAAGACTATTTTTTGAGGTTAGAATAATTTAACTCGACATTTTTTAGAGGGCAACTCATGAAGGAAATGGGTCTTTCATCTTACTTTTCTTTCTTCTACTTATGAATCCTCGCACAAGAATGTTTTGAAGAAAAAGAGTATATTTTGAAAGGTAGTCCATAATCTAGACTTACTACTACTAGGATGGTGGAAATGGCCACTTTGATATCCTTAAATGATTTCTTAATCTCTAGAACCCATTTTTTTCTCCCTTTTTGAGTAAATCATTAACAGGATGAACTATCTCTACAAACTTACTTATGAATTTTCGCACAAAATTTATCTTCCCAAAGAAAGACTTAAGTTCTTTTTGACTATGAGGTAGTGATAACTTTAGAATAGCTTTACTTCTATTAGGATCAATGGAGAGTCCTTCTTTAGAGATGATATGACCTAGGAGCTTTCCTTTGGTAACCCTAAAAGAACATTTCTTGGGATTGAGGGATATGTCATATTTAAAACATCTATTGAATACCTATTTTAAATCAGCAATGTGAATACTTTAATCCTTTTAAATGACAAGTAAGTCATCCATGTAAATGACTATACACTTGTTTATCAATCCCTTAAAAGATTCATCCATGGCTTGCTGAATTGTAGAAGCAAAGGTTCCCCATTTAGTCACAAAGGTTGTCTTTAGCCTATCTTCTTCATCAACCATTACCTAATTATATCCTAAATATCCATCCAAGAATGACATCATCTATAAACCATTTACAATTTTCAAAACCTCATCTAGTGAAGGTAACAGATAGTTGTCCTTTTGAGATGCAAGGTTCAACTTACAAAAATTTACACAAAGACAAATTTCTATAGTTTTTTTCATACAGGAACCAAATTAGCCACCCACATAGAATGTTGAATGGGGAAGATGATCTTGGCATCAAGTGGCTTCTTAAATTCCTTCATTATGACTGGTTCAATGATAGGATTAATAGGTCTTTGCCTTTGACAAAAAAGCTTTGCATCTGGATTTAATAGAATGTCATGTGCAATAATCTAGGGATCATATGTTTTTAACTCCTCATAGCTCCAAGCAATAAAATCATTATACTTTGTAAGTAATTTAACCATGTCTTCCCTATACATTGCACACCTTTCTAATCCTTACCATTCTAGGATCATCATTAGTACCTAAATTGTACAAATTGCATTCCTCAATTCCCTTCTCTTTGACTATTCTTCTATTACTTATTGATTCGTCATGATAAAAAATGCTCTCCAACTCAACCATTCCCTTAGTAATAGTGTTGGTTTTTAAGTTCAAGATCCCATCTTCATCTTCAAGTTCATCATCTTTAGGTTTGTCATCTAGAGTGTCATAAATTTCTTTCCCTTTAAAGTGACCATTGCACATGATAAATTTGAGTATATGTTGATCATCTTGAAAGACTTGGAAGTTTGTGATATTGTTTAGAATAGATGGAGCAGCAACTAATTCAATTGAAAATATTTTCAATTTAATTCTTTTGACTGGTTGTAGTGTTGTAGCTGAAATAGCAAAAGCATCTACTACCATGTTTTTCCTTCTTAGAATGGACTTGATGTTTAAAGCTTCAAAGTCATCCATTAAATCCCATTCTCTTTTCTTCTAGGCAAGCAACTTCTTATCATTACAAGAGTATAATGATTTCACTTGTCTTATAACTAACTGAGAATCTTCTTCGACTATAAGAGCTATGATTCCTTTCTCTAGTGAAAAAATAAGTCCTTGGATCAGTGCTTCATATTTTGCAATATTATTAGTACATCTAAACTCTAATCAATATGCTACATAGAAAGACTTACCTTTTGGGTTGATCAACTCAATACCTGTGTCATCTTCCATTTTGCATTTGGAACCATCAAAGAAAAGTGTATAGATTGGATCTTCTTTCGCTTTCTAACCTTATGCTTATTCATCCTCAACTTCTCTTTCACTTAGGCCTAAAAATATTTTCTCTTAGGTGTCCATTGTAGTCTTTCATGGGGTGGACTTGGTGATTTTCCATTGTTATTCCTTAATACCAGGAGTGTATGTTTCTCTTGTTCATCATGAATTTCTCCTATCAATTCCTTAATTTCATCCACTTTGGGTTTTTGATGAATGACTACTGAAGTCCATCCTTGACCTTTCATGTACCATCTTCTTCTTTAAAATTTGATCATTCCTATTGGAGGAGAAGAAAAACCTCCACCATCTAAAGAGGTATCACTATATGGAAGATTTAGATATTCAATCGCCTCTTCAACCTTTCCCATAGATTTGGATGTGTTTTTAAGGTTTTGATTCTCTGTGAGTTTATCTTTTGGACCATTGTTATTCCCTAGTCTCATCATCTATTTTAATAATTTAGTGACTACTTCTTGGAAAGATGAACATTCAAACTCTGAATGAATAACTTTATGTGATTGGAAAAATCCTAGAAGAATGAGGATGTTGGGGTCAAGTTCTTCTCCTTAACATTGCAAATTAGCCACCATTTTATCTATGAACTTTGTTACAACCTCTTTTTTTGAGAAGGAAACCTTGGATCTTTTATCTTGATCAATGGATATTTTTGGTTTAAATCATACCAAAAGTCATCACTTTTTAAGAACCCAAATTTAATTGTAAGAATGTGATCTCATTAGGTGCATTATATTTGGTAATCATTTCTTTTAACTTTGGCTCTGCATATATCTTGATTTGATTATTCAATCCTTTCCATGGTAACCATAATCGATTGAAATCTATTGAAAACCATCCTCTTGGGAATTTCACCCATTATTAATTAGTAGCAATCCATAGGTTTCAATAATATCAACCACATGTATATCAATGATATCTTGAATTTGAGGGTCAACTATCGACTGTATCTAAACATCTTTCAACACACCAATGAATTTCACCTCTATTTTATCCAACTATATCACTATCTAGTTAGAAGGCTAAGGAATGACTCCCAACCTTTGTGCTATTGATAGTGGCATAACATTACACAAGGATCTTGAATCAATTAGGAAATTATGAATATTCTTCCCATATATCTTGATTCTAAGCAGAAACAGGGGTACCTCAACCTTGTCTTTAAACATAGTTTGCATTTCCTCCAAACCATTGGCTTGTTGAGATATTGTATTTTGAGAAATAATATTCATATTATGGGGTACCTTTGTATGATCTAGAGTTTTCGTTAGTGCTTCTTGTTGTTGAGGATAGTTTTGCAACATGTCAAACATGGAAATTTTGACCTTTATTCGTTTCAAATCTTCCACCACACTATATTTCTCAATATACCAAGCTAGACTTCTTAAGATTTTTTAGAAAGTTCCTTGATTCTATTTCTATTGTCCTCCATATGAGGGCCTAATTGACACTAGATTATTACTCGCTCTTAGATCAAGAGGAGTTGGTTTTAGTCTTGAAGAAATTCCATCTGTCATAGGTTCTTTTCAACTTCATAGATTATATGTATTTTGATTATCATTACAAAAGGAAAACATCTCTCCAGGTCGAATATCTAGTTCCTGGCTAAATGGAAATGACAATTCCTCATTGGCTAGTTCTTGTTCCTATACATTCTATGTACAATCATAGGATTCTAGTAGCATAGTACCAAAATGTATAGGAGGGACATTGTCATTTTCTTGTGAATTCTAATTCATGTCTTGATTCCCATTATAATATGAATCATCATTGGTGGATTTTTGACCACTGTAAAACTAATTGATATTGGCATATTAAAAATTGTTGTTATTTTTATCTGTAGAAATGCTTCCATTATTTGGATGAGTGTTCTACTATTAGTTTTATCTTTGGAAGCCATTGTTATGATCAGGAGGATTGAAGTTGTTTCCTCTAGCATTGTTTCCTGTATTGTTGTTTCTAGTATTATTGTTTCTAGTGAAATTCCCAGTGTAATTCTGATTGTAATTGTTGTTTTTATAAGGATGAACATTATTTATTTGAAATTTTTTATTCTATCCTTACAAAAATCTTAAGTGAGCCGACATGGTCTTCTTCATTTCAACAAATTTAGAGGAAAAACGGTTGTCTATCTCAATGGAAGCTATTGTCTTTTGTTCAAAGGAAGTAGCTTTTGGAGGTTCATACCCTAGATTTTCTAAAGCTAGATTTTGTGGAGTAGGTGCCTACTGTAATGGAACTAGATTCATAGGTATGAATTGGCTAGTCATAATAGGTGCTCCAATAGGATATGTTGCCATTTTTCTAATAGCTTGATCTAGAAGCATTAATCCTCCTCCATTAGGATTGGCTTTCTTAATGAATGTAATCACTTCTATGAAGACTTTGTCCAATGTGTCAATATCCATTGCTAAAAGTCTTCTCAAAAAAATAGTAGCAACATGGTCCATAGCATTTAGATAAATCTAAATAGTAGCTTCAATAGGTCTAGTGTATGGCATTTCCAACTTGCAGTATGCCATGTGAAAGTGATGGTTAAAGAGTGACATTGTCTTAGTTGGAATCTTTTTGATTGATAGCGATTGTTGATTTATCATATTTGGATTGATGAAAGTCTTAAATTGTTCCAAGAATAATTTTTCAAAAGTATCCCAATGTACAATACATCTAGATGGAAAATTAATGTACTAATCAAAGGAAACTTCCCCCAAAGAGTAGGGGAATAAGTGAAGAACCACATTTTCATTAGAAATCTACTTTTGATTGCAAATTTCCTTGAAAACCTTAACATGATCTTTGATAGTTCGTGTCTCTCCATAGAGAAACCTTGGGCAAAACTTATCAGGGTTATTAGGAAGATCATTGAGTACACCTATCAAGTTGATTGATGAGTCTATAGCATTTACAAAAATGTAATTGGAGGATTTGGTGGACCTAGATGTGGTTTCTAAGGAGGTGGAACTATTGGGATATTTGGTGGTCCACTAGGTGGTTGTTGTGGAGGAAAAGATAAAGAAGATTATGAAATGTTAAATGGAAGTGGTAGAATTTGAAGGATTCCTTTGTCACTGTGAGGTTTGTGAAAATGGCTAAGCTCAAGGAACTCATGTGCACTTAGTGAAGATCTTAAAGCTAACTAAAATGGGGATTCTAGGTCAAAATCCTCTAGTTTGCATCAACTTTGGAAAAAGTGCACCTCTAGAGAAGTACACTCTCTCAAAAACAAGGTGCACCTCATAATTTGGTGCACCTACACACCTAGCACACCTGCGCAGTAGTGCACCTCAAAATCTCAAAAACTTAGAAATTTTTTTGAACTTGTAAAAAAGTGTAGAATTTTGAAATTTGCAAATTTTTTCTTCTATTTTGAAAGTCAAGAGGCCCTCCCTCTAGCTCTACTTTGATTGAACTATCATTTTACATGATGCTTAACACTAGGAATCCTTTCAAACTCCTCTCTTGAAAAGCTAATCTAAGGATCAACTCTAAGGTTTTAGGTGATCTTGCAACCTACTAGAATCTACTTAGTTAAAAATAAATGTGAATGTTCATGAGGAGGGCTTTGTTGGCTTTAATAACTTTGGATAAGATGTAGAATCTATTTTTTGCTTCAAAAGAGTAAACACACAAAAAGAAAAATATTTTTTGTATTTTTTTGTTTTATGATGAATTAGATCTAACAATGCAACTATATGAATTCTTAATTTAACCAAGGGGTTAGTAAAGAAAATAATAAAGATAGTAGTAACAAGAATTTTAAGAAAATAACATGAAAGTAAAATCCTAACATACATAAGCCATGGAAACAATGCATCTGCAAGCTAAGCTTTAGAAAAGATTGGTAGGTAACCAATGAAAGTAGGGGTAGTACTTCCTTAATTCTACTAATGCAATCGTCGATGGGGAATCTAGTAATCATAAGATGTTTCACTTTCATTAGATCACAAGGCCACAAAAAGTGTTCTCATGCAAGACAAAAAGCTATACAAGGACAAGATGATGATCTCTTCTTGAACTAAGTATGTCAACAAAATTTGTAAAACCATAGCAAACACCAAAATTAAAAGATCACACAAATAGAAACAATGCAATAAAATTTTGGCTCAATTACATTCCATGAACATACATCCACAAAATATAACACACTTAGAAAAGAATCACTACACTCCAAATGCAAGCACCAAAAGCATATATTATTTTAAAATAATGGTGGCCTTGATTACATATTACATTCTTGTATTTGTAAGAAATATTCTCCTTAATTTGTGTTGAGAGTGAGAGATATGTTTATATAATCATATGCTTAAACTAATAAAACAAATCTATTTATTTGCAAACTGACTACCTAACTGATGCTAATAAGACTCTAGCCATTTTTACATCATTAATAGGATGCATGATCTTTTACATGTCATAAAACAGAGAAATAATGAGAAAATAAGAAAGAGAAAGCCTTTAGTTGATGCAAAAGTGTCTAGAAATGAAAAAAATAAAAGCTTTATCTTCAGTAGGTGTCTGTTAGAGTTAAACTACTGCTAGAATGCACTTTTAATACATGGAAAGCCCTAAATTTGGAACTGCCAGTTAACTATCAATACACCTCTAACTTCTTCAAAATCTTCCAAGACACTATCTCAAAAATTGCACCAGCATACCTTGTGCAGTAGTGCACCTAGCGTAGTAGCGCACTTGGAATAGTAGCACAACTCAGAAGTAGGCTCCAAAAATACAAAATTTCACTAAATGTAAAAATCAAAATTCTAGAATTTGGGTTTTATTCCCCTTTATATCAGAGCTATGTCTAGATATTTGCCCTTGAATTTCTCAATTATCTTAGTGACTTGATTTGTATCTAGAAAATCTAAGGCATTATATTTCTCCTTTACTTTCTACCTATAGTTATCCACTCCTATACAAGTTTCTGCAAAACTCCAAGTTTTATATCAAGCTCTAATAAATCTTCTTCCATTCTAAATTCTTTCTAAATATCCTCATCATTAGAAACTTCATCAAAAGTTTTCTAAAATTTCTCAACTACTACCTCTATTGGTATTATCTTTCCCCATGTATCATCTTCAAAAATGTCGAAACATGCATGACTATAATGTTTCTCAGCTTCCAAAATTTTCTCTTGGGCTTGGTCCTTGAGTCTATAAATCCCCCCATGTAATGTCTCCATTACTTTATTACTATCTATAATATTTTCAATCAAATCATCTATTTTATCTAGCTCCTCAGTTGTACATACAACCATTAGCATCTGATACCTCTAGCCTTTTATTACCTATAATGCCTGCAAGTCTTTCCCCTAGGTGTGCACTTCATCCATTAAACCAAAATCTTGATTCAAAATTACTACTAGCTTGTCCAAGTTCTCCTACATGACATGTAATAACTTCAGATTTCCTTGAATAATTAATATACCTTTCTCCTCAAAAATGGGCCCAACTATAATGCACCCTTATCTCTTCTTTCAATTGCCACATTCAAGGTTTCCTTGGTGTTTTTAGGATCCAAGATACCAAAAACTTCACTCAATATCCCTTTAGGATTTTTTTTTTGTTGGTTTTTGAAAACGTTACCAGTTTTCAATTACCCTAATGAGAACAAAATACATCTAGGGGCAGCTAACTCCCATTTTCAACATGCCCATTCAGACACCAGGCCAACTATAAGGATTGATCCTTCTTCTTCTTTAGGCTCTGCAAAACCTAGGCGGGTTGACCTATAGATTCTTTATATGGTACCAGTTATCAAAGCATACACTGAATCTAATATGAAGTAGATTAAACCCTTATTTCTCCTGATAACTCATGAAATAATCATCAATCTACAATAGCTAAATGCAGATCTAGGAATCTCACAAGCTGAGTGAGGGTATTCTATTATAGCTCTTCAACATGAAAAGGGAAAAGCGTTTGATTATTGATGTTGAGTTTCAACAAATCCTCAAACATGTAGCAATATAGCAAGTGATCCTATAACTGATCAGTGCCTAATCCATTGGGCAATTTCATGAATTCAAAACATACATTTGTGACATCAGGACAATATTACATATACCCAGACATTAGATCTATCTAATCACCTTGTGATTCAAACATCAGTGTTCATTCAACACATTCTAATCTCATTCTCACAAAATATCCTTCTCAAGTAACCAATAACCTTGTTAAACATATCAAGCATTTACTTGGCCCATTGGTCCAATAGAAAAATACATCAAACATACAACTTGAAGGGGATGCAAATGGATCTTAGATCTTTGTTCTAAGACCACATAAGACTTACAAATTGCTGAGATAGGAGACAAGAAATAGAAGGAAACTAGTGAAACTATTTCTCATATGTATTCATTTTCTTTGAAAATATACATTCAAGTGCATGAAATGAAAACATGAAACAACCTAACATCTTAGAACTATCTATATTTATCTTTCCTACTACTATTCATACAGGAAGAATTTGTTGAAGAATGTGGTCACAGTCACGAGAATGCATCAAGAACTAGATCCAAGACCTTGGTATCACAATAATGTGTTTAGTTTTTTTTTTAAAGATTGGAACCCTTACAATGGATCAAAGAAAGAAAGATATAGCAAGGAGATGAATTTCAGATTGAAACTGAAGATGACAAGTGTCCATTTGGAATCCCATCTTGTGCAATTGAAAACCTCTTTCATCTTTTTACCCATCTGATCTGATTTTCTATTTCATCATTACATTGTAACTAATTTGCAAATATCCCCTACTAAATGATGAGAACTTGTTTACCAAAAAATTTGATTTTCCTTAATGAAATATTGATGAAATTGAGATTCAACTGATTTGAAAATGGTTAAAATTGCCTCAAACCTCATTTTCACTACTTTTAACCATATTCAGGTCATTTTCATGCTAGAAATCAATTTTGAACTTTGTCATCTGAATTCGATTGCAAGATAAGTACCTGACACAAATCCTCATGTAACTTGAACCGATTGCTTCCTATGCAGAAACTAACTCTGAAATCAAAAATTTCTTCTCCTAATTTCGACGATATATAATATCACCTATCTGGCCTTCAGGAAACCCCCTAACAATCAATTTGAAAACAACTCCCCTAGTTGAAAAACTCAAAGTCTACAATTTTTAAATTTAAAATTTAAAAATTTTAAATTTATCTAAAGTTAAAACTTTAGAATAAATCCCCTTTTGAAATTTAAAAAACCTGACGTACATTTTTTTCCTGAGAAAAGAATAAAATATATATTTTTATTCTTTCACATTTTCCTTCAATTTTTTAAATCTGAGGTCAAACCTCTATTGACCAAGTGCCATGTGGCACTTTGTGATTGGCCCACCATCTATACATCTACCACATCATTAGAGGCCAGGACCTAATGCCACATGTCAAAATTCTACATTCTCACATTTTTTAACCAACCTGCATCTTCTTTTTGTGGTTTTGTAGGTGCCATCCGATCTTGCCACGTGGTGCGATCCTATGTGCCCGCCTGAACTTGCATGTCCCTGCCATGTCACTGCACTCAGAGACCAAGTCGCCAAATGCCAATTGCCCTCTTTCCCACATTTTTAACTTCCTCACAACTCCATAATGCGAGCGTCGCACAATCTCACCACATGTCATTGTCTCGCGCAATCCTCCTTTAGCTGCCACATCAATGTATGAGCAACTTTAATTAAAATTTGTTTGATGTCACACACTAACATCATCCTCAACTATTCATCTTGCCAACCATGGCCCCATGCATGGATTTTTCTTTCACAAAAACCTTATGTCTAATAGACATTAATACTATACTATGCAATAGTATTTAACCACTAAAAATGGTTCATCCATGGTGAATATGGGATTAAATGTTTTAACCTTCTCACAGTGGCTTGTGAATTTATCTCAAGCGGCTCCTTCTACGCTTTTGGATCTCTAGCTATGCTTCACACATTCACCATCACATGAAAATTTAGTGGAATAGAATACCCCACTATTTCCCTATACTTTGAAAGCCTGCGGGCTCCTTCTATGCGGGTTTTACTCTGTTCACATCTGCAATGGGCATTCTATTTAGCATTGGTTCTTTCATTGCTGCAACCTTTCTTTGAAAATGCATGGATTATCTTTCTTATAG
Source organism: Cupressus sempervirens (assembly GCA_028749045.1). Taxonomy (NCBI): domain Eukaryota; kingdom Viridiplantae; phylum Streptophyta; class Pinopsida; order Cupressales; family Cupressaceae; genus Cupressus; species Cupressus sempervirens. The sequence goes on from CM053791.1 coordinate 343,646,895, forward strand.
TTGGTGGCTTCCCTTTTCTATGTGCATTGATTGTTGTTCAAGCATCTCCTATGTTCTCCATGCCTATTCTATGTGAGTTGCTGCTCTATCTTTTTCCTGGTTTAGCGTGAAGACTCAATTCTTTATTGACTAACTTCCTCCCCTGTTCCTACTTTGCACGCGCATGAAACTCTCTCTTCAACATTTTCTCTAGCTGGGGTTGTTCTCTTCAAATTTTGCAGACTTCCTTTGTTCTAACACTACTTTCATCTTAGCATGGGCTATTTTGTTTTTGTTCTTCATGCCTGGTCAGGTTTCTTTTTACTGATAAGCGCTGCCTCTATGCTGTAACTATGAGTCTTATCTTATATGCGTGAATTGGGGGACTCTATACTTTGATGTGGTCCTATTTTTTTTTTGTTTGACTATATTTTTTACATGTTGTGGTGTGATCTCTTCTTTGTGCATGGACACTACTCATTTCTCTTGCACTTTGACTCTTAGCTGGAAGGTGTGGATTTTTTTTATGCTTGTTCTTCATGAAACGTGACTTGCTCTATTTTATGGTGTGAATGAGAGCTTCTTTTCCAACATTGACACCCTTGCTTTAGCCACCTACTTACTTTATTGGTGCTATTCTCTTGTTTGCATCTTGTGTTGGGTTAAACTCCTCAGTTGGCTACTTCTTTTAGCTACGCACATGGAGTTCTTTGTTATAAGGCATTGGCATTTTTCATCTAATATGGGTATGCGCCTTGTTCACTGGCTGCTTCCCTTAATTCAAGATGAATTAGGCAGAGTTGAACCACAAAGATGCCAAAGGCTTCATGGTTCATGATACAAATAAATCATACTCTAACATATTTAGTGCACCTACTAAATATCCATTTCACTTTGCATTCCCATCTTTGTATCTAGAGCAAGAGATTAAAATATCATCACTTGCAAGACAATGAGCTGTATGTGGAAGTTGTAACATAGAAAAGCTTCTCTCAAGGACCATTCATTGCATCTTTTAATACTTGCATATCTAGGTCGTGATCCACTTCCTACGCAATATCCAACTTTAACCTTCTCCCCAACTTTCTTATTTAGTTTGATGTGATTAGTCGGGCCCCAAAGTGGGTCCAGCTAAAATTTTTTTTGTTTCCAAACAACTAAACTGAAAAATTGATCCATTCACCATTTGATACTGATTGAAAATCAAACTCGACTGCTGAATAAAACTCTAAGACTTATTTTACCAGTTTTTGCTAACTGTCACTTTAGTACTAGGAGGGCAACTGACTGGCCTTAAAAACTGATATAAACACCTCGTTGGGCTTCAAAAATTGGTATGCTGATTCTTTGTTCTACATACTTTCACCCTATCAGATCTCATCTTATGAAAAATTTCCAGTCAAAAGATATTGACTGTCAAAGTTACCCTTTCAGAATTGCCTGCAAGAAAACAAGTTAGAAAACAATAAACTGGGTTTGGATTTGGCTTAGAAAACTGGGCAAATGAATACTTGGGGAGAAAAAAATTGGGATATTGGTTCTTTGTTAGAGGTGAGTATATATCTGAGATTTGGGTTCATGAAAAATAATAGGACACAAATGGCAGACGTTCAAAGTAGGGTACTCAGAATTTTGCAACTAGGAACACTGACTGAAAAGTGATTTTGGAAAACAAAATTGTCCTGGAAAAGTGTGCATATGGATTCGTCATGACTTGAAAATTGACACACTTGGACTATCTTTAGAGGACAATACAATGGTACAATCCATTTGATATCACCAATCACAGATTAGGAGTTATAATGCCACAAATAGGGGTACTAATAAACCTGCAAATATTGATACCAGTAAAAGGATAGAAATTGCATTTGGAATCACGTTTGAAAATTGATCAAACAGATTTTTCATAAGCTAAAACTTGAAACATAACAAGTCTCTGACATCTAAAATGCAACACAAAAGGAATTTTAACAATTGGGTGAACTCGTCAAAAGTTATAACTCATCAAACAAGGCTTCCTAGAAATGTGTGCAAAGTGCATCAGCATGAAAATAGTAAACTACCAACTTTGGGGAATTTAAAACCTAGTCAAATGGATTCAAAATGACTCAAAATATGAAACATAGGTTCTTGGGTATGGACACTAGATACTCCCAAAGCAGCAAATCATGACACAATTCTGGGTGCGAGATATTCGGGTGCAAACAAGGCTTCCTATCGTTGTTTGACACAGGTTAAAAATGTAGATTTGACATTTGCTCAAAACAAGACTTTGCCAAATGGCTCAAGATTTCAATTGAACTTCATGGAACACTTGGACGCACTAAATGGAGGCTGTTGAAAACATTAAACACCTCCGAGGGCTCAAATGGATAGCTGGGTACATAGGCATTAAAAAGCTTTTATAGGGCTCAATTCCTCAATGATGCTCGAAATTGAGGCTACAATTTTGAGCACCAACATTTTTAATACCAAAGTGTTATCTATTCCACCCCATCCTATTCTAGGCTCCTAAACACTTCCTTCATCCCTGTTGTTACCATCATTTTTGTAGTTTCCAAGGTTGGCTTCCCAAGCATAACTTCCTGGATCTGATAATCCCTTGGAGTCAATTCTTGACCATTTTATTGCAGAGGAGGGATAGCTATGTGAGAAAAAGGTCCTAATTCTGATCACCCATAACAAAGGCTAGTGCTCATGCATACTTTGGAGGTGAATCAAGTTTCCTTAGAACTTCTATTGATTCCATTCTATCCTCCTCCTTAGTAGTGAATTGATATTTCTTGTTTCTTATTACCTCTTTTTTGAGCCACTTTTGGGATATGTTTTACCAGGGATTTACCTTTAGAGGATGAAGGATTTTTCTTAGCTATACTTTTCCCCTTATCCCTCCTTTCTAGAGTCTTCTCCCTTTGTAAGAGATCTACATCAGGATTCTATCTCTGTAGAGCTTACAGTTCTCACCTTTGTCCCTTAGGAAGTTTGTTAAGGTTGTTCACTTATTTTCCCTTCTTCTAATAGTTCATTAGTGAATACTTTTTTTGGCTCTTCTTCATGTTCTACTTGTACCCATTCATCTTTTGTACCTAGAGGAAGAGGGGTAGATGATCCCTTGTCTACAAAGAATGTGGCTTGTACTTGGGATGCTAGAACTACCTCGAGCCCTTGTGATTTTGTGGCCATTTGATTCCAATCCTCCTATTGAGGGTTATTAGTTGGAGTGTCTCTTATCTTATCCCTAACCAACTCAATACCCATAGGCATACAGTCAAAATCTAACACTTGAAAGACATTAGTACCCATCACATCCCACTCATCTATCCACTATTGTATCTCATCTTCTGATGTTGTAGTTTCAATGGGTTCATCTGGTATAGATGGTGGTGTGACCATGTAACTTATTCTCCATTCCTCCTCTATGGCTCTAGCAAGCCAAGATCTCCTATTAAAAGGTATATTTTCCTCTTCCTCCTCATCACCCTCTTCTTCTAATTCTTTTAAAATTAGTTTAGGAATTGAGGGAAAGGAATCACTTTCTTGATCACATTTTGCCTTCTCTTTACTAGAGTCTTAATCTTCCTTATTTTAGGTGCAGAGGGGGAGACTTGATCTATCTATCAAGGTGAGGAAATCCTTGTACCACAATTTCTACTTCTCCTTGGCTTTGTGCAACTAGTGGCACATAGGGATCACCTTGGGTTTTTGCAGCTTCCACATTTTCTGGCTCTTGAATAGTTTCCTCTCCTTGCTGTGGAGGTGCTTGAATTTCTCCCTCTTTTGGCTTGGCTTATTGAGGAGAATTCCTCTTCCTTTTTCCTTTACCATTACCTTTCTATACTTTATAATAACCAACTATCCTATCAAGTTGATACACCATTTCTGGTCTTACTAGTGATTGGGTTGTAAACATGGGCATCGTGACTTTTGCTTGAGAATGAAAGACTATTATTTGAGGAATTAGATCAAGTTTTAATGGTTTGTTGATCCAATCTTGGGTCAATTTGATAACATGTCTCACCCTATGGTTAATGTTTGAGTTTACTTCTTTGTTTATCTCAACATTCATGATAGGCCTATTGCCAATCCTGTCCCTATTAAACAATGGGTCGAGCAACTTCACTGAGTTTTATTGCACAATCTTTAATGGGATCTTTATCTTTAAAACCCTCTCTGCTAAATATAGAGTCATCCTACAATAATTCCTTATATGGACATTGTAGTCATCTATTGCAATCATCCAATGATCTTTAGTTGCATCATCTTGCTAGAATGTTTTACTCACTAAGTATTGCAGTCTCTCAATATTGTCAAAATAAGGCCATGGAAAATTTTACTCTTCCAAGGAATATTTATCCTATTCACATTTAAAATATAGAATGTATTGTCTCCAATCCACCTAAAAAGGTCCTATAGTCATAGACCACATCCGACATATTTTGTGTTGCTTTCTAACTCTATCATTTGTAGACAAGAGTTGTCAAGAAATCTCTAGGAGGATTAGTCTATCACTAGGATACCTAGGGAGCTTCTAAGGGTTGATAGTTGTACCTTCTACCCTCAAATATGTAAATGTCTAGAACTAGAAATAATAAGCTCTTACTAGTGATATCTGTGTAGCTTCCTCCTCTAATATTCTCTTCACATAGTCCCCTTCTATGAACTAGATTATTGTGAATATGAAATCATCATTCACTATCCTGTACTCCTTGCTTTGATCTAAAATATTTTTCTTTACTATTTGAGGATATACAATATACAACCATGTATTGGCATCTTGCATACTACCCCTTTTATTCAGCCCTAGATAATTTGTTGCTCTGATAGCCAGCAAGTATACCAAATATGAAGTCATATAAAATTCCCTATTATTCTTCACCACTATTAGCTACTCACCCAAATTCTCACTAAGAGTAGAAGCCCAATCCAAAAACATCTCTACTTTCTTTATTGTCTCAATAATTTAAACCATAAAAATATTCAAGTGTCCAGCTACTGGTAAGCCCATAACTCTACCCAAGAGTATAATTGAATATCTAATGTCTTTCTTCATGTATCATCTTGTCATGTCTACTTTGCCCATTTTATTTCCTAGAGGAGTCTTCTCTATAAGGTATGAAGATTAGATAATCTTGGAAGCTTCCTTCACATGTTCTCTATACCATCTTTCAGCTTGCTGATAGGTCAATCAAATGAATTGATTGGTTGTTGGGAGATGAAACACCTTTTTAATGTTCTTGGGTTGTAGATCAAGGATGATCTCTCCAGTTATTCTTTTAACGACTCTTTCTTTAGGAACATAGTGTTCTATGAGTGTCATAATTAGTTTTGAGGACTACATTAATACTGGGTGTGATGCTATATTCACTAGTCCAGGGCAAATTAGAGCAGAAACCATCTGAGATCTTTTTGTCAGTTTGTTTCTCAGTTTTAAGAAATCACCCAAATCTGTGTGACCCAATTCTATGTCTCAAATCTTTGAGTACTCATCCTAAAATCATGATATTGTAGGAACTCCCTGAAACTTGAATACTATTGGTTTTGATATCATTTTCTCAACAAGGGAGGATGAAGAAGATGCCATTATTGTTGGAAATATTATTAATGGCTAAGTTATTGGGAGGGGAGGGGTGAATTAGTAACTTCTAAAACTTATAAACTTTAATATAATTAACACTTAATCCAATATGAAAATTTTGATCCAACTGCATGCATGAGAAACTAAAAACATGAAAGCATAAACTTTGACACAAATATTTGGTGACCTAGAAACCTTACAAATAGAAAGTAAAACTAGGGTGGGGATGATACCCACAAGCTTTAGTAATATAATATAAATTTGGCCTATTAAGGCTTACATTGACCACTTTTGATTATCTAGCCTATTAGGAGCAATAAGGACTACTAGGTCCACCTCGTCAAAGGATTTACAAACATACAATAAAGTATGCACTTGGTAATTTTTAGAGATTTGTATAAGATTATTCGGTCTACCTTATTATAGGATTTGACTAGTCCACCTATTAAGATGAAACAATAGCTGATCTCTGATCTACAACTTGATTTTTAGAATGAGATTCCTCTAAGTGTTCAAATCACCTTGTTACGATAGATGAATCTTTACTACTCCTTATACTATTGTAGCCTTTGTTATTCACACTTCTACTCTCCTATGATGATCACATTTCTTCCTTATTGATTCCATACATTCATTGGATGTGATACAATACATTGCATATATACCAATCCAGTTATACAATTAAAAAGTTTTCAATAATACAAGTTTACACAAATATTACAAAGTTAGCTCAAATGTAGATACTCAGGTTCTAAAGACTAACTCGGTGAGGTTCTGATACTTAGCATCCACTGTCAATGGTCGAAATCATCATTCACTTGGTAGACATAGAAGCTTGGTCCATAATGATCACTTCCAAGTAATCTTGAACTTGGTCTACACTAGTTACTCAGTGAATACTATGAAACTTGTCACATAAATTCAATCACTTGTTTACCACTGCATAGCTCAGTAAACACTATCACCTTGAGCTCAATATAAATTAAGTCACTTGGTTAATACTATGTAGCTTGATCAAAACTAGACTAGCATCACATCAAATATAAACTCAATAACCATTACACAACTTGGTTTGCACTAGTAAACTTGACATACACAAAGATGCTTAGTTTACACTATTGATCTTCACAATAATTGTAACTGGTCGATGTCCAAAGGACTCAGTAGAAACTATAGAACTTGGTGATAATTGAAATGCTTTGTTAATACTATTAATAATACAATAAGCTTGGTAGATGCGTACAATCTAAATAAGTGTATGCCACTAATAAAAAACTTGACTGATATGTCAACAATCTCCCCCTTTTGCATTAGTGACAAAAACACTTATTAGCTAGAATTGAATTCAAAAAGTTCCTGAATATCTTTATCCATCATATTGTGATTCTAGCTTAGTAGAGTATATTATTTTTGAGAGTTTTCAAAATTGTTTTTGTAAGATATATTTCTATACATGGTAAGGCTCCTATATAGTATACTGTACATCTGAATACATCTCCTTTCTATATACAATATACACTTTCTATACATACTAACATCTTTCTCCTCCATAACTCATCATTCCCATATCTTCTCCCCCTTTTTGACAATAATTCCAAAGATTTATTCTATATATTTACATATTAATGCCAAAAAAGAGATTAAAAAATCTGAATGTACCTTGAATATGATAGCCAAAGTTTTTTCCCAATTGTCCTACAAGACCTTACATGTGTGTAGTGTAATCTACACTTTTGCTAACAACTCAATCATGTGGTATGCTATGGAAAAATTGTTGTCATGAATGAAGATTTTTTCATGTGCAATATGCTTTTGTAGTCCATCCATGTTAGGGAGAATCATATTCTAAATATCTACCAATGTAAATCTAATTACGACCTTTTCTTTAAGAAATTTTGCCTATATATCTATCAAAAATCTAATCTTATTGAAATGTGTAAAGCTTGAACTGGGGTCAAGCTGCAATTGTTGAGCACTCACCTTGAGATCTTCATCAATCTTGGACAATTTTTCCTTTATTTCCTTAGTGAAATTTGAAACATCACATAACTTAGCAAAAGTAGAGTTACATTTGTACAAGAAGTTTCTAGAGAACCCAAAATATTAGAAAATTCTACTTGATAGATGGCAATCTATTGAGCAATGTACTCTAACACTTTATTGTCAAATTTATTCTTTTCTTTATGTAGTAGCTTGTCCTATCCATCTACACGTTCATTATACTTCTAGACTACTTCTACTAGTTGATACAAAACTAGTTGAGAGGAATCAACCTCTATACCTATAGCCTCTGCCAAAATATTCTTGGCATCCTCAATGATTTCAAATTCTTTATCTCTTTCTTCTCTTAGCCTTTTCTATTTGGCTTTCTTTTGGAGAAGTTCACCAAATGTTTACATTTGATCTAGATTGATTTTGGATATGTCCCAATTTGGGATCACTTTATCCTCATCAAGATCTATTTCCTCCTTTTCTTTTCCTTGACCCAAAAATTTTATGCTCAGTTGAGGCTTGGTCTCAACTATCCTTACACTTATTTCTTGCTTACTAGGAATGGAAACAATAGGAGACATAATAAGAATAGCCACAAAAATTGATACTACATTTATTGTAGAAATACTTGTAGTAGCCAATATTGATGTATCCAAAATTTATGTGTCCAAAACTGTTGTATCAAACACAATAGAAGAGGGAAGAGTCTACAGCTTAGTAGATGAAGTAGAGATCACTTTAGTCAATGATATGCTAAGTTTAATTGGTCCAAATATTGATTGGATGTTAGTGAATTGTCATTAGTAGTCACAATCAATCCTGTTGAGGCTATCTCCATACTTGATATTATGACTATTTTGCTTGGGGAGTGAGGGAGTGAGGCAATAACTACTGCAACAATCTTAACTAGGTTAGTTTCCTCATTATTCTACATTTCTTCCTTGGTAGCCTCTTGCTCTTGTTCCTCTTCATTATCAATGTTATCAAAATGTGTTGTTTCTTCATCATTTCCTTATTCATCTTTCTCTTCTTTATCATCATTATAATCATTTTTCACATTGATAGAAAAATCTTTTAGTTTATGAAGATGATATAGATTCTTCCATGTATTTGTTGCATTCCTTATAGCATGCTCAATATCTTTCATCAAAACAAGACAATATTTGAATTTTAGAGTTAATTTCTCCTCATTTTACTTTAGAGATTCCTTAACCTCCTTGTCTATTAAGCTTAGAATAAGCTACCTTAGGGTTTTGCCGTAGATGTCTTTTACATTTTTCATGGAAAATTCCCATCTTGGCTTAATCTTATCCATCAAGATATTAGGAATCTAAGAAGTAAACTAGTCAAGTGAGTATTTCCACTTACCCATTTTGTCCATCACTAGATCTTCAATTTGCTTATGTTCTACATCAGTCCTAATTTCATACTTTTTATCAAATTTCACCATAAATGCTTGGTACAAATGGTAGATCAAATTGATAGACTATGATACACTTCCTTTTATTGATTACTCAATAGAATCTTCCATAATTCGGTAACCATATGAAATTTAGTTACTCCCAACCTCACTCGAGAGAGTCTGTGACTCGACCTCACTTGGTAAGGAAAGTAATTCATTTGTAACTGGTAGGTTTTACTTGGTGATTTATTTGTATCTTGAATATAGATATAGATCTTTTTTCCTTTCAACTAGAACTCATTTGGATGTCTTCTTTGGTAACCTAGTTTTAGTTCTCCTTTGAGAAATTAAGTAGAAATTGTGGAGCCACCCAATTCTTGAGTGACTTGTTCAACATTGTTTGGAATTGCATTCTTGGTAGACTTTGGAACCCATTATTGTCTCATCTATTTTCTAATGTTATCAGCCTTTTTCTTTTTTTCATCTTCAATCCTTTTATTATTCATGTAGTTCTTGGCAAGATGACCAAGTTTAGTACAAATGAAACATTGTTTAGTAGTATCTCTTTTCCTCAAATGATGCTTTACACAATTCATTCCAATGTGTCCAAATTCTCCATAGTATTGAAATTTGCACTAGGTGTTATAGTCCTAACCAAATATAGCTTTCATAATTTTTTCTACTAGATTTAATATCTTGGTTTTGCATTTTGATGATCTATGCCCATGCTTCTTACATTTCTAACATCTACCTTCAAATCTTGGTTTCTCTTTGCATTCATTTTCTCTATGACCATGTTGATTACAATCATTTTCCATTAAATTTTTCTTTTCCATTTCTCCAACATTTGTTTGAAGTATGATCTATCTTACTACAATGATTACAAGTAGGTCTTTGATTCTTTTGAGCTCCTTGCTTGGATGATTCTCCTTCTTTTGTATATCCAATTCATGCTTTTCCTTTTTGTATATAGAGATTTTTCTCATTCAATTGATTCATGTCTACTTGGGATTTCATCATTCTTTCATTGATTTGTCTTTCAAAGTTTAGGTCATTCTACAATCTTTCATTTTTAGATCTTAGGTTCATGATTTCTTCATTTTCATCAGTGAGCTGATTAATGAAGTCTACTTGCTGAAGTAGGGATAGGTGTTGGATTTCATTGTTCTTTCCTTCTATCTCTTCTCTTATCTTTTTTTTCTCTTCCATAACTTCACATAATCTTATTGACTAAATTTCTTGCTCTCTTCTTATTTTTCTTACTTCTTCTTGCATTGAACCATTATTTTCTAGGAGTTCTTTGATTGCTTGATTGGCTTCATCTAGATTACTTGAATGAAGGTCTTCAATTCTTTCTTTAGTATAGAGATGATTATTCATTTGAATTGCAAGATCTTTTCTTCTTTTCAAGGATTGAGAGAGTTGCTCCTTTGCTTCCTTGAGTTGGGCAATATCCATTTCTAAATCTAGCTTCTTATTGTTAATAGCCTTGTCAAGTCTGAATATCTTTATGACCTTTGATCTTTACTCAGGCTGTTAAAATTTTCTCTAAGAACCACAAAGCTTTGACACCAATTGTTGGAAATATTCTTAAAGGTTAAGTTATTGAGAGGGGATGGGTGGATTAGTAACTTCTAAAACTTATAAAGCTTTAATCCAATTAACACTTAATCCACTATGAAAATTTTGATCTAACTGCATGCATGGGAAACTAAAAACATGAAAGCATACACTTTGACACATAGAATTGGTGACCCAAAAACCTTCCAAATAGAAAGTAAAATTGGGGTGGGGATGATACCCACAAGCTTTAGTATTATAGTATAAAGTTGGTCTGTTAAGGCTTACATTGATCACTTTTGATGATCTACCTTATTAGGAGCAATAAGGATTGCTAGGTCCACCTTGTCAAAGGATTTACAAACATACAATGAAGTATGCACTTAGTAAAGAGATTTGCATAAGATTGTTAAGTCTACCTTGTTAAAGAATTTGACTAATCCACCTATAAGGATGAAATAGTAGCTGATCTTTGATTTGTAACTTGGTTTTGTGAATGAGATTCCTCCGAGTGTTCAAATTTCCTTGCTATGATAGATGATTTTTTGCTACTTCTTATACTATTTTAGCCTTTGTAATTCACACTTCTTCTCTTCTATGATGATTACATTTCTTCCTTATTAATTCCATACATTCATTGGATGTGATACAATACATTACATATATATCAATCCAATTATACAATTACAAAGTTGGCCACAATATAATTTTACACAAATATTACAAAGCTGGCTCAAATGTAGACAGTTAGAATCTGAAGACTAACTTGGTGAGGTTTTGATACTCAGCATCCACTATCAATGCTTGGCATCATCATGCACTTAGTATATGTAGAAACTTGGTCCATACTGATCACTTCCAAGTATTCTTGAAGTCGATCCACATTGGTGACTCGATGAATACTATGAAACTCATCATATAAATTGAATCACTTGTTTACCACTACATAGCTCAATAAACACTATCACCTCAAGCTTGGTATAAATTGAGTCACTTGGTTAACACTGAGTAGCTTGGTCAACACTAGACTGACATCACATCAACTATGAACTTGGTAACTACTCGACAACTTGGTTTGCACTAGTAAACTTAGCATACATTGAGATGCTCGATTTACACTACTGATCTTCACAATAACTATAATTGCTCAATATACACTAAAAATTGTCCAAAGGACTTGATAGCAACTATAGAACTTGGTGACAACTAAAATGCTTGATTAATACTATTAACTATATAATAAGCTCGATAGATACATACAATTTGAATAAGTGTATGTCACTAATAAAAAACTTAACTGATATGTCAACAATTGTATCTATAAAAAAGTACATCCATTACTATAGAATTGAAGAACTCTTTATGAAATTAGATCCTAACCATGGTACAGACAAGACCCAAAACCCTAATTTTCTAAAAACATTGAAAAAAACCTTAGTTTTAACCTGAAAATAAAAAAATTACATACTAGGCACACCTCATGGGTGCACCCGGTGTGCATTTCCTTAAGAAACATTTCAAAATATAAGTGTGCATCAACACACCTCATGGGGTGCACTAATGGGCACCCTATTTTTTTGTTTGGTCATGTTTTTTTTTTTTTTTAAACATCCACAATAGCAAACCTCATGAGGTGTGCTACTATGCACCTTAGAAAGGTTTTAAGTGTTTTTGAAGTGTTTTCTTTGTGAATGTACATAGTAGTGCACCTAATCAAGTGTGATACTACACACCTTGGTTTTTTAACATTTTTTTGATTGTCTTTCATAGGTGGGAAGATGTCAGGGGGTGCACCTGAACTGGTGTAGGCATGTGCTCAGTACTCTATGGAGGTAAATAATAAAGACAAGTGATGAGACTAGGGAGGTCCCTAGGTTATATAGCCTAGGGTGCTTACATTCTATTTTATGATGTGCAAATGCATTACTGCAAGTGGTGAGATTGGGGGGGTCCCTAGGTTATATAGCCCAGGGTGCTCACATTCTCTTTTATGTTGCATAGGTACACTATTGCACATATGCACATTACAATATACCTCTCTCTATCTTTTGTGTGGTTTTGGAACACTAGCACACACATTTAGGTGCTTTGGTGCACTTTTTGATTTTTCAAAAGAGTTATTTTCTTTGAGAACTCTAATTGTAGAATCCCAATCTTCGAACTGGGAATTGGGTGTGAACTAAGACACTAGATAAACCCTAAAAAAGACTCAAACTCTAGACTAGAGGTCTAAGAAACCAAAAATAAATTAGGGAGTCCCCATTTCTAATTGAAATAGGGCATACATTGTAGAACCACAATAGTAATGTTGACTATAAATGAATTCGCTACTACCTTTTTGAATCAAGAAACAAAAATAATTTTGAACTTTCACCAAAACTCACAATTAGAAATCATCTTCAGATTCATATAGGTAAAATGCTAAAATTAATTAATATGGTATCATAAGTGTCTTACCCATGATGATAAATCTATTGGCAAGTGAATCCCACATCTTTGGAAACATTCTTTAGAAAATGTACAACATCTTCATTTGTCAAATTGCCAACAATGCTTCCAAGCGATACAAGGCAACATTGTTGTTCAAGATAACATCTTTTCATCTATAAATCCTTGATAAAATCTGCATGTACCTATTCTAGAACATTAGGTTCCATTTCTACTGATCTTCTTCTAGCCTCATCCAATAAACTTCCCAAAATATTGATTTCAACATACATGCATTTGAATTGACCATGAGACCAAAAACTTTCAAACCCCAAAATATTGGGTACATATGCCACATTCACTTGGATTCAAACTTGTACTTTGTCTAAGGATTACACAATACTTCACTATTAGAAAATAAAACATGCATACACATGTACCCATCAACATGATCATTTTTAAGGTTGAGCTATTCCCATTGAGGTCCAAAATGGTACTAGTTCCTCATTCCTTTCACTGCAACAAGTTCCACCAAGTCTATGATGTTGGAAAGGGGAAGTCATGGTGTTGCAATAGTAGACAAAATGAGCACATGACTACTATTACTGCTCTAATATCTTGGCAACTAGCAGCATTTAAAGACATATTTTATATATATGTGAAATATACAAACCTCTTTAACTTACATGTACATTTAAACTTGTTTCCAATTATTTTTAAGAGAGAAGTTATAATAGAAAATAAGAAAACATAAATAATAGAACATATTTGAAAATATTCTATTCTTACTCTCAAGAACCTTCATTTCAACATTTTGAAGAAGTGTGATCAAGCTATTGAATTTATGAGGGTGATCTTAGCATCAACATGTTACACAACAATAACATTATATGAGTAAATTTACTGAGTTACTTTTGATTGAAGGTTTGTGATTAAATAATTACTAGGAGGACAAGTTTTAGTTATACAAAAACAAATCCAATATTGAAAAATACCCCACATGCAACAAAGGTGTATGGATTGCAACTATGGTGAATTTCTTTATCAAATTTAAATCTTTGCCAAAATTAGAAAATTAACTATCAAAATGATTTTTCCAGTGATGGAAAGAAGATAGAAATAATATCCAAAAGCATACAAACAATGCCAACAGAGATATGAATCAAAGTGATCACTTCAATGTAATTGGAAATCTATGGATATACTAAAAATTCTCACCAAAACACTAATAATTATTACAAAACTCCAAAAATCATAAAAATACACCAAAATCTCTGAAGGATTCAAAGTAGCCAAAATTTTATTGTTATTAAAGAACTTGTAATGAATTAGGAGTTCTCAAGGTTTAGAGACAATCATCATGTTAGGTGGCCCTTTAAGAGGATAAGTCTCCAAATTAAATTAGGTATGTTCAAATGTGATTGGAATTAAATCCTCTAATGAATATGACTTTATAATTAGTTGTTCCTTAGTAAGGTGTTGATTGTTTCTTTTTTCCCTAAAATTTGACTACAACATTGGTATTATTTTTTCTATGATTCTTTTGGGATGTCTATCAAAATATTTGACTATGCTTCCACATCTTAGATACATGTCTACCAAAGAATTCTATCTATGATATCTAACAAAAAATCATCTTCAATTATGATCTAATAAATTTCCATGTCATGTTCTAAAGATCCTATTTTAGCATAGGTAGGGATGATGTTGGTAAAAGTTAAGGAATTTAGGTTTAGACCCACCAAGTGCATTTGCTTGAAATTTTCTAAAGCTTTTTCCAAAAATATTATTTTGTGCATAGTCTTCAATTATTTTATTGCATAAATTAGGCATCTCTTTGAGGCATTCTTTCAGATTGTTCATGTTCCTTGTCTATGAGATAATTTCCCACTTTACTATTTGACAAATATACCCATTGGCTTGCAATTGTATGGATGTTCATACCCTATAACAAAGCTCCCACTTTTTGTATATATCCTACAAAACTACAATCTAAGACACTACTAGTATCCTTATTGTACTAATGGTAATTTTACATAATTTTATGATTCCATCATAGGTATGAAGAAATATTATCATAAGAAAAGTGTTATACTCTAGAGTGAATCATGAACATATGTCTATAATCATCTTTTTCAAATAACATCTAGATGTCTCATTAACAACATGTTGTGTTTTTGTTGTTATTGCTTAGTTAGCATCATCCATGAGGTCTAGGATGAGGCTTTCCCTCTCTATCATCAGCATCATCAAGGACATTACTCCACTCTAGTGTCTTAGTGTCATGAGAACATATAATGTTTTTTATTAGATAAACAGGTTTTACAAGGACCCTAAAACCCATGAGTTAAAACATTAACAAGGCTGAAAATAAGCAAGAAAAGCCCAACCAAAAGAGTTCAAGTTCAAAGGTTGATAATAATCACAAGGCCTAGTCGAAGAACAAAGAACATAGAAAAGACTAGGAATAGAAACAACAAGAACTGACAAAGGAAAAAGCCCTGACAAAAAGCCAAAAAAAGGCATAGATAGAAATAAAAGAACAAGTAGTGGATTAGTCCTCATTCTTTCTCTCTAGCTCTTGCATGACCTAAGCAACCTCATAGGCCATCTGGTTCTCCTTAGCCTCCTACTGGTGAGCCCTTTGATCCTCTTGGTCATGACCAATGTTGATGTTGTCCTTTGCAGGGTTGACCACTAGTTTGGCTTTTTCCATGTCTTTTCCTTCCTCATCTTCCTTCATAACTCTATCTTTAATCCAGCTAGTTAAAGATATGATGTTGTTGTTAATGAAGCTTAGAAATGAAGTCATCTGGTTTGAGAGATTGTGATTGTAGATCTTGAGGTTGTTAATCCTTCTCTCTGCTAGACTGAGCCTCTCACCGTGGTCATCTCTATTATCAAAATCTGCTCCATTCCTATTTTCCTCTATATGACCCACCTGCTCTTTGACCTCCTCCAGCTCATGGAAAAGCCATTTGATTGATCTGAAGTTATCAATCATACTGTTGTGGGCATTGTTCAAGAGGTTCATCCCAGTTTCCCTTGCTTTATTTGAAATAGCCACAATCACCGGGTCTATGAATTCTTCAAGCCACGACCCTTCTTGGTTTTCCATGAGGACCTGTGGGTTCATGGCCTCTCCAAAAATGCCCATTTTTGAGGTCCTAACATTAAATTTTTTGCAATCTTTCCTCTTGTCTTTAACCTACACCTCCCCTCCCTTGATCTTAGAATCCATTTTTTGCTCCTCAGGTTGGGCTTGAATATGGATAGGAGAAAGAGGTAGCGAAGACATATCTAGTTCTTGCTACATTCTCTCATCCTCTACACCCTCCCTCTTGCATTTCTTCCCTCCCTTGTCTTCCTTATTATCCTCCTATATCTCCTTTTCCTCCTCTTTCATCTCCACATCCTCCTCATCATCACTATCAACCTTCTCATCCTTCACAAGTTGCTTTTGCCCATCAACCCTAGGGCTTTTTCTACTAGGGGTTATGGAAGAAGGAAAATTCTTGACCTAATGGGTGAATTTTTTACTAGCGGAAGAAATCTTGCCATCCTCAAAGCTTAAGCTTTGAATATCATCCAAGTCTGAAGAGAAGTTGTAACTTCCAAAGGTCATATTCTCAATCTGAGGGGGGGCATTACTTATTGTCTAAGCCTTAAAGTGCTCATAAATAAGTAGAAAAAGCCCCTCATGCCAAGTGGGGTTATCAATGGGCTTCTTTTTTAAGCTATCCACTATCTTGATCATGGAAGTTAACAAGTAAAAAGGAAAGGAAATTTTACAGTTGTGCCAAAAATGATTCAAAAGAACAAAGTGGTAGGTACGAGCCTGATCAAACCTAGGGTCCAGAGTAATATACTCGATTATAGCTCTTAGAACATACCTCCATAGTTTCTTCATGGTATCAGCAACATAGTACGTGTCAATATTCTTTAGGGCTTTTAGTTCCTCTACATCCTTTACAAAATCTTGCACAGTGTTAGCCAAGAGCTTCTTGTCCCTAAAGAACTTAAAACCCTCAATCAAGATTTTAGAAATGGTCGATACCACCACGTCAGTGATCTTGAAAGAAACATCGTTCACCTTAACTCTGCCATCCTTCCATTTTCCAATCATACTATTGGTCACCTCCTAATCAAATCCATGCAGTTTCATAATGTATCTGGTAATCTTGCCCTGATCTAGCTGCTCCCAAACTTTTTCCCTGCTCCTCCATTTCTCTATTTCACCCTCCAGCTCCTTTCTACACCTTTTTCCTACCATGTCTGCACTTTGTGCACACTTAATTCTCATATGCACCTCACATTATAACTGATAGGAACCTCTGTGTATGAGAAGAATGCAAAAAGAATTAACCTTCATGTTTCTCCTATTGCAAATGCAAAAAATGACCCACAAAGCATGTTGAATAGTCTGTAATAAATTACAACAATTATGATTTCCCATGCTACCCTTTTGGGAAGTACCCTTTCCCCTTAATCCATTCATATTCATAATTACACATTGATCTTCTTTGTACTTCCTTGGATCCTTTCCAGTTTGATCATGCTTTTGACATCCATCGGCAAACTATTTCTAGGATGCCATGTCATTATTTAATTTGTGTCAACCCCTATATTAGCAAACCTGTTGACTATCGAGTTAGCTTCCCAAAATATATGAGTGATGTGGACTCTACTAAATTTGGCAAGAGTCTCACATGTCTCATCACTAAGATTTGTAATTGACCATGATGGCTAAGAGTTTCCTCTAATACATTTTATAATTTTGTTCAAATCCCCTTCAAACCAAAGGTTAGTAACTTTGATTTCAAAAGCCGATTTGACAACATTACATGCAACATTTGCTTCTGCAAAGTGGTTGGATTGAAATCCTAGTGGGAGGGAAAAAGCTGCAATACCATCACCATTTTCATTCCTTATTATGCCTCCACTTCTTGAGGAGCCAGGATTTCCCTTGGAAGCTCTGTCAAAGTTGGCTTTATGTCATCCTTTTGGGGGGAGAAGCCATTTGGCTTCCTATCTTTTTGTCTTTTTGTCTTTTTCCTTCTCCTTTTTTCTACCACCTAATTCTATATCTCCCCCTTTCCTCACTAAATAGTTTTCCTAAATGTTAGCAAATATTTTCTTCCCTATCACTATAGTCAGCTCCTCTTTATCTCTAAATATTTTGTTGTTTCTCTCCTTCCAAATGCTCCAATAGAAATGAGGCAGGATCTAGGAACTTAATTCTTGAAGATCAAACCTATTGAACATGCATTTCCATTGACAGAAGAGATCCAGAAGACTAAAAGGCACACACCAGCTGAAGCCCAAGTCCTGGGTGAGGAAAACACAAACCTCCCTAGAGAAGGAGTAATGAATGAACAAATGATTGTCGATCTCTATCTAATCTTTACATAACACACATCTGCTGGGAATAATATGACCTCTTTTAATGAGGTTATCCTAGGTGAGGATTTTGTCCTGTAGAGCCAGCCAATAGAACATATTAATTTTTGGAGTGAGGCCAAGGAGCCAAACTCTTGACCAAGGAGGAACCTCAATCAATCATTAAAGGGTAAAATACCTAGAGGCAATAGTACATAGCCCATTGGCATTATCTCCCCAGACCAATTTATCCCTATTTTTGTTTAGGGCCATATAGTTTAGCATTATCATAATAGGATTAAGATCTTCAGAGATGATGGAAAGGTCTATCCATCCCTGGTCATTCCTATAGTTACTAACTTTCTACCCAAAATGGTTGATGAAGTCATTCACCTAGACCTCATATCTAGGGTTGTTCATAAGAGGGCCCTGAATAAGCCAACTATCGGACCAGAACTAGATATCCTCCCCATTTCCCAATTTCCAAAAGACTCTAGAATTTTCCAAGTCCTTGGCTTTTAAAAAACCATTCCAAACAGTGGATCCTCTTGGGATATCTTCATTGAAGAGGGTAAATTGTTTAGAGGGTCTCTTTATGTACTTGTTTACCAAAATGTCTCTCCATTCCCCTATGCTACTGAAGATACACCATATTTTCTTAGGCAAAAGAGCCTTGTTGAGGTGAGTTAGCTTCTTGATGCCAAGACCTCCATTTTTCTTTGGGAGGCAAACTTTTTCCTAAGCAACTAGGGGATACCTTTTATTCATTTTAGCCCTCGTGCATAAGAAGTCTCTCTAAATTTTTTCCATCCTTTTAGAGAATTTCATAGGGATCACAAAAAGGCTCAAAGCATAAATAGGAAAGTTCTAAAGGGTAGATTTAACTAGTTGGCATTTTCTAGCTTGGCTTAGAGAGACCCCTTTCCAACCAACTAGCTTCTTACTGAATCTACCCATAATTCCATTCTAGAAAGAATCAGGAGGATTCGTGCCTAAAGGGAGTCCAAGATAGGTAGAGGGAAGCTTCCCCACACTACATCCCATAATTTTGGAGATTTTCCTCTGTCTGTCCTTAGGAGTGTTGATAAAAAAAATAGAACTTTTATCCTAGTTGATGAGCTATCCTGACCCTCTGGAGTAGGTATCCATGATGTCCTTCATTTTCTTTTCCTCCTTAAAAGCTTCACCTCCCATTATAGTAACTTCAAAAAAAATTTGATGTGTAAAAGGGGCACTTTTAGAAGAAGTATTAATACCTTTGATTCTCCCTTCCTTCTTATTCTTCTCAATAAGTCTGCCTATGCACTTTTCCAAGATTATGAAGAGAATAGGTGAAAGAGGATCCCCCTAACAAAGACCACAAGAAGGTTTGAAAAAATTAGAGGGGGATCCATTAACTAAAACAACAAGTGAGGAAGTAGTTACCAGCTGAGAAATTAGCTTGATTTTTTTGTCATCAAACCCAAAAGCCTTAAGCACCATATCCAAGAAAGAACAGTCAACCCAATCATAGTCTTTTGATAGGTCTAGTTTAAATAACATCCCTTCCCTTTTTCCAACTTCCATAGAGTGAATCACTTCATGCACCATCATTATTGAGTCTAAAATGTGTCTACCTAGGACAAAACCAATTTGCTATTGAGATATTATCAAAGGGAGGAGCTTGAGCAAGTTGGAAGTAAGAACCTTCGAAATGATCTTGTAAAAAGAATCGCATAAGCTAATTGGTCTAAATTTTTCCAAGGAATTGGCTCCAGGAACTTTAGGAATGAGAACTAAAAAAGTAGAGTTAATCTCTTTTAGAATGCTTCTGGCCCCAAAGAATTCTTGAATAGCCTTCACCACATCCTTCATCAAAACTAGCCAAAACAATTGGAAAAAAAACACATAATGTTGACAAAGTCCCCAACACTAATATGACAAAAATCACTCAGTTGACTTCACCTCCATAAAAAACAATATTCATTCCTTGAGAAAAACATTCTTGGACATGGGCTTCTCCCCACTGGTCTCCACATCCTCCTAAAGGTTCATCTCCAAGTCAAATCCATGGACAAATTTCATGTTTACTACCAAATATGAACACAACTCAAACCTTGTTATCAATAATTGCAAGTCCCACTCCTCCCATGGAGGCCAATTTGTTGCAGATATGAAAACTTGTCTCTACTCTTCTCCTACTACAAAACACAACTCTGTGCTCCACATAAAATCTAATTATACCATCTTATACAATCAAATGCACCTCTTAAATCATATTCATGTCCCATTAATTAAACATGGATAATATAGATGAACTTTGAAAGGATCACAACAACTCTATCCTTTGATAGGCAAACATCCCTTCTATAGCTAGATGAGCGAAACATACTAAATTGAGTACTTCCATCTCAATTTTTTATAACTAATGCAATATAGATGATTATAATCCTCTATTTTTTCTTTGATTTGATTTGGTGGGTACATAATTTCCCTTCTATTTTAATATTACCCATTTGAATGAAAATAAACTATTATCAAATTCTAGCACAAAATATTCTAGATTTCCTTAATAAGTCTAAGTTATTTGTTAAGAAGATTACAAAATTTGCATGATGAGATGTGACAATAGTTTCATTAAATTTGTTAATTAGATCATATATGTGTCATCAAGAGTTAATTTATCATTAAATAAATTCCAATTAACTGCCACTTAACAAATTATGAAGTAGTTGAGCTTAATTAACAAATTTTAAAGATGTTAAGATTGTCTCCAATTTTGAAATGTAAACCATTTAATTTTTTGATTATTTATGTTGGAATATTGATTAGAAGCATGAATTCTCATCATATTCCTATGGGGGAGTACTACTATGATGATATGTTACATTCATGACTGAGTTATGTAAGTTTTGGTGATGTCTATTCTAACGTACAGTTTATAGAGGCATGTTCTGGTAAACTTATTATATCTCTTAGAAAAGTTGATATCTTGAGGATCAAGGTTGAGGACATGAAGAAAACATGTTGAGGATGATGTGGCTAAGATTTCTCATCATAATTTTGTATGTACAAAAAGTTATTCAAGTTTCAAGATGGACTATTAAGGTTATCGCTAAGATATGGTCCTACAATAATTAATTGAGAAGATCTAAAATTGACTGAGAGAATTGTTTTATGGACTCAGTATAAAGGAAGGAAATTTTCCTTTATCATGGTATTGAATGAATTTAATGTGAAATGATTATAAGTAGTAGAGAGTGCAGAATGAGAAGTTGAATAGAGTAGTGCAAAAGTGAAGGAAACTTCATTGCTTAGGTTTTGCTAAGTGATTTAAGGTTTCTGACCCAGTCTATAAGGCTTAGCAATGATTGTTATGGTTGATAGGATAGAAAAAATAAAAAAGGAAAGAATATAATAGTAAATTAATTATAATTTGAGCAGTGAGCTCTTCTTGTAGTTTAAATTGCATGTTTTGGCAGTGAGCTCTTCTTGCATACATTATACCACAACTCCTAATAGGGTTAGAATCTCCTGATGGGGATTCAAAGTCTCCTAATAGGGACTCATTATACTAAATTTTGTAATAGACTCCTAACAGGGTCCATCCTCTATCAAAGAATATTTATATTAGTACACCATCTTATGGGCATCATTCCCATAGGGTTTACTACTGATTAAAGGTTTCCCTAGTCAACATATCTGGTGTAATTGTCTATGTGCATCTTATTATAGTTTTCATTTACTTTGGTTGAATGCTTAAGGTTATTTAATGAAGATAAATGTTTTAATTGTTGGATAACTGATTCACCCCCCACACACCCCCGCCCCCCCTCAATTATCTTGGTGGACTATTATTTCTAATAATTGGTATCAAAGCATCAGGTCCTTGAAGAAAAAGTTTAACAACTTTGGAAGATCCATGGTGAACATATTTAGAGAAATAGTCCTACATCTAATAGAAAAAAAATTGACACTTGAGTAATGGAAATTCTTGGTGAGTTATCAAGATTTGTGTAAAGAGTAGAGTATTGAATTTATAGATCTACAAACTTTCTATTGTATACAAGGGAATAGTAGCACAAGAGAAGATAGATTTAGATCAAAAGAAGATATATAGATAAATGAAGGTATTGATCTACTTTCAAAGAGAAAACCTAAAGGTATAATTTTTTTTGTTTGTTGGACATGTAAAGAGTTTAGCAATTATGCATCTAAGTGTTCTAAAAGGGAGAAAATGTATAAGGGAAATCATAAGCCTAGAAAAGATAAAGAGTTTTTATATGTAAATAAAGATAATGATTTTGATGAACAAGCATTAAGTGCTAGTGATGATTAAATTGTATTTGTGGAAATTAAAGAAGAAAGTTCAAAGAAAGTAGCTTTGGTATCACAGGTTGAGAAGAAATCTAATTGGATAATTGATAGTGGTTGTTCACATTATATGACTGGTGATATGAACAAGTTTGTTTACTTCAAAAGTCAGGGTGGAGGAATTGTTAGAGTTGGAAACAATGTAGCATGCCAAGTAAAAGGTATTGGATCTATAACTCTTGATGGTAAAACTAACACTGAGAATGTATACTTTATTGATGGTTTAAAGCACAATATTTTGAGTGTTAGACAATAAGTAGACAAAGGTTATCAGTTGCAATTCATAGAAAAGAAAACATGATCAAAGATAAGGATGGAAAGGTAATTGGAATAGGAACCTAATCTAGAGATAATGTATTTCAGTTGAATCCTATTGAAATGACATGTTTGGTTGCAAAGGTAGATGGTAGTTGGTTATGGGATAAGAGATTTTTCCATATAAAATTTGACAATATTGTGAGGACTAGTAGAATGTTTGTAGTTAGAGATTTTTTGAAGATTGTAAAGCCTACTAACACATTTTGCAAGGAATGTGTTTTGGCAAAGCATAACAAAACTTCTTTTCCTAGTAAGAAGTTTAACACCATAGCAAAGTTGGAGATTGTACACATAGATCTTGGTGGTCCTACAAAGTCTAAAGGATTCTATGATGAAAGGTATTTTATGATTCTAGTTGATGATTTTTCTAGAATAATGTGGGCTACATTTCTTAAAGAGAAATCTAAGGCATTTGACAAGTTCAAGATATTCAATAATAGATTTGAGAATGAATTTGGTGTAAAGATTAAATGTTTAAGATTAGATAGAAGAGGAGAATTTACTTCAAATGAGTTTAACATGTTTTGTGAAAAAAATGGAATCAAAAGATAGCTATCAGGCATTGCAGAGAGAAGGAAGAAGTCAGTTATAGAGGTTGCAAGAGATATGTTAGTAGAGAATGATGTATCCAAGACATTTTGGAGGGAAGTTGTGAATACAAAAATATAGACTATGAATAGAGTAGAAGTTAGGAAGGACACACACAAGACACCTTATGAATTGTGGTTTGGTCACTCACCTACAATTAAGGATTCTAGAATATTTGGAAGTGTTACATAAAGAGAGATGATGAAATTGGTATGTTTGATTCTATAAGTGATGAAGGTATGTTTTTTGGTTATTCATTGAAAAGCAAGGCTTATAAATATTATAATCAGAGAACTAAGACTATTATGAAAAGTGCAAATGTGACAATTGATGAGAAATTTAGTATACAAGAGAGAATAGTTTATTACAATTTAGGTGATGATGTTGTTACTAAGCCAAGGAATGATGAGGTATTTCTTGAGACTAAAAATGATTTTTAGAATGAAGAAGAGCCAAGGCAGGAACAAATTTTGGAAGCTTCAATAAAGCCAAGAGTTGAGATAGCAACTTCCACTTTAGGAAAGAACATGATAAAGAATCACCCATCCGAATAGATCATCAGAAGAAAAGACAAAAGTATGATGCCAAGAAGTAGAGTAAATGAAGAACTATGCTTGATATCTAAACTTGAGCTTAAAAATGTAGATGAAGCATGTAAAGATGCCTATTGGAAGTAAGCTATGAAAGAGGAATTGGATCAGATAAAAAAGAATGAGACATGGGAATTGGTCCCCAGACCAGTAGACAAGAATGTGATAGGAAGTAAATGGGTATTCAGGAACAAGATGAATGAGCAAGGAGAAGTTGTAATAAAAAAAGAAAGATTGGTATGTAAAGGTTACTCATAGCAAGAAGGAATAGATTATGAGGAGACTTATACTCTAGTGGCTAGAATAGAAGCAATAAGATTATTCTTAGCCTATGTAGCATAGAAGAAATTCAAAGTATATTAGATGGATGCCAAGTTAACATTTCTAAATGAAGAACTTGAAGATGAGGTATACATTGAGCATCCTAAAGGATGTCCTTTGACAGATGACAAGGAAATAGTATGTAGGCTAAGGAAAGCATTGTATGGATAATTAAAGAAAGAACACAAAACCTTGTGTTGGCTCTTGATTTAATAGTGTTTAAACAACCAAGTATGCAAAGAAAGAAAGCATCTATGGGTAGCTATCTCCAATAATGGACACACTTCACCAAGAACCTAGGCCAACTATAAGGCTACACCCTTCTTCTTCTTCAGGCTCTACAAAACTTAGGCGGGTGGCCCTATAGATTCTTTATATGGTACGAGTTATCAAAGCATACTCTGAATCTAATGTAAAGTAGATAAAAACCCCTAAATATTCTATAGTTAACTAAGAATCACAAGCATGAAATAGCTAAGAACATAACTCATGAAATTAGCAAGCTAAGTGTGGGTTAACATTGAATAGCTTTCGACATAAAAGGGAAAATTGATTTAATATGTTGATATTAGCAAGACCCAAGCATGAGCAACAAAACCTAATGATCCTATATCTGATTAGTGCCTTATCTATTGGATAATCAAAATGAATTATAACCATACATCTTATGGAAATCTCAGACATATCTCTACATCAAGATCCCTAATCTATCCTTCACTTTGTGAACTAAGATCTGCTATAGAATGAATATCATACTCAGAACATCCTATCATGAAATCTGCAAACCATATGACAAACATCAAGCAATTACATAGTTCTTTGATCCACCAGCAAGAGATTTTAATCATATACATTCCTAAATAAAATGCAACCTAATCTATGCTCTTTGATCACAAATCAGAAGAAATAATAGATCTATAATCAGGAGACAAGATTTAGACTAAACTTAAAACCTTTGTTGTGCTTTATTTGTTTCCCTTGAAACCAAATACATGAAAGATATATAGAAATTACTCATGAAATCACCTAACCAGTAATGACTATTTGCATAAAAAACTCAAAATGTTGTTCAATACAAGAGAAAAATGTTGGGTGTGTGGCTTTCACAGCCTAAGCAGAGCTCCAAGAACTGGAAATAGAAAACCAACCAACAACCTACAATAGAGAAAGAAAAGAAAGATATAGAAAAGAAAGAATTCTTGGATTCATTATGTAGCTTACATGTGTCCCTTTATAATTCCTTCCCTTGGAAACTGAACAACCTCTTTCTTCCATCTCCCTCTGATCTGATTTTGCTTTGTCATTACAGTAACTAATTTGAGAAATATCTCCGTTGAAAGGATGAAACCTTTGAGTCATCAAAATATTTGATTGCCCCATGAAAATACTAGTGAAATTTCAATTTTTACTAAGTGAATGTGTTCAAATTTTGACCCATACTACATTTCAACTATTTTTTAACCATATTCAAATCAATATCATGTCAAAAAAATTAAAATTGAACTTCCTGGTCTAAATACAGTTGCAAAAAGGGAACCTGATAGAAAACCTTGAATAACTCACACAAACTACTACCTGTGCAAAAACTAACTGCAGAATCATAAAATTTGGTTTCTCATGATTCTGCCAGTATATGATAAGGCATATTTCAACTTTCAAAAACCTCTTCAATCTCCATTTGAAAATGTCCCTCCTAGTTGAAAACTTAGATATGCACATTTCAAAATTTTAAATTTTCAAAAATTTAAAATTTGTCTAAAGTTCAAACTTCATACTTAAGCCTTCTGAATTAAAATAAATCCTGCACGTCACTCCTTGGGAAAATAATAAAATACTATTATTTTTCATTGCCTTCATATTTTCCTTTGCCCTGTGATTCTAGCGTCAAACCTCTATTGACTAGGTGCCATGTGTTAGCATATCATTGGTCTTACTCATTGCACATTTATTGTCAGTATCTCATTATGTTAACTATCGTGCACCTTCCTCTTGGGGAGATAGAGACTACCATTAGATTTTTCATGTATCACGATCTCCTCATTCATGCTACAATCTTGTCACATCATCTCATGTCGGGACACCTACCATGTGTCGTCACCACCTCTATCTTCCCTATGTCACCATGGTTAACTATCAAGCACTTCCAATTGGTGAGTTAGAGATGACCCTCCAATTAGGACATGTGTCATCATCTGGGCACATCTGGGTTTTTGTCACCATGTCATCGCACAAGCTTTTCCATTTAAAATTATACTTATATCTCGCTGATGTCATCTACATCTCATCAACTGGGGCCCTCAAGCACAAGATTTGCCTTCAAAAGGAACTTTCCTTTAAGACATCAAGTTTTTGGCATGGAATTGTATTTACACTATAAAACTCTTTCTGCTTAGGCAATGTGGGATATTTCCCTTGACTGCGGTTTACTTTCTACACATGAATGCCCACTCTTTAGCCTCCATGCTTTTGATGTGAAACAAAATAATATAATTCTCTCTACCCACAACCAATGACATCTAGCTTTACCCTTCATGCACAGGATAATTTGGCATTCCTCTGTTAATGCTAGATTCTGGTTTGTGCCTATTGCTTTGTTCACACTCCGTTTTGATTTCCTTAATATGTGCATGCGTGGGAAATTTCCCAGCTGACTCCTCCTTTGTTCAATGCCCCCTTTACTAGTTTATTCTCTCCTATTTTTTTTCATTGTGTGTGAAACTAAAGTTGTGGGTGGCTTTCCTTTGTGCAGGGTTCCAATAATGCTAGCTCTGTGACATGAAACTCCCAGTGCTCTCCTCTTCTTCAAATGTGGAACTTATTGTTAATCTACTACAAATTCCCTACTGAAAGGGCTTTCTCTTTACATTTACCTGCGTGGACTCCATTTCATCATGCTGATGAAATTCTTTGTTACATGCGTGGATGAGCCTTTTAGCATGGGGTTTCATTTGAAATGGCATGAAGTCTCTGCTGTTGGCATGAGATGTTCTCTTGCTTCAGTATGTTTCTTGACTCCCTTGTTAGCAGCATCTCCCACCACACCTGATGCCTTCAACTAAAGGATGCCTCTACCTTGCAGACCCTCCTTTTTACTACTCACGTGGGCTCCCTTCAATGTGGGTGCCTTTCTATATGCCTAGGGTCTTCTTTTAATTGTATGAGCTTTTTTCTTAGTGTTGAAGATTCCTTTTCATTTGGCTCCCCTTTAAAACATGAGTTGCCTCTTAATTTTTGGCATGGATAATAGCTTTGACTACATGGAGTTCATTCTTCTATTTGCATTGAATGATATTCCCTTTCAAAAGGCATAGGCTTTCTTTCTATGTGTGATTTCTCTCTTCTGATGTATTGCGTAGGCACTCTCTTTCATATTTAGTCTTGGGCATTAGCCTTTCTCTAATGCTCTTCCCCATTCTATTTGCGCATCCACATGTGAACTTGTAGTCGCCTCTTCATGCTTTCTTCTTACTAAACCTCTTTCAAAATGATCTTGCAATTTGATGGCATCCTTAAATAAAGGATAGATGCATTAGACACTTAGGGGAATATGACAATCGGTTTAAGGTGTGCGATTGGAGTAATAAGGTTGCACAATTTGCTACTTCCCTGAAACTTTATATCTTCCTTGTCTGTGTTAAAAAATAAATCAATCTCTAGAATTCCATCATTATCAAGCCAATGATTGCAAACAATGACTTTAGCTCCATGAGGTCCACTCAAGTACCATGAAACCCTCTTGCAAGACAAGAGTTGAGGGTGTACCTTAACCCAAAGAAAATAAAATAAACATTTCTATAATTGATCCCCATGTGTTTCCTTATAAATAATTTTCTCTTTAAAATTTAGGGTATCTCTAGGGTCCCATGACATCCATCAGTCTGAAGCAATCAGTCAGACCCCAAAATGGGTTCGACTAAAAATTTTCAATTTCAAATGATTGAATCCTCAGACTGATCTATTAACCATTTGGCATTGATTAGAAACAACTTCGATCACTAATTAATCAACTAGAAACCATTTTACTACTGATCTGCAAACTGCCAATTTAATGTCAAGAGGTCTGTTGACTGCCTTTAAAAATTGACCTGAATAACTGACCAAGATCTGAAACTTAAGATCTCTATTCTCTCTGACATGTTCAATAGGCCTTCCAAATCTCATTGCATGATGACATCGGGGTCAAAAGTTATTGACCTCCGAAGTTGCCAACTTAAAATCACCTATAGATAAACATATTAGAAAACTGGAAAGTGCATTTGGAAATGGTCTAAAAAACTAGACAAATGGACACTTGGGGATTTGGAATCTAGGGCATGAGTACATTGTCATGAGAAAAATACGATTATATGATTTGGGCTCATGATGGATCACAGGGAAAATTTGGCGGAAGTGCAAAGTTGGCCACCTGAATTTGCAAGAGAGTGAACACTAGTAAAATATCATTTTTTGTGAATGGAATGACCCTGGTAAAGTGTGAAGACAGATTCATCAAGGCTTGAAAAATGACACACTCGTAGTATTTTCAGTATAAAACATAGGGGAACCAACCATTTGATCCTACCAATCATGGATCTCAAGTTATAATGTCATGAATAGGGCTATGGATCAATTTGCAGTTTTTATTACCAATGAAACTTTATAAATTACATTCAGAATCACGTTTGAAAACTGAGCAAACGGATTTGTCATGAGCTAAAACTTGAAACTTGACAAGTCCCTAACATCTAAAATGCAACACAAAATGAATTTCAGCATTTTGGTCTACTAGGTCAAAGTTATGGCTTGTCAAACAGGGCTTCCCAAAAATGTGTGCAATGTGCATCAGTAGGAAAGCATTAAATTACCAACTTTGAGGGATTCAAAACCTAGTCAAACAGACTCAAAATGACTCAAAATCTGAAACATAGGTTCTCAAGTACAGATACTAGATACTCCCAAAGTAGCGTGTTATGACACATTTCTAGATGCGAGCTATTCAAATGCAAACATAGCCTCCTGTCACTATTTGACACTCAGGATAAAATGCAGACTTGGCAATTTACTCGAAACAAGACTTCACCAAATAGCTCAGAATGATGTTTTAACTTCATGGAACTAGTGGACATGCTAAATGGAGGGTGTTAGAAACATTGAACACCATGTAAGCCTCATATTGATAGCTAGGTACAATCTCATCAAAAGGGCATTTATGGAGCTTGATTTCTCAAAATTTGAAATTGTGACTAAAAATGAAGCATGCAATTTTTAGTCCCAATAGTGGCCTTGTCTGGGGATGCATGCCCCTTGTGGGCATGGAAAGTATTCAAATCTCTGGGAGAAGCAAACCATACACCTAACTTCAAAACTCTCTCGAACAACTTTATTGAAAATATGGAAATAACTACACTACTAGGTACAATGATAGCCCCAGGACACCAAACTTTCAAAACTGCTTACCTCTATCATACACCTAATTTTCATCTACACTCTCATCAGGTAAGCTGAAAACATCTCTTCCATCAATTCCACCAATCAGATTAGCACTTTGAAGTAAAACACTCGACAAAACTAAATTCACACTTTCATTCTCATAATGCATACATATATTAGAATTACCCTTTACTTCATGCTCATTATGAGAGGACAAATCAGCATGCTCATAATTATACAAACTGGATTGAGAATCAAAATCCAACAATGATTCATGCATGCTGATCAGAAACACAAAGACTTCATATTCTACATCATTCACCAAGTTGCATGTATTAAAGGCTTGCAACTCACCTTATGCCTCTAGCTTCAAAAAATACAATGGATCTGAATCAATTTCATGTATCATGTCATCACATACTGAATCAGATCTAAAACTTACTGAAAAATTATCATCATAGTCTTCAAACAAAGGTTCATCAAACATATGAAAAGAATCTTCATTAAAATTCTTATCAGCAGGAAGTCTACTGGCATCAATATTCTTATCAAAGAAATTGCTAGAGATACTTGTGAATGTGTCAAACTCATTAGCATAAGACTCACCAACCTATAGAGAAGATTTAACTATAGATTCATGTGTACCATTGTCGGTATTCACTTTACTACATGAATCATCAAATTTCATCTCAAGTAACTGCAGATTACTATCATATACTCCATCTGGATTAGATAAAAAAACAATTGATCTCTCATCATCATTAGTAACATCAATCATAGGAATTTCTTCATTAAATGTTAAATTAGAATCAAAAGATATCAATAACCTCTCATTATCATCTCTATAACATAGATCTGATTTCACATCACTCATGACAGGAGTAAATACATCTCTATTGGTCTTCATTTATTCAAACAAATCTCCATGCTTATGGTGAAAGTCTTCAAAAGAATAACAATGTTGATATGTAGGAGAACCAACATAGGGGTATACATCATACCTTACATCATCCTTATGAGATGCACACACTAATAAAGGAAAATTTGAATCACACATTGATACATACCTTTCAAACTCATGTTGTAAGAAGGCTAAGACCTCATTAGTATTCAACAAATCTCTTTCGCAAACTTCTTCATCTTGATTGCAATTATTTCCCAGATAATCTAAAGAACTTATAATAGTAACACCATTAGTCATACTATCTAAACAATTAGTAGTACTTTCACAATAGATATCCTCTTCCCTACACCACATCTAGACATTAGATGTGTTGCTACATTCAACTTCATTGCAGGAAGATATTTCAAGACTACTATTATAACACCTTTTCATTCTCAAACATATTGTCATAGGACTCATCACTTTCACTATGACTATCAACATTTTCAATTTCAACAATACAGTAACCATTCTTTTCTAAATAGCTTTCACATTCTCTAAATACTCTCTCAAAGTATTGGATCTTTTCAAATCTTGCTTTTGCTGTCCAATGTACTAAATCAGGCATGAAGACTAATAAAAACACAAAAGCCCATGATTATTCACTGGGTCTTGCTGAAATGGGAAGCTTTGAGATTTCCAACTTGAATTGCATGTAAATTTGAATTGCATCTAAGTCATATACACTTCCCACATTCCTTCAGATAGAAGAAATGACTTGACTATGAAGCTTTCCATACAACATAAAGAAATTTTCATGTACCTCTTCATAGCTTGATAGAGTATTATCAGATCTACAATCTGAATCCATTTTGAGAATGAAATTTCTAGCTCTTTATCCTAGTGCTAAAAACCACTAAATAGAGGCAACCCTTTTAAACACTTGACCTTCATGAAAAGAAACCTGAAAATCAAAATACCTCAAGTGTTGATGCTAAACTTTGATCTGCTAATCTGGCACAGGTGCAAAACTGAGAATCCTTTTACACCACTGGTCAAAACTTTGTAGAGTCGGCCACCTCCTTACAAGAGGATAAAGAGATCACTATTGTGATTCACTCTTTTACAACTCACTTTCTTGTAATAGAAAATTACAACAACACTTTGAAAACTTATCAAGAATTTAAAATTCCTTTTCAAGAAACTATCAAAAACTTTAGATTTGCCCATACAATTGAAAGTCCTTCAAAAATTTTCAATGAAATCAACTAGGAACAAACTGGTACAGAGATTTGAGAGTCACCACTCACACTTTGTTAGAAATAAAACATAATTTGTCACTTAACAAATCTGAACCATACCTTTAATGTAGGAGAAACTTGCAGATCATTACATCTTGAAAAGAAAATACACTTTATAAATCGATTCCTAACTCTAGACCTTCTCAACAACACTTGCAATGATGAAACTGATTGAAGATAGACCTATAACAGTCATAGAACACAATTTTCATCCAATTTTACAACATACTACTGACCATGAATAAAGCTTAACTGGGGGACATGAAACTTTATCAAGAAAATAAGGAACACATTGTTGGGACTAAAAATTGCATGGTCAAATTTTGAGAACCATTAAAAAAATCAAGCCCTTAAACACTTTTAAAGTTCATTTGTACCTGGCTACCCATTTGAGGCCTAAGAGATGTTCAATGCTTCTAGCACCTTTCATTCAGAATGCCTAAGCATTTCATAATGATAAATTGATATTTTGAGCCATTTTGTGAAGTCCCATTTTGAGCATCCATCAAATCTGCATTTTATCCTGTGTCAAACAACGATAAGAGGCCATGTTTGTGATTGAATGTCTCGCACCCAGAAGTGTTTTAGGACTCACCACTTTGGGAGTGTCTAGTATCCATATCTGAGAACCTAGGTTTCAGATTTTGAGTCATTTCAAGTTCATTTGACTAGCTTTTGCACCCCCAAAGTTGGTCAGTTACTGTTTTCATGCTTTTGCAATTAAATCCAAATTTTGGGAAGCCCTATTTGCTATAACTTTGACCCAATTGACCAAAATGTGAAATTTATTTTTGTATTGTATTGTAGAGATTAGAGACTTGTTATGTTTCAAGTTTTATCTTACAACGAATCTATTTGATCAATTTTCAAACGTGATTCCAAATGCAATTTCTATCTTTTTACTGGTGTTAGTATTTGTAGATTGATTGGTAGCCCTATTTGTGATGTCATATCTCCTGATAAGTGATTGGTCAAGTCAAATGGATTATACCTCTATGTTTTCCTCTAAAAATACTACAAGTGTGTCAATTTTTAAGTCTTGAAAAATTCGTCTTCACAATTTTCCAAGGTCATTCCATTCGTAAAAAATGATATTTTACTAATGTCCATTGTCTTACAAATCTAGATAGCCAACTTCAAATGCTTTCCAAATTTGACCTATGATTCGTCATGAGCCCAAATCACACAATCATATCATCCTCATGAAAAAGTACCAATGCCCTAGTTTTCAGAATCTCACATACCCATTTGCTCAGTTTTCGAAGCTCAAACCAAATGTACTTTTCAGTTTTCTAACATGTTTATCTGCAGGTGATTATGAGAAGGAAACTTTGACGGTGAATATCTTTTGACCTCAGATTTTTCATGAGATGAGATTTGATAGAGTAAAATTATTTGGAGCAGAGGATTAGTGTGTTCAATTTCAGAACCAGACTAGGTGTTTGGGTCAATTTTTAAGGCTAGTCAATAGACCTCCTGGCATAAAAGTGACAGTTTGCAGAAAATGATAAAATGAAATTTTAATGATCAATTAATGATCAAAATCAATTCCAGTGGATATTAAAAGGTCAACAGATCAATTTAGCATTTCAGTTGTCCATAAATGAAATTTTTTTTAGCCAGACCCACTTTGGGGCCCGACTAATTATATCATACTGTTAAGATTGATTAGATGTGAAATTGAAGATGTTCACTGATTAAAATGATATTGATCATTATGAGTGCTAACATTTATGAGGATTATCGAGAAAAGTGAAAATAATAGCTATAATGTTCTTTATATCATGTTTTTTTGTATGATCAATAGGCTATAATATTCAGAGCCTAGATGTGGGTCAAGCAGGAGGAAAGGGAAGACACCCATGCAACTTAAACATTTCAATAATCTTTCACGATATATTTTGGAAATGTGGTAGCTCTAATTTACATTAGAGATGCACTTATAAACATGAACAACGTGTTAAGGGAGTGGGACATGAACTCTGTGGACCCTTGTAGTTGGAGTACAATTAGTTGTGCAATTGATGGATCTGTCATGGCAATGTTAATGCCCAACGAGAGTTTGTCTGAAACTTTTCTCCATACAGTGGAAACTCAACAAAGAGCAGACCAAGCATGAAGCACCCACATTTAATGCATAAAGGGGAGGCTTAGTGCTAAGAAAGAAGGCAGTGACCAATAGCTTAAAGACATTAGCAGTCAATGAAGGCATTCTATTCTTTGAAGAAGCCACAATTTTTAAAGTTGAAAAGCCTTACTCTTATGAAGTCACCAAGCACAAAGGAAGAAAAGAGTAGTGGTAGCAGGCTTAGATGAAGTCGCAGGGAAGAAAATTGTAGTCAAACCAATGAATTTAACATCCATAATAGCAAGCAACCCATGTAGCAGAGTGGGAGAAGGACAAAGCTCACGCATATCCTTGCCAAAACCCATGTTAATAATAAAAAAGGCTACAATAATTAGAGGATAGGAATTACACAAAGACTCAGCTCCATGCTAGTTAAAGAAATAGGCATCTCACGCAACCAAACACTAGCCCATTGTATGGAATCAAAAATGCCCACCATTGAGAAGTCTCAGCTCATAAGTAATAAGAGGCCCGCGCATTAAATGAGTAGTCACAAGTTTCTAAAAGGAAACTCATGTACAATGAGCAAACCCTATGTAGTTCTAAGAGACAATAGATCAATGCATCAATTAGAAGCCACATGCAAAGAAAGTTGGCTTTATAAAGGCACTTCACGCCAAAACAGTGAGCCACATTTTTCATAGAGGAGGTGGCTATAATGGAGGAAGCAGGGGACTTTGAAAGAGCTCCACATTAAAAGATTGAAGAATGCCCCATGCAAAGAAAAAGAGTGCCATCAAAACTTATGCCTTGGAGAAGGAAGCCATCAGTCCATAGCAAAGAAACAAAGCCGCACATCACAAGGAGAGAGATGCCTCATGCAATGGGAAAGGCTCTCTAGTAGTAGATACATCCATGATAGAGGTGACATCCATCAAGTTGTTTGCTTGCATAGTAAAGGGAGGAGATCCACGCCATCAATGAAGAACCTGTGTATCATGAAAAGCTAGTTTAAAGGAGCTGCATTAGATAGACATAGAAGCCACGTACTCCATATGTAAAGGAAACTATGATTTTGAAGTCACATCAATCGAGAACCCATGCCATTAAAAAGGGAGATCATGCATCTATTAAAGCCATTGGTAAAGACCAATCATTGCCATGTTAAAATGAAGGATCCATGGAGGAATTGAAGGGAACCTTTCAAACCCTTTATCCCACATTGTCTATGGGTGGGTTTTTAAATGTTTTTAAATATGTTTGCACTCAATAGACTTAATGTCAACAAGACAAGAGGGCTTTTTAAAGCTCAAGCTCATAGGTGGGCCTGGATGATGCCAGATGGATGTTGAGTAAGATAAATTTTGAACAAACACGCTACCAGAGGAATGCTGACATGAAATGTTGTGCATCAAACTATGCCACGTGGTGAATCGAGCTCCCCTTGAAATCTTTCCAAGCGGAAGATGCACGCAAGTTAACATTGTGAGATAGCGATGTTGACATGGCAAAGATGACCTGGCGATGATGCGGAGTTCTTGAAAAATCACAAGGTGCCACATGGTATGAATTTCAAGGTAAGGTGAATGGGCGAGGAATGCTGATGTGAAATCTGATACATCAGACTATGCCACATGGCAAATTGAGCGACCCTCACTATCTTGCCAAGAAAAAGATGCACGAGAGTTAACATGCTGAGATAGAGATGTTGACATGGTGGGGATGACTTGGCGATGATGTGGAGTTCCTAATTAATCACAAGGTGCCATGTGGCATGAATTTTAAGGTAAGGTGATGTGGCAAGCAGGTCTAGAGATGCACGAGATCATGCCACATGGCAGATCTAAGGGTTCTCGTTAACTCACTATAAGAAAGATGCAAGGAAGATAACATGGCGAAGTAGCGAGAAGATGACATGTGGCACTACCCTAGGTCTGAGAAAATCATGTGATGACATGTGGCGCTGGTCAAACTTGGGGTTGACCCCAAATTTAGAGGAGAGGATAAATTTGGAAAATAATAAGAAATATGATTTTTTATTATTTATTTCAAAATGTGCCCGTCAAACCCTTTTTAATTTTAAAAGGGTCATTTTCAAAAGTTTCAACATTAGGCATTTTTTAGATTTGGGAAATTTAAAATCAAAAGGTTGCAGACACACTAAGCTCCCTACCAGAGGAGTATTTTTCAAATGGCTACTAGAGGCTTGATTTTTAACCAAAATGGGCACTCCAATATACCATCGAAATTGGCAAAAGATGAAATTTCCAATTCTATAATCAAATTTTTCATAGAACACAACTGGTTCATGTTACGCAACATTTTCTATGAAGTATTTGAATTGCAACAATATTCAAGTGTGAAAATTCAGAATTGATTCCTAGCATGGTGATGACCTGAATATGGTTGAAGGGTAGTTGAAGTGCAGTTTGGGTTGAATTCAAATCAAGTTCACTCAGTAAAAACCAAATTTCACTAGCATTCTCATAAGGTAGTTAAGATATTTTGGTAACTCACACAATTTTCATCATTTAGAAAAGGATATTTGCAAATCAGTTACAGGTAATGATGAAATCAAATTAGATCAGATAGAAGAGAGAGGTTAGAGAGAGTTTGTTTAGTTGTAGAAGAGGAAATTTCAAGTGGATAGATGTCAATTGCAGATTCAATCTGGGAATTCACCTTTGTCTATATCTTTCTATCTTTCTTCCATTGTAGGGGTTTCAATTTTTTGTGATTGAGAAACCAGTAGGTTCTAGTTCTAGGGAGAAAATTTGCACATTACTATGAGACCATATTCTAGTTCTAGTTTTGAAGTGTTTCCTTGACTTTGATACCATACTTCAGCATGATTCTTTCATGTGAACAGCAATAGTGCAGATAATACAGGAAGTTCTGATATGTTAGGTGTTTTTCATGTTTCAATTTTATGCATCTGAATGTATAGTTTCAAGGAAATGAATACATATGACCAGCAATTTCACTAGTTTCATTCTGGTTCTTGTCTCCTATCTTAGCAATCTATAAATCTTATGTGGTCTTGGAACAAAGATCTAAGATCCATTTGCATCCCCTTTAGGTTGTATGTCTGATGTATTTTTCTTTCGGACCAAAGGGCCAAGTAAATGCTTGATATGTTTAAACAAGGTTATTGGTTATTTGAGAAGGATATTTTGTGAGAATGAGACTTGAATGAACACTGATGTTTGAATCACAAGGTGGTTAGATAGATCTAATGTATGGGTATATGAAATATATCCCGATGTCATAGATGTATGTTTTGAATTCATGGAATTGCCCAATGGATTAGGCACTGATCAGTTATAGGATTACTTGTTATACTGTTGCATATTAGAGGTTGTGTTGAATCGACATCAATAATCAAACATTTTCCCTTTTATGTTGAAAGTTATTCAATGTTAACCCACACTTACCTTACCAGTTTCATGAGTTATGTTCTTAGCTATTTCATGCTTGTGATTCCTGGTTAAGTATAGAAGATTTGGGGGTTTTTATCTACTTCACATTAGATTTAGTGTATGCTTTGATAACTGGTACCATATAAAGAATCTATAGGTATACTCGCATAGGTTTTGCAGAGCCTAAAGTGCAGAAGTAGTGTAGCCTTATAGTTGGCCCAGGTTCTTGGTGAACTGTGTCCATTATTAGAGATAGCTACCCATAGATGCATTCTTGCCTTGCATACTTGGTTTTTCAAACACTGTTAAATTAGGAGCCAACACACATCTTGCTATTGATATGCTATATCCAATCTATTTCACATCAAAGTCTCCTGTTCTTTTTAACAAAATGGATTACCATCTTTTCTCCCCAACAGAGTCGCCATTTTGTTGGCTCCTGATTTAATAGTGTTTAAACAACCAAGTATGCAAGGCAAGAATGTGTCTATGGGTAGCTATCTCCAATAATGGACACACTTCACCAAGAACCTAGGCCAACTACAAGGCTACACCCTTCTTCTTCTTTAGGCTCTACAAAACCTATATAGGTGGACCTATAGATTCTTTATATGGTACCAGTTATCAAAGCATACACTGAATCTAATGTAAAGTGGATAAAAACCCCTAAATCTTCTATACTTAACCAAGAATCACAAGCATGAAATAGCTAAGAACATAACTCACGAAACGTGCAAGCTAAGTGTGGGATAACATTGAATAGCTTTCAACATAAAAGGAAAAATTGATTTAATATGTTGATATCAGCAAGACCCAGGTATGAGCAACAAAACCTAATGATCCTATCTCTAATCAGTGCCTTGTCTATTGGGTAATTAAAATGAATTATAACCATACATATTTTGGAAATCTGAGACATATCTCTACATCAAGATCCCTGATTTGTCCTTCACTTTGTGAACTAACATCTACTACAGAGTGAATCTCATACTCAGAACATCCTATCATGAAATCTGCAAACCCTGTGACAAACATCAAGCAATTACATGGTTCTTTGCTCCACCAACAAGAGATTTTAATCACATACATTCCTAAATGAAATGCAACCTAATCTATCCTCTTTGATCACAAATTAGAAGAAATAAAAAATCTATAATCAAGAGACAAAGACTGAACTTAAAACCTTTTCTGTGCTTTATTTGTTTTCCTTGAAACCAAATACATGAAAGATATAGAAAAATTACTCATGAAATCACCTAACTAGTAAGGACTATCTGCTTAACAACTCAAAATGTTGTTCAATACAAGAGAGAAATGCTAGGTGTGTGACTTTTATAGCCTGAGCAGAGCTCCAAGAACTAGAAATAGAAAACCAACCAACAACCTACAATAGAGAAAGAAAAGAAAGAATTCCCAAATTCATTATGCAGCTAACATGTGTCCCTTCAGAATTCCTTCCCTTGCCAACTGAACAAACTCTTTCTTCCATCTCCCTCTGATCTAATTTTGCTTTGTCATTACTATAATTGATTGAAGAAATATCTCCATTGAAATGATGAAACCTTTGAGTCATCAAAATATTTGATTGCCCCATGAAAATACTAGTGAAATTTCAGTTTTTACTAAGTGAATGTGTTCAAATTTTGACCCATACTGCATTTCAACTAGTTTTTAACCATATTCAAATCAATATCATGTCAAAAAAATCAAAACTGAACATCCTGGTTTGAATACAGTTGCAGAAAGGGAACCTGATAGAAAACCTAAAATAACTCACACAGACTGCTACATGTGCAAAAACTAACTGCAGAATCAAAAAATTCAATTTCTCACGATTCCAGCAGTATATGATAAGGCATATTTCAGCTTCCAGAAACCTCTTCAATCTCCATTTTAAAATGTCCCTCTTGGTTGAAAACTCAGATATGCACATTTTAAAATTTAAAATTTTCAAAAATTTAAAATTTGTCTAAAGTTCAAACTTCATACTTAAGCCTTCTGAATTAAAAAATCCTGCACGTCACTCCTTTGAGAAAATAATATAATACTATTATTATTTTTCATTGCCTTCATGTTTTCCTTTGCCTTGTGATTCCAGGGTCAAACATCTATTGACCAGGTGCCACATGTTAGCATATCATTGGTCTTACTTGCTGCATAGTCATCGTCTCTATCTCACTATGTTAACTATCGTGCACCTTCCTCTTGGTGAGATAGCGACTGCCATTAGATTTTTCATGTGTCACGATCTCCTCATTCATGTTACAATCTTGCCACATGATCTCGTGTCGGGACCCCTGCCACATGTCATCACCACCTCTATCCTCACTATGTCACCATGGTTAACTAGTGAGCACTTCTAGTTGGTGAGTTAGAGACGACCCTCCGATCAGGACACGTGTCATCATTTGGGCGCATCTAGGTTTTTGTCACCATGTCATCGCACAAGCTTTTCTATTTAAAATTATACTTATATCTCACTAACGTCATCTACATCTCATCAACTGGGGCTCTCAAGCATGATCTTTGCTTTCAAAAGGCACTTTCTTTTAAGACATCAAATTTTTGGCATGGAATTGTATTTACACTATAAAAATCTTTTTGCTTAGGCAATGTGGGATATTTCCCTTGACTGTGGTTTACTTTCTACGCATGACTATCCACTCTTTAGCCTCCATGCTTTTGATGTGAAACAAAATAATATAATTCTCTCTGCCCATAGCCAATGACATCTGGATTTGACCTTCATGCACAGGATAATTTGGCATTCCTCTGTTAATGGTAGATTCTGGTTTGTGCCTGTTGCTTTGTTCACCCCCTGCATTGATTTCCTTAATATGCGCATGCATAGGAAATTTCCCACCTGACTCCTCCTTTGTTCAATGCCCACTTTACTAGTTTATTCTCCCCTATTTTTGTTCATTGCATGTGAAACTATAACTACGGGTGGCTTTCCTTTGTTTAGGATTCCAATTACGCTAGCTCTATGACATGAAACTCCCAGTGCTCTCCTCTTCTTCAAACATGGAACTTATTCTTAATCTACTACGAATTCCCTACTGAAAGGGCTTCCTCTTTCCATTTACCTATCTGGACTCCATTTCATCATGCTAAAGAAATTCTTTGTTACATGCATGGATGAGCCTTTCAGCATGGGGTTTCATTTCAAATGGCATGAAGTCTCTACTATTGGTGTGAGATGTTCTCTTGCTTCAGTATGTTTCTTGACTCCCTTGTTAGTAGTGCCTCCCACCACACCTGATGCCTTCAACTAAAGGATGCCTCTACCTTGCAGACCCTCCTTTTTACTACTCACATGGGCTCCCTTCAATGTGGGTACCTTTCTATATGCCTAGGGTCTTCTTTTAATTATATGGACAATTTTTTTTTTAGTGCTGAAGATTCCTTTTCATTTGGCTCCCCTTTAAAATGTGAGTTGCCTCTTCATTTTTGGTGTAGACTACGGCATTGAATATGTGGAGTTTATTCTTCTATTTGCATTGAATGAGATTCCCTTTCAAAAGGTATAGGCTTTCTTTCTATGTGTGATTTCTCTGTTCTGATGTATTGCGTAGGTGCTCTCTTTCATATTCAGTCTTGGTTATTGGCCTTTCTCTAATGCTCTTCCCTATTCTATTTGTGCATCCACATATGAACTTGTAGTTGCCTCTTTGTGCTTTCTTCTTACTAAACCTCTTTCAAAATGATCTTGCAATTTGATGGCATCCTTAAATAAAGGATAGATGCATTAGACACTTAGGGGAATATGACAATCGGTTTAAGGTGTGTGATCGGAGTAATAAGGTTGCACAATTTGCTACTTCCCTGAAACTTTATATCTTCCTTTTCTGTGTTAAAAAAAAAAAAAGCTCCAGAATGCCATCATCATCAAGCCAATGATTGCAAACAATGACTTTAGCTCCATGAGGTCCACTCAAGTACCATGAAACCCTCTTGCAAGATGAGAGTTGAGGATGTACCTTAACCCAAAGAAAATAAAAGAAACATTTCTATAATTGATCCCCATGTGTTTCCTTTATAAATCATTTTCTCTTTAAAATTCAGGGTATCTCCAGGGACCCATGACATCCATCAGTTTGAAGCAATCAGTCGGACCTCAGAATGGGTTTGACTAAAAAATTTCATTTTTAAATGACTGAATTCTCAAACTGATCTATTAACCATTTGGCACTGATTAGAAACAAGTTTGATCACCGATTAATTAACTGGAAATTATTTTACTACTAATCTACAAACTGCCAATTTAATGTCAAGAGGTCTGTTGACTGCCTTTAAAAACTTACCCGAACAACTGACCAAGATTTGAAACTTAGGATCTATGTTCTCTTTGAAATGTTCAACAGGCCTGCCAGATCTCATTGCATGAAAACATTAGGGTCAAAAGATATTGACCTTCGAAGTTGCCAACTTAAAATCACCTAAAGATAAACATGTTAGAAAACTGGAAAGT
This sequence comes from Cupressus sempervirens, assembly GCA_028749045.1. Taxonomy (NCBI): domain Eukaryota; kingdom Viridiplantae; phylum Streptophyta; class Pinopsida; order Cupressales; family Cupressaceae; genus Cupressus; species Cupressus sempervirens. The sequence goes on from CM053791.1 coordinate 343,688,930, forward strand.
ACGTTTGGAAATGGCCTGGAAAACTAGACAAATGGGCACTTGGGGATTTGGAATCTAAGGCATGAGTGCATTGTCATGAGAAAAATATGATTATACGATTTGGGCTCATGATGGATCACGGGGAAAATTTGGTGAAAGTGCAAAGTTGGCCACCTAAATTTGCAAGAGAGTGAACACTAGTAAAATATCATTTTTTACAAATGGAAAGACCCTGGTAAAGTGTGAAGACAGATTTGCCAAGGCTTTTAAATTGACACACTTGTAGTATTTTTAGTATAAACATAGAGAAACCAACAATTTGATCCTACCAATCATGGATCTCAAGTTATAATGTCACGAACAGGGCTACAGATCAATTTGCATTTTTGATTACCAATGAAACTTTATAAATTGCATTCAGAATTGCATTTGAAAACTGAGCAAACATATTTGTCATGAGCTAGAACTTGAAACTTAACAAGTCCCTGACATCTACAATGCAATGCAAATAGAATTTGAGCATTTTGGTCAACTGGGTCAAAGTTATTGCTTGTCAAACAAGGCTTCCCAGAAATGTGTTCAATGTGCATCTACAGGAAAACATTAAATTGCCAACTTTGAGGGATTCAAAACCTAGTCAAACAGAATCGAAATGACTCAAAATCTAAAAGATAGGTTCTCAAGTACGAATACTAGATACTCCCAAAGTAGCAGGTTTTGACACATTTTTGGGTGTGAGATATTCAGATGCAGACACAGACTCCTGTTGCTATTTGACACTCAGGATAAAATGCAGACTTGGCAATTTATTCGAAACAAGACTTTTCCAAACAACTCAGAATGATGTTTTAACTTCATGGAACCAGTGGACATGTTGAATGGAGGGTGTTAGAAACATTGAACACCATGTAGGCCTCATACTGATCGCTGGGTACAATCTCATCAAAAGGGCATTTATGGGGCTTGATTTCTCAAAATTTGAAGTTGTGACTAAAAATGAAGCATACAATTTTAGTCCCAACACCTAGTATGCAAGGTTGGACAAGAATTTGACAAAGCTTGTATATAGAAAAGGTATGGTAGATAGTAATCTATATTGGAAAGAAACTAATGATTGTTTGATGATTTTGGTAATATTTTTTGATGACATTATATTTGGAGGAAATGATAAAGAAAGTGAAAAGATTGCTAAAGAAATGAAGAAATAATTTGAAATGAGTATGATAGGAGAGATGAAATATTTCCTAGGATTGCAGATTATACAAAATAAAGAAGGAATCTTTATTTCTTAGACTAAGTACTTAAAGGATTTATTGAAAAGGTTTGGTTTGGAAGCATGTAAACCCATTGGAACACCTATGGTTACTAGATACAAGTTGTGTACAAAGGATAAGACACCAATTGTTGAGTAGAAAAAGTATAGATCTATGATTGGAAGATTACAATATCTAACTCACACAACACTAGATATAGAAAATGCATTTGGAATTGTTGCAAGATTCTAGGCTAATACCAAAGAAACACATTATGTAGTAGTAAAAAGGATATTTAGATACCTGAAGGGAACATTTGACTTTGGCTTATGGTATGATAGATCTAATGATTTTACTCTAAGTGTGTATACTTATGTAGATTGGGTAGGCAGTATGGATAAAAGAAAGAGCACTAGTGGGTGAGCTTTCTTTCTTGAAGGAAGATTGGTTTCTTGGTTAAGAAAGAAGAAAGATTGTACATCTCAAAGTACAATAGAAGAAAAGTATGTTGTAGCAACAAATAATTGCAATCAAACCATTTGGATAAAGTAGTTGCTGAAGGATATAAAGATAGAAATCACTGAACCTATTGTTATACATTGTGACAACACAAGCATGATAAATATGTCTAAGAATCTAGTATTGCATTCAAGGACAAAGCACATTTCTCTTAAGTATCATATGTTGAGAGAAAAAATTGCAAATAAGGAAATTAGATTGAATTATGTGAGCACTAAAGAGAAGATTGAAGATATATTCGCTAAACCTCTTCCCAATGAGATTTTTGAGTATTTGTGAGGTATTCTTGGGGTTATGCCCCTCTCTAACTCAGAGTAGAAACTGCAAGAGTACATCAGTCCTGTGTAACAGAGCACCATTATTTGTCTAGACTAAATATTGATGCTTCCTATATGGGTTAGTATCTATGATGGACAAAGTCATCTAGGACTCTTGTTGATATTTTTTTGAATAGTGTCTTTTGACACTCAACTTGGTAAGTTGCTGCTAAGTTTGATGTAGAGATGTTGGTTGCAGAAACTTTAGACATTAATGTCAATGGGGGAGAAGTTTGGCATGAAAAGCATTATGCTAAAGAGGAGAAGTTCAACATAAGCATAGTATGTAGAATAATAATTTGATATAGAGTACATTGAGGTATATCAATGGAGGAGTATGATTGATGAAGAGGATTTAAAGTTGAACAGTCTTTTGTTGGTATTCTTAGAACTAGATGTTTTTCATCTATGTTGTCATCAATGCTAGAGGGAGAGATTGTTGGAAGATTGATTAGAAGCATGAATGCTGATGATATTCCTATGGGGGAGTACTACTATGATGATATGTTACATTCATGAATAATTTTGGCATTGATGTCAACATAGAATGTTTGATGTCAACATAACAAGTTTTCTATGGTATTTGACAGAAGAATAGTAGAAATATCAAGTTGGTATAGATGGCTAGTTGAGAATTGTAACCACCTAAGGTTATGTGAGATAATTTTTGGTATCTAGTATATGAAATTAATGTCAGAAGAAGAAAGGACAAGTTTGGAAGAAGTTATGTAAGTTTTGGTGATGTTTGTTTCGAGATAGAGTTTACAAAGGTATGTTCTAGTAAACTTGTTATATCTCTTAGTAGAGTTGATATCTTAAGGATAAAGGTTGAGGACATGAAGAAGACATATTGAGGATGACTTGGCTAAGCTTTCTCATCATAATATTGCATGTATGAAAAATTATTCAAGTTTCAAGATGGAGCATTAAGGTTATCACTAAGTGTAACATATTCTTAATATAGTCCAATAATAATTAATTAAGAAGGTCTAACAGTCAACTCAGAGAATTATTTTATTGAATTAGTATAAAGGAAGGACATTTTCCTTTTTCATGGTATCAAATGAATGTAATGTGAATTGATGATAAGTAGCAGAGAGTGCAAAATGTGAAGTTGAGAAAAGCAATGTGAAAGTGAAGGCAACTTCATTACAAAGATTTTGCTAAGTGATCTAAGGTTTGGTACTTGGATTTGAGATTTGGTACCTATTCAAAAAGGTCTGATAGTGATTGGTCTAGTTGATAGGATAGAGGAAAGAATAAGATAATAGTAAATTACATGTTTGAGTAGTGCGCTCTTCTTGTAGTTTAAATTTCATGTTTTGGCAATGGGTTTTTCTTGCACACATTATACCACAACTCCAAATAGGGTTGGCACAACCCCTAATAGGGTTGGAATCTCCTAATAGGGATTCCAAGTCTCCTAACAGTGATTCATTGTACTAAATGCTGTAATAGAATCCTAAAAGGGTCCATCCTCTAACAAGGAATATTTATATTAGTACGTCATCTTGTGGGCATCATTCCCACTAGAGTTTTCCCTTTGATCAAGGGTTTCTCTAGTCAACATTTCTACTATAATTGTCTATGTGCATCTTATTATGGTTGTTATTTACTTTAGTAGAATGGTTAAGTTTATTTAAAGAAGATAAATGTTTCAATTGGTGGATAGTTGATTCACACCCTCCCACCTCAGTTATCTTGGTGGACTATTGTTTCTTATAGTTTCAACCTATGGAAAGTGTTATTTTTCCAAAAGCAAGGAGCTTAACCTATGTCTTCACTTCCAAAAATTTACAAATTTATATTTCAATTTCTCTCTTTTGAATAGAATTGCATATCTTATTGTTAATAATTTGGGGGATTTAAGTTAAGTAAAATTATGAGCTACAAAATGTCCAATACTTTTAGAAATAAGAAAAAGCTTCTTAGATAGAGAAAATGAAGATGCCCGGCTTGTGAAATATAAGGAGTTATTGAGGAACAAGAAGTTGACTTGGTATTTTTTCTTCCTCTCTATTTAGACATGTATGATTAAATACCATATACTTTTATTGAGGTCTTGTTATTTAATATATCATCTAATTATTTATAATTGAGCTTTTTTGTTTCATATATTTAGGTGGACAAAAAGTAACTAGGCATTTTTGAATGAGCCTCCACTACCAAAATGGAAGGAGTTGCATAGAAATATACTACTTAGCATCATGTTGCTATGATTGGAAGCCAAAAGCAAGGCTTAACACCCACATATGTAATGGCAGTCACATAGACAAGATGAGAACTTTGTATATACAAAATACATAAAGGATGTATAAATATAAATATTAGATTGGTTTCTACATGGAAGTCAATGATAGATATTGTGAAGTTGGGAGAGAATTAGTATTAAAATTGTATTGGGCTACAATTTTATTTTCTTGCATGGATAAAGATGAACAAAATCCTATTTGAGGTGACAACATGGATACAATTGGTGAAAAGGATGTTTGTGGGTGCTAGGATGAAGTGCTTTAAATTCAACTTTATTTAGAATAAAATTGTATGGTATAAATTAGGATAGAATTATAGATATTCACTACATGAATCATAACATCCTTGCATTAAAACTACAAGTCTATAGAATAGCTATTAGCATTAAAATTATGACAAAATCATGTGGCACATGGGATTACCTTTCTTTCACTATTGCATTGACTCTAGTCTATTCTTGTGGGCTCAAGTTACTATTTTAGTGTCAACACTTCTTGTTACCTATAAATATTTAACTTGCATTAGATCAATTGATAGGAAAAATACATACATGAAAAATATGAACAAAACATCATCAATATGTGCACATAAAAATAAGGAAGACTTTTTGAAATATTTAAATTCAAAAAATCAATGATCAATATAAAGAGAGTCTAAGGATGGGTAGAAGCATAAAAAATAAAGAAAATATGTGAATTGTAAGTATATATTACATATAATTCAAGAATTCTAGCAAGTAAATTTTTTTATCTGACATAATGAAAATAGTTTCAATTTTTTAAATTAATAGTACATTTGAAAAGAAGCATAAATAAATGATATGCAACCTATCCATCTACAATTATCAAAAGAACATGGTATTGTCCCCCACTATGCTCCATGATACAGATTGTTGCTTTGATGATTGGTGCAAAAGATGTTGTTCCTAATAGAAAAAGAAAAAGATGAAATACATTAGTAAATGGCATAACTATATTCAATATATATTGCATATATGAACCCAATCAATTATTCTAGAAGGACATACTTTCTGATTCAAAGACTTTAATACACAAGCTAGTCTACATTTACATTTTATCATTAACATCAAAGCAAAATAAAATACAAATCCTTACTAGCTAGCAAGTTGCACTTGGGGACTACTTCCCTATATCATCTTAGTGCTTCTGCAAATCTGTTACCTAAATTACCATATGGGTAGAAAACAAACACCTATTGGTCATGATTTGAATATGTATAATGCAACAAGAATGTATTGTTAGTGATAGGAATTTCACTATGTCTCCTATGAACTTTATAAAGTGTCATATGAAAATAAATTGGCAAGATAATATGAAAATAAGTTTGAAACTTACCATTCCCAAAACCAAAATATGGGATTAAGTTTTCCTCATCAAAAGAAAACAAGGTCCGTCCAATAATTAAATTTTCTTGTTCATAAGGATTTGGATTATCTCTAAGATGGTGTAAACTTTTTTGATTAAAATACTTTTCACCTAACATCTATAACAATAGTTTTATTTATATTGAAACAAAGAGAAGAAAGCTTGCAAAGTTGCTAACTAAAGCCAAGGAAAAGTGGGAAATCTATAAAACTTCACATGAAATATTTCTAAAACCAATGGAAAAATTGAATCATTGATAAGGAAGATGAAGACCTATCCACTAGTTTTTTTTTGTGAAATCAATACCCACAATCAAGTTGGACAATTTTGGGCTAGCTTGTGTAAGAGCCTCAATCACCCGTAATAAATATAGAAGGATTCTAGATCATATTTTTCTACAAAAAGGTTTTACATAATCATTTTTAAAGATAGTAATTTTTAAGTGTATAGAAAACTTCTAAATTGCAAAATACTGCAATGTTGCAAATAAAACACCAAGTTGCTACATATATAGATAAAAGTACCATATAGAAAAATGAAAAATAAAATATTTAACATGTGACAATTTCATTCCAAAAATAATAAGCTTTGAATATCAAAAACCCACCAGTTTTGAGAGCTTTTAAATTTAGTTCATTTTAATTTTATTAGTCTGAAATGTCAAGCATGGATTATAATTTTTTTATAAACTCACTCTATAAATCTAAGAATTTTTTGCATGGTTGCCTTTGTAAGATGCCATTTTTTTATAGGTAACACATAAGAAGAATACATCACTTTTTTTCTAACAAATTGGAAACCTTAGATAATCGCAACCATTATCTCTATATGATGTTTCTTTTAAAGTTGTGGATATTTCCATTACTTATGTGTCAACCATATTTTTGGAGCCATCTTGGAGGCCAGTTTTATAAAGGCCTAGTCCAATACAATGCTTTTTATTTAACCTCTTAGTTGAGATGATTTTTTCTTCATTTGAGGTAACCTTGAAGGTTTATGTTCTATAATTGAGAATAATTTCCTTTTTATCCAATTGATATGAAATTGACACAACAAACTATAATGTGTAAATTTTTATTTGAAGTCACACATTTTAGTCTTATAATTTGTTGCACTTCTACTTTCATGCTTATCCAATCAAGATAGAAAAGGTTTCCAAATGCTTTAAACATATGAATGACATTGGGGAGTTACTCCCACCATCAACCATTTTTATCAACTTAAGGGATAACCAAAGGAGTCACTCCCACTTTTACTCTTTGGGTATCCCTCTATAATCTTTGTTCTTCTAGAAATATTGGCTTATATTGAGTGCATTAAGGTTTTATCATAGAGGTTTTAGGGATCATGAGATCCAACTTAGACTGGGATTGAAGGTGACTTGGCTAGTTCTGATTCTTTAGGTTTGTTTATCTTTTATTGATAATATAGTTTTTTTTGTTGACCTGATTTTGTAGATCTTTTTTTTTTTTTGATATGCTCTTCCACCGTTTGTCAAATTTTGGAGGTATTCACTATTAAAACTCATCAAGTTTTCTAATTCCATAGTTAAACTAGTAGCATCTTATATGTGTAGGAAATAAGATAGTTGATTTGTTGTATGTTGATGGAATGGGATTTGTGGTTTTTTTCTTATAGTTATGGATTTTGTGGATTATAGTATGGCTAAATTAATGTAAGGATTTGGAAGATTGGTTTTTGTTAGGGGAGTTAATATTTCTCATAACTATATTAATGTTGGAATTTGAGAGGGACTTGTTGCTAAGAAATGTGAAAGTGACCATCAATTAGAAAGGGTGATCTTAGAGTTGTCCTACTCATTAAATTTAGGCAAAGAAAAAAATGAAATTAGTTGTGATACTATGTTTGTCCATTCCTAGGGATGTAACCATTGCTATCAAGTCTAGGGACCTTTAGTGCTACTTAGACTCTTGTTTTGTCCAAGACATGCCTTAGATATACATGGGATGAATCCTAGACATACACAAGGTAACCATAGAATAAAAATAACTTAATTTACATTCATTACAAAATTAATAATGTATAGCACTATATTTTTTCAACTCATCCAATGAAAACTTATATAAAATTGTATAGAAATCTTCCAAGATATCTACAAATCGTTGATCAATGTACCCCCAGCACTGAACCTAAGTGTAGCTTATAAGAAGTAAAATTTGATAGGCGTAATATGAGTTTTCTCCCAAACATAACTCCCCAAGATCTAGAAACCTAGCAACAAGCCTTGGTAGCAATAAATTTTAACCATTTGTACTATATTTTGTGGAGAATTCAACCAGAATTCTCTTTGAGGGTCTATCAAAATATAAATAGTATATATACAATAGAATTTGTGATCATATATAAATGAAGATAAATATATATAGAGATAAATTCAATTGTAGAAGAGAATACATAATGATTCTTTAAAGTGGAATAAGTTGTTACCTAATTTGGATCTTATGTTTATTGAGATTCAAACCTTGGGGATAGGAGATGAACATTTCTACTCTTCTAAGAAGTTTGGTAATATCCACACTATAGTTTCATTATCATATAGGTCCTCATTATGTACATATCCAACATAGGATAGTGCCTTTGGCATCCCATGATTAATGAAGCGCCTAGCTACTCCCTTTTTGTCAATCTAACAAAAAATGCATGCAAGTCATGATTAACCCCAAGAAAAATAATCTCTTTTAGCATAGTCTACTTCATTAGATTTTCAAAAACTATGAAAATGATTTTGTAAAATAGGATTATATTAAAACAATTAAATATCATCTTAAGTTCATTTTTTTACTTGTATTAGTTTAGGATATCTAGATTAGTTGTTAGAAGTTTTTTGATATACCAAGCATTTGACCATGTTGGATGACTATAACAACATTCTTAATTTCATGATTCTTAATGTAATAATTCCAAATACTAATAGTAGGACCCCAAATAATAGGTTATAACTAAGAAACAATACTAACCATAATAGGGAAAAGTTGGAAATTCCTACTTTAATATTATAAAAGAGAGAGTTTTATAAAAGAAAATTATGTTCTTTTAAGTGTAGATGTAGCCAATCCCATTGGGGATGCCTATTCATCTTGGGGATTTTTCCTAGGTTTCTACAAGGCATCCTCAACCATTCCCCAATATTTTTTTGTGAAGTCCCCAAGTTTCTATTTGGGGAGGACATCCCCCATCCATCCCCCATTGTCTTTGAAATATTTGTGGTACTGGGATGGGAGAAATCAAGTTGGGGATGCATGCCCAGATTATAATCAACTTTAAAGAGATGTTATGGTAACTTGACATTCTACCATCCAAATTGGATAAAACCTTGAGGGATTTTAAATTGTAATATGGACTTTAGGATGTAAGTGGATTGAGGATGGTCCCTTTAAGTGGAAAATTTTGGTTTGATACCCTAGGCCTGATATCCATTATGTGATAGGCCAAGAAAGTGAAGAATTGAGTTGCAAAGATAGAAACCAAATATTAGGTGTTAATTATTGGTGGATTTAGTGACACTATGGCTAGAAAGTGGTCTATCCAATGATGTTTGTGAGAGGAGTATTGATTGTATAGCATTTTCTTTGTAGATCTAACTTATTAGCCTTTTAGGCTAGTATGAATAGTGTGTATTTGACTCAGTCATTTATGGAAACTAGTTCTAAGTTTAGGGTATATAGAGTGATTAGGAAAAGGCTATCTAAAAATGCCATTAGTTTGGGCCCTTGTTTGGGAGTTTCATAGTTTATGTTTAGGTAAGTCCTCAAAGTGGGCTATAAGAAATTACCCTTAATTGGTGTTGTGGGTATTTCATATTGTGTCATTTGATTGTTTTTCATTCTAAATTCAATAAATGAGCCTTAAGTGCCTAATCCCTTTTTGCAAAAGCATTGTAATATGACCCTTGTATAGAAAAGGTTAACATAGGGAAGTCTTCTTGTCTAGAAGGAAACTTGATGTGAGAAGTTGTATAATAAGAGTTGGGATTTGTTGATGAGGTCAAGGAAAATTATCTAAGTCCTAGTACTTGTGTATCAAACTATTGTTGAATCCCTCATAGATGTCAATGAATCTAGTTGTATGGTTAGTCCTAAAGTTTTCATAAGGAAGGTTAAAGAATTTTGTCTTGCATTGCTATACCCTGTGCATGATCCACCAACTCCCAATTGATCCCCTTTGATTCAAATAATATCTTGGTTGAAAGGTTGTTGAAAAGATATATTAATGCTTATTTGTGCAGAATTCAAGTCCATGATGAAGAGTTCATTCAGAAGCTACCAAGTAATCCTCTTTATTTATATTAACCAATTCCCTATATAATTTATTCTCTTAATAATTCACTCAATCAAAAGAAATGAGTTAAACTAGATCTAGGCTTGGAAGCCAATGTTGGGATTGACTTCTGGGTTCAATATTTTCTTGATTGAACCAACTAATTTTTAATCATGAAAGTTTTAAACCATGGTTTCCTTTTTGAGCTAGTTGTAAAGGTAGTCATGAAATAACCTATAGAGAGTATGGGTGTATCTACAAATTTTGAATATTTGTAGTGCCCACATAACCATGTTTGAGTATCTTGAAGTATGGGAATGCTCCCACAAACAAGCAATCTTCCTCTTGAGGTGGAATGCCTATGTTTAGATAACATCCATACTCAAATGTTTTCTAGAAAAGAAGATGTAAATATTCTTCTCTTGAGCATAGAGGTGTAGATTTTTCAATTCTAGTATATTTTCTATTGAAGGTGGTGGGTGAGATTTCTCATCAAGTAAAGAAATTATAGGCATGCTAGAGAGATAAATAATTGTAATTCACTATCTCAAAAGAAAATATACATCAATATTTATACCAACTCTAAAAGATACAATAGAAAAATTATGGGCTCAATAATGAAAAGAATGGAATAAATCATATCTATAGAATAATAATGAAATAAGAGAAGATTAGATAATTATATAGAAAAGCTACTTCAAGAGAGTTGCCTCCTAATTTTTTACAAAAAGAGTTGAATTACCAATATGATGATTAAAAACTATTCCCTACTATATTAGCATAAATGAGTAGCATTGATCTCTTCATCCCAATTAGGTCAACAAACCATATAATTATAAATTAGAATATGTAGTTTTGTAGATGATTGTCTCATATCATAAGACACCCAATGAGTTAAGGGGATACCAATCATCAAATGAGAAAATAGTGAGTTCTACTATATTGTAAAAGTAATTTCTATATAATTTCTAAGAAGACTAATGCATTCTTATATGCATAAATGAATTGTATTGGAACTTGATTATTATAGAATGTTCTCAAGTGGCTATGGTTAATCTGATGGTATTTTTCTTTAGTTCCTAAATCTAGGGCTTGATATTGGGTCAAATTTTTGTAGAAAGTTTTATAATAGAATATCTTGAAGATAAATATATCTCATCTCTTATTAACTAGGTTAAAAGTATTCTTATGTTGAGATTGGCAAGTTTAGTCTTGCTACATAATGAGATCTTTTTGCCACACCAAAGTTGGACTTAACTCATCTTTTCTTTGGTAAAATGTATCTTTTGCATGTAAAAAATTTGTTTAACAAAGAATCATATCTTCAATTTTTTCAATCATCTAGAATTTTTTAGTTAATAATCTCATTTGAGGACTACATGAACTTTTTGAGAACTTGTTGAAAACAAGGTTTGTTAGGCTCAAGTTGTGTCATGTTGATCCTCATGGAAACCTTTTATTTATCATTACTAAATATCTTTTAGGAATCAACAAAATCCTTAAAATTGAGTTTAAATATATGGTTCCAAATAGGCATGAGTTGGAAAAGGATCCTAACTTTCAAAACAATTGTAAAAGATGTAAAGTTATCAAAAATGTTGATGAAAACATTTTTGCAAAATGATAGTTTTTGGAAGATGGAAGCTCAACCATCTTGTATGAACTCTTTGGGGATTTAAAAGGTCATTTTATTACATAAAGGGGTATCTCATGTAGATTATAGAGGGGGCGAGGTGTAGAGAAGAGACGTGAAGGGTATGGTGTAGTGGTTGTTGATAATATAATGAGGAAACATGAAGAAAGAAGAAACAAGAATAAAGAGGAAGGAGACTAGAAAAAAATGATAAGGCAATAGGAAGAAGATGAAAGGAGAAAAGGTCTTATAGTACAATGGATGAATATGAGATGGACCCTATTAATGCATAGGTTCAAGAGTTTGAAAAAGAAATGGTCATACTAGTATACCAACTAACAAAGTCAAATATGGAAGGATTTTTGAGACAGAAGATAGTACTGAGAAAGAAGATAGTGAAGAAATTGTAGTCTATCCCTTAAAGGAAAGAAACATGGAGTGTTAGGAATAAGGTGTCTCAACCTTGTATAATTCCTATTCATTATTATTTGTTTTGTAAAATGTATTTCTTGCAAATAATGTTGATGTGTCAACATCTTGAATTGTGTGTAAGGAGATCATGACTAAATGGTTATGACAGATTCCTATAACATGTAAGAGCTATGTTAGGAAGATTTAATGATAGGTGAAGACATGTGGTAACTAAGATATTTGAGTACTGTACACTCTACCCCAATAGTGGGGTTCAGGGCATCACCCCGAAATTTTTTTTGGGGTTCCTATTTTCTCGAAGAATGATAAAACCCTAATATGATTTACCTTTGGGAGTAGCCCTAAAGTGAAGTGCATGTTATAAGCATTTTTAGGGTTCTGAAGACAAGCAATGCAAAAAGGGTGTATTGTTGGTACTGCTAGTAGCTACTAGAGTCTTCTGTTGTTGATGTTGAACTTGCATTGCAAGTGTATTGTAACCTTGTCTTGAAGATAATACATTGTGTAGGTTCTGAAGGGGTGGGGTTGTTTTACCGAAAGGTTTTTCCCCACCAAAAAATCCTTGTGTTATGTGTTCCTTTCTCTGTCTATTTTTTGTATTCATGGTTGGCTGCAATATTGTTGTTTACATGATATTGAATCTGTAAGTGTAGAAGATTTTAATAGGATTTGCATCATACTTTCCTTATTAGATTAGTGTAGGAAGCTGTTTCCGCACCTGAGTTTCCTTACAAGTGGTATTAGAGCTTGATCAACTTTTGATCTAGTTGTTGGGTAGGGTTTTTTGAGCTAATCTCAAGTTGAGTGGGAGTCTTGTGCAGAGCATCCTGAATCTTATTTGTAGATTGAGATGGTGAGTTCATCATATGGAAGAATGGAGGTGGAGAAATTTAATGGCACTAATTTTGAGTTGTGGAAACTCAAGATGGAAGACATGTTGGAAGATCATGACCTATGGGAAGTGACTAAAAGCGCTACAAGACCAGAAACTATAGCTCAAGAAGATTGGAATATCAAAGATCATAAAGCTAAGGGTCTCATAAGACTCTGTTTAACCGATGCAGTCCTTCTAAATGTTCTAGATGAGAAAACTGCATATAGTTTGTGGGAGAGACTTTGGGCCATGTATCAGGCCAAATCTTTGGTGAACAAATTGTTCCTAAGGAAGAAGTTGTATTCTCTATGAACGGAGGAAGGTGGATCCTTAACAAATCATTTTAATGCATTTAATCTACTGGCTGCACAATTGACATCAGCTGGTGTCAAGTTAGAGGAGGAGGATCGTTGCTACACACTTTTGTGTTCTTTACCAAATTCATGGGACCATCTTGTGATGGCTCTCAGAAGCACGTTAGTCACTTTCAAAATGGATGATGTGGTGTCTTTGCTACTATCAGAGGATATGTAGAGAAAGGCTTCCATTTTAGAACAAGAAGCCCTTGCTATTCATGGGAGATCCACGGAAAGAGGAAAGAAAAATGACAATAACTCTAACAATAAGGGTAGATCCAAATCCCGTGGGAAGTCAAAGAATTCTAATAAGTCCAAGGAAAAATGTTGGAATTGTAATAAGATTGGGCACTTTCGTAAAGACTATAAAGAGCCTAAGAAGAAGAAGAAAGCCTCAGATTCTAGTTCTAAAAAATCTCAAGAAGATGGTGATGCATTCATCGTAGCTTTGGTAGCCCATGCATCTGATGATGTGCGGTTGGTTGACTCAGGTGCATATTTTCACATGACCTCTCATCATAACTGGTTCTCTAAATATGAAGAGTTCAATGGTGGAAAGGTGTACTTGGGTGATGATTCTCACTTAAAGATAGTTGGATGTGGAAGGGTCGCTATCAAATTTCTTGATGGACAAGTAAAGAGAATCAATGGAGTTATGCACATTCCAGGTTTGGCACGAAACCTATTATCTGTAAGTATGTTGAATGATGTAGGCGTGCAAGTTGTTTTTTCTAAAGATGGATGTAAGATGATGAGAGGAGCTATGGTGCTTGCTAAGGGTACTAGGAGAGGTACTTTGTTTCAGCTTGATGCACACATTTCTTAGTGTAATAGTTTTTCTGTTTCAAAGAAGAGAGAAACTATCACTTCATCCCCACCATCTGAATGAGTAGTAAAGAAGACTGTGGTTAGTGGTTCTAATGGTAGTGCAACAAGTGTACCTAAGGGTGAAAACACTTTGGAAGGAAAGCTTCCTGTAGAAAAGACAATGTTGTGGCATTTGAGATTTGGTCACATTGGTGAGAAGGGTCTCAGAACCCTGAAAAATAAAAATCTCATTGAGGGGTTAAATGATTGCAATCTCGAGTTTGAATTCTGTGAACATTGTGTATATGGTAAACAAAATTGTGTTTAGTTTTACTCTAGTTCTCACAAATCTTTTGATGTTTTGGATCTTATTCATTTTGATGTATTTGGTCCTGTAAAAGTTCCTTCAATCTCCAAGTCTGTATTTGTTGTATCTTTCACAAATGATTATAGTAGAAGGACATGGATTTATTTCCTTAAAAGTAAGACACAAGTTTTTAGTTGATTCAAGGAATTTAAAGCCCTTGTAGAGAATCAGACTAGTAAGAAGATTAAGTGTGTGAGAACTGACAATGGTGGTGAGTTTTGCTCAGCAGAGTTTGAATAGCTCTGTAAAGAACAAGGTATTGAGAGGCATAAGACAACTCCTTATACCTCAGAGAAAAATGGAGTTGCAAAGAGAATGAATAGGACACTGATGGAGAAGGCTAGGAGTATGCTTAGTGGAGCTGGTTTAGAACAAAGGTTTTGGGCTGAAGCTATGGCCACTACTTGCTATCTGGTTAATAGATCTCTTACATCAGCCCTTGTTGGTAAGACACCCATGGAGGTGTGGTCTGGTAAGAAGCCTTTAATTAGACATCTTCGTGTTTTTGGTTGTGAAGCTTATGCACATGTTCCAAAGGAGAAAAGATCTAAGTTGGAAAACAAAGCTGTTAAATGTATTTTCATTGGGTACAGTGCTGGTGTGAAAGGATACAAGCTTTGGGATCTTGTGACTAGTAAGGTGTTGTATAGCAGAAATGTTATTTTTAGAGAGCTAACATCTTCTCCTATTGTGCTACAACCAGATGAAAAAGAAAAGTAAAAAGATGTTGTTCAGTTGCCTCCTACCCCTGAGAAGATTGAACAGAGAGACCATGTTGGGTCTAATGATGAGGAGAGCTCTAACAGCTCTGACAGTTCAGAAGAAGAGGAAGAACAAACTCAACCTTAGCCCTTGAGGAGATCCACGAGAGAAAGAAAGCAACCAAAAAGGTTTTGTTATTCTATGTTAGATTCCAGTTGTGCTTTTGCTTTGATTACTAACACTGATGATCTGTGAAAGAGGCTTTGGGAATGGAAGATGTAGGTTCCTAAATTGAGGCTATGGATAATGAGATGGCTTCATTAGAGAAAAACAAAACTTGGGACCTTGTACCTTTTCCTAAAGGGAGAAAATTTTTTGGCTATAAAGGGGTGTTTAAGAAGAAATTTTGTGCAGATGGCAGTGTTGAAAGGTACAAAGCTAGATTGGTTGTAAAGGGGTATTCACAGGTAGAGGGAATAGATTATGATGAAATATTCTCTCCTATTGCAAAGTTGACATCCATTAGATTTCTATTATCTCTTGCTACATCACATGATTTAGAGATAGAACAGATGGATGTGAAGACAACTTTCCTTCATGGTGATTTGGAGGAAGAGATTTATATGTCACAGCCTGAGCACTACATTGTTAAAGGTAAAGAATCCTTAGTTTGCAAATTAAAGAAATCTCTATATGGTTTGAAGAAATCTCCTAGGATGTGGTACCTTAAGTTTGATGCCTTTGTGTTGTCAATTGGATTTGTAAGATTGAAATCAGATCATTGTGTTTATTTCAGAATTGAAAATGATCACCTTCTTATTGTTGCATTATATGTTCATGATATGTTGCTATTTGGGAAGGGTAAGGGTATGATTTCTAATTTCAAATCTCAATTGTCAGCACAGTTTGAGATGAAAGATCTTGGGGCAGCTAGGTACATCTTGGGTATGGAAATCAATAGAGATAGGTCTAACAGAAAACTTTGGTTGAGTTAGAGTAAGTATGTGAAGTCTGTGTTGGACAGGTTCAACATGGAAGATTGTAGACCACTATGTGTTCCTATTCCTATGGGAACAAAGTTATCTATAGATGATTGTCCAAAATCTCCTAGTGAGGTGGAGGACATGAGTAGAGTACCTTATGCTAGTGCAGTTAGTAGTCTTATGTATGCTATGGTTTGTACTAGACCAGACATTGCCCAAGTAGTGGGAGTCCTAAGTTGATTTATGGCTAATCCTGGATGGATACATTAGGATGCAGTTAAGAGAGTATTCAGATATTTGAGGGATACATCAGATTACTCCATATGTTATCATGGTAACTCTTCTAGATCTTAGCATTCAATTTGTATTCATGGGTTTGTGGATTCAGATTGGGCAGGTGATATTGACCACAGGAGATCCACCAATGCTTATGTGCTCACTATGTTTGGTGGTGCCATTAGTTGGATGAGCAAGCAACAACCTGTGGTTACTTTTTCCACTACAAAAGCTGAGTACATGGCTGCTACTCATTCTTGTAAGGAATCCATTTGGCTTAAGAGATTGTGTTCTGATGTTGGTGTTGATTCAGACCAAATTACTATTTGGTGTGACAGTCAAAGTGCTATTTGCCTTGCAATGAATCCAACTTTCCATGCTAGAACGAAGCACATTGATGTGCAGTATCACTTTGTGAGAGATATGGTGGAAGATGGAAAGGTAAATTTGGAAAAGGTAGATACTGTGAAGAATGTTGCAGATGCATTAATGAAACCAGTGGGCACTGAGAAGTTCAGATGGTGTTCGGAGTCTATGTGCCTTTTGGCCTATAGTGGTTAGTTCCTGTGATGTTCCTATTGCTCTTACAAGGTGTTCAACAAGTGGGAGAATGTTAGGAATAAGGTGTCTCAACCTTGTATAATTCCTATTCATTATTATTTGTTTTGTAAAATGTATTTCTTGCAAATAATGTGGATGTGTCGACATATTGAATTGTGTGTAAGGAGATCATGACTAAAATGGTTATGACGGATTCCTATGACACGTAAGAGCTATGTTAGGAAGATTCAATGACAGGTGAAGACATGTGGCAACTAAGATATTTGAGTACTGTACACTCTACCCCAATAGTAGGGTTCAGGGCTCCTATTTTCTTGGAGAATGATGAAACCCTAATACGGTTTACCTTTGGGAGTAGCCCTAAAGTGAAGCACATGTTATAATCATTTTTAGGGTTGCGAAGAGAAGCGATGCAAAAAGGGTGTATTGTTGGTACTACGAGTAGCTACTGGAGTCTTCTGTTGTTGATGTTGAACTTGCATTGCAAGTGTATTATAACCTTGTGTTGAAGATAATACATTGTGCAGGTTCTGAAGGGGTGGGGTTGTTTTATCGAAAGGTTTTTCCCCACCGAAAAATCCTTGTGTTATGTGTTCCTTTCTCTATCTATTTTCTGTATACATGGTTGGCTGCAATATTGTTGTTTACATGATATTGAATCTGTAAGTGTAGAAGATTTTAATAGGATTTGCATCATACTTTCCTTATGAGATTAGTGTAGGAAGCTATTTCCGCACCTGAGTTTCCTTACATGGAGTAGTTAGTGAACTTAGAGACACTACATGATGAAACCACTAAAGGAAAATGGGATGAATAATTTCATCTAAAGAGTGAAGAAATAGAGGAGGTAGTGAAGACCTCAACTCATGAAGAAACCAAAGACATATCCATTCATGGGGCTAAATTTTTTTCATATAAAATGAGCAATAAGAAGTTTTAAATTCAAAACAAGGAATGGTAGTGATAAAATCCATGTAAGAAGAGGTTCAATATGACAAGAAGATGGTAATGGGTTAGTGAAAGACTGTAGATAATATAGAATTGGAGCCTCTTAATGTAGAGGCAATGAGTTATTCATGGACAATAAACACAATTGAAGTGCTAAAAAATGAAGTGAAAACAATATGGTTAAATTTGATGAATTGGATAAAGCCATCATTTTTGGTAGTTGGTATGTTGAAAAATAAAAGTATTTTATTTATGTCACAAATGAAAGAAAAACCTTGTGTAAAGATCAAAAATATTTGTTCATATATCTCAAACAAAAGAGCCACTAGACATTGACACAATTCTGAGTATCTCTATAATCCAAGACAAGGTTAAAAAACAAAAGATAACAGTTTAGCCTCCAAGGAAAATAGTAGAGATTGTGATCACTTGGAACAATGTGATGATGAAGAAGACAAAGAAAAATGGATGGAAAATTATCAAGAAACTGAACAAGAAGGCAACATCAACATCAATCAAATTCATTACAGAAAACTCAAGGGACTTGAGTTTTTTCAAATAAAGGGAGTAGGGTACAGGAGTACCTTGACCATCTCCATTTAATTTTGAGTCATTTTATTATTTTTTAAGTCATGATAGGATTAGTGAAATATTTATTTCAATTTCATGTAATTGTGTGTTCAATCAAGGTCATGTAAACCAAGGTCAAGGATCGGCAAAAGTTAGTCAATATCAATCAAAGGCCCCAAGGGGTATTACAATGTCATGAAAGGTCATAAATGAAATAAAAATGTAATGTGTAAGCCTTTTGGACCATATATGGTGCAAAATAGGTATGAGTTAGAAAAAGGTTCAAATTATCAAAAATGTTGTAAAAGATGTAAAGTTGTCCAAAAAGTTGATGACAACATTTTTGCAAAATGATAGTTTTTAGAAGATGGAAGGTCAACCATCTTGTATGAATTCTTTGGGTATTTAAAAGGTCATTATATTACATAAATTGGATATTTCATGTATATTATAGAGGGGATGAGATGTAGAGAAGAGAAGTGAAGCATATGGTATGGTGGTTTTTTATAATATAATCATTTTTTTTTAATGAAATATGCTTGTATGCTTGTCTTGGTACTTTCTCCCTTACCTCATAGATGTGATGGTTTTAAATATTTATAAATATTTGAATGGATTTTATAATTAATTCTAATGTTAAATGTGTGCATAGCCTCATGGGTTAATTATCAAGATCTCATTACTCACTATTTAGATAGTAAATTGTGTATACCTTCAGAGTGAAGTAACATAGTGACTACATGATCTCATTGTGTAGAGTTATGGAAGGTTAGAGGTATTCCTCTTTTTTATATATATTTTACTCTCATGGGTTTACAACATAACCTTGATCCTTATAAAGGAGTTGACCAAGAATCTATAAGGTATCTAATGTTGCATAAAGAATACAATGAACCAACACTCAAGAAAATGTGATGGAGCCTAATTTATAGTCAGCATGTGTGCTTGAATATATGCATTCATTCATGGGGTGTCAAAAGACCCATTGGAAGAGTTAGGTAGGTGAGATAATGGATATTTGAGGACAATTACTATAAATAACAATGTAACCCTCATTGGGACAAGGGTTTGAAGGATCAACTATCTCCATAGTGACTAGGAGCCCAAAAGTTGGAAGTTTGAAGGAATTTGATAAGGTAAATATGTTTCCAATTTCATTTATTCAAGTTTGAATTTTTTGTGAGTTTGGAGCTTGTTGTGCCAATTAGGCCTTTTAGCCCTCAAATAGGGCCTAGTATTTGAATGTCTTAATGGTGAGTTGGGAAGTTATGCTTTTGAAGTTTAATAGGATTCAATAATAGGCGTCTTAATCCTCCACCAGTTTAGGCTTTTGTTTTAAAGAAGTTATGAGGTTTGGTCTAACATCCCAAAATAGGGCTACAAGGAAGAGTCCCTTATTAGGTAAATTTTTTAGATTGGTGTATGGAGACCACTAAGGTGCATGAAACCTTATGAATGTTTGAAATCACATTTTTTGTGATTAGTTAAGCCCCTTGGAAGAATTTAGGGTGAGGATTTTGTGAAAGATCATAAAGGGTATAAGGAAGTGGGGATGTGTGGCAAGAAGGGTAGTTGTTTGGTGTTTGAGAAGATATAGGTAGAGATATTAGGAAGAGGTGATTATGGCATGAGGAAAAGGCCAACCACCTAGTCTCTAACATTGTGGAAGTTCTAAGGGATTGATTGTGAGAAGAACATGCTTAAAACCCCCTACCTACATCAAGAATATACCCAAATATGATGTTACACCAATTACAATTTTTTGATTATATTTCAGAGGTTGATTATGTTGTATGAGATTAATATTATAGTACATTAAGTAAAAAGTTTGATATATGATAATAAAGGAGATAACTAGTAAATATAATTATATATGTGATTACATTCCATTAATGCTAATCACATGACCACCACACCACTAAAGAAGTATATTGAATAATATTCATTATTACAAGAATTTGAAGTACATAAATTATACCTAGCCAATAAGTGGGTTGCACTACTGATAGTTGATTTATTTGAGTGGTTTGCATATTTTCACATGAAAGTGCCCAACTAAAAGATTAGAATTCATTAAAAAAGAAATTTATGAATGTGATTCTCCATAAACATAACATATTAGTGGTGAGATTCACATAGATTCATCCCACTCTGATTGATATTGAACATATTACTAGTTACATTATGATTTCTATATATGTATACATAGTATGTTACTTTATCATTATAGGGTGATCATGGGATCTTTGAATAATCTGTAGGTTAATTTATTTAGATGATTTAGAAAATACATTCACAAATAAGACTCCAATTACTAATATCCATATTCAAAAAAATTACTATGTCATCTAGCAATTAGCCAAAGACATACTCATCTATGAAAAATTCTAGCACTATGTAATACCCCACCCAAAGATCTTGGAACAAGGATAAATATAAGCCAAGATTTTTTAATTTATTTTTTAAAATAAGTATGGATGCACAAAACATACAACATAAAAGGATCATAAAGATCATAATGGAAGACTAAAATAACATCCAAACACCAACAGATTGCCAAATACCACTACTGACCAAAACAACTAACCATGGAAGGATGCTAATGATCTCAAATCTAAAAACACACCAAATTTGAAATGTAATTCAAAGGTATTCAAGAACACTATAAATGTGTCCAAAATGCCTTAGAAAAACTTTTGGTCAAAAAAAAAAGTGCTCACTATCTGCCTTGACATGTTTTTCCAAAACTTAGGTGATATTTTAAATCAGCATAGTGCAATACTTTCTAGTATCATACAACCTTTCTAATGAAGGGGTAAAACACAATTAGGATTTGGAAAATTCTTCTCAACCTTTCTCTAAGGGACCTACAATAAAAAATAGTGTTGCATGATAGAGTTTTAATGGATGTGTGATACTTTCCAGTATCGCATGATTCTTCCTCAAGATCACTAACACAAACAAGCAACAACTGACAACCCTTGTATACAATCTACTTTAATTGATTATCTAAGATCATCCAAAGTGAGACTATCTCTAAACTCCCAAAATTTCTACCTATCCACCTATGTCATCAACACACTACACCGACTAATGGTGGTAATCTATGTTCACCTAATGGGTGGATAACTAATCCATGCCCAACATAATGTCATATAATCCAAGAGGTAGAATACATAGATCCAAAATGGTGGTGAAGGTTCCCAAATTTAAAATACCACCCATGACCAAGGAGTCTACAACCACTTTGGAGCCCATTGCTAACTCAACCTATCAACTTGATGCACTACCACTAGCCTACAACACTAAACAAGAGATGGTGACAAGAAAGAATATGAAGCACTAGAGTTAAATAAAACTAAAGAGGAAATACAATGCAATGTACCTATAGCCTTGACTACTATACCTTGATGCTCAACTTGATGGTTGTCAACTGCTACAAAGACTCAATGATTCCTACCAACATCACCCATTGTAGGCTTGGATCTAGCTACACTCTTACTAGGTCCTATAGATGGTTTGATAGAACACTGAAAAGATCTATGGCTAGGCTAACACAAGAATAATAATTCCTTGAAAAGTTGGAACATGTCCCATGGCCACCCTAAGTAGCACTAGGGTAAGGTGCACTACCCCTACTAGATTTTTGTTGACCACTCTAAGGAGGGTGATCCTACTGAGATTTTTTCTAATGATTCTAGATATTCCCTATCTTCCATAAATTATTTGTATTTTTTTTTCCTTTAGTCCCTTTCCCCCTCTATCAAAAGTAATGACCATAGCCACCTTAAGATGGTGTTCATTGGGCTTGACCCTTCCTTGAGGACTAAGAATACTATGTATCCTACCCCAAGTTTCATGTACTTTGGTTCTAAGAACCTACCTTGCTACTAAACCCTCTAGTCACATTATTCTCTATAATCCTTACCTTCTTTAAAAAAAGTACAAGTTTCCTTGACTGGTGACCACAGACATCCCAATGATAGAGTCCCTAAGGCCCCTAAGCCTCATCATGGCTATAGCTTGAGTACTATCTCAACCCAAGGAACTTATTCTCAAACTAATCTACTATCATAAAGCCCTACTTAAGCTCATGGAATTCATTATTTTGAGCCTCAAAATACCACAACAATAGAAA
The DNA here is from genome assembly GCA_028749045.1 of Cupressus sempervirens. Taxonomy (NCBI): domain Eukaryota; kingdom Viridiplantae; phylum Streptophyta; class Pinopsida; order Cupressales; family Cupressaceae; genus Cupressus; species Cupressus sempervirens. The sequence goes on from CM053791.1 coordinate 343,711,561, forward strand.
TTTTGCTCTAAACCTCTCCTCAAAGATCTCCCATGTGAGATCCGTAACATCAATATGAAGCCTATCACTCTCTGTATCCCACCAAATGGAACCATGTTCCCTCAATTGTATGATCATGTAATAGACCTTCACATTTCTTTCATAAGGTAGTAAGGAGAAACAATGCCCCATATCTAATAACCAAGTCTCAACCTTGAATCTTGTCCCTTGGCCATCAAACAACAATAATTTAGACCTCTAAAGTTCCAACATCATTTTAACCTAAGTGAAATCATCATTGTCATTATGACCATAGCCTCTTCATTGGTGCCTTCTATCACCAAGTGGCATAAAAGAATATTCCCATTCATGCTCCTCCTCTTTATGCTCTAACTAATGGGAACCTCCATGATGAGATCCCTCTTTCTAATTATGATCTTGTTAGTGTTCCTCTATGCGAGGGCCCAACCAAGCAAGAATATCTTGTAGCATCGACATCAATGCTTAATTCCATTTTGATTATTGTTATCTTTCTCTCCCCCACTATCCTATCATTCCTCCTCATGGTGTTCTTCCTCTTGAACCACTTGTTAGTTACCACCCTGACCATCAAACCTACATACATGAGACAACATTATGGAAGCAATAAGATAAAGTTAGAAGCATCCATCACAAACATAAGAGACACAAGCATGAACCATCAAGATATCACAATATCAAACATATAATAGAAATACACAATAGAAAACACAAACATAGTGGAAGCATAATGTAGAGATCCCAATGTTGTAAAATGGGCTCTAATACCTATGTAATGCCTTGCCCAAAGATCCTTGGAACACGAATAAATATAAGGCAAGATTTAAAAAAAAGTTAAAACAAGTATGGATGCACATGACATACAACATATGAGGATCACAAAGATTGATTTGAAAGACTAAACAAACATCCAAATACTAATGGATCTCCAAACACCACTACTGACCAAACCAACAAACCATAGAAGGACCCCAACGATCTTGAATCTAAAAACATATCGAATTCAAAATACAATTCCAAGGTATTCAAGAACACCATAAAGGGTATCCAAAATGCCTTAGAAAAAATTTTAGTCAAGCCAAAAATTAGCTATTGTCTACCCAAATAGGTTTTCCCAAAATCTAGGTGATACTTTAAATTAGCACAATGTGATACTTTCTAGTATCGTACAACCTTTCTAATGAAGGGTCATGACATAATCAGGGTTTGGAAAAGACTTCTCAAGAAGGTGTGTGATATTTTATAAGTATTGTATGACTTTTCTCCAAGGGGTGTGCAATACAATAGAGTGTCACATGATAGTGAGAAAGATGAAAAATTTGAAACAAAAGGACATGACTATGAAAGAATATACTGATGAATTCTATAGATTGGACATAAGATTTGGACATGTGGATGATGATGTTGAGAAAATTGCAAGTTACATTAATGGATTGAGATCTGGAAGGCAAGATGAAATAAGTTTTGTGAAATTGGAAAGTGTAGAAGAAGCATATCAATATTCCTTGAAAGCTGAGGAGATCTTGACAAAGAAGCATGAAGAAAGACAAAGAGGTAGAGGTGTTAGATTCTAGAGAGCTAGAGGTAGATCTTATGGAGAAAGTGGCAGATCTGATAGTTCTATGTAGGATAAAGTTAAATCTAGATGGAAGAATGATGACAAAGACAAGACCAAATGGAAAAGTGCAATTCTTATCAAGGAGGTACTAATTCTTACCAAGGAAAAGGTAATTCTTATTCTAGTGGTGGATTTCATGGTAATTGTTTTAGATGTGGTAAAGAGGGACATAGATCTTTTGAATGTAGATCCTTTGAAAGTGGACAAGGTAACAAAAATGTTGTGATTCAAGGAGATGATGAGGGTTCACCAAGTGGACCTAAGGCTGGAAAAAATATGATGATGAGAAGAACCTTATGTAATAAGGGAAGTGATGAGGAACCTATTTTAAGAAGAAGTCTTTTCAAGAAAAGATGTAAGATGGCTAGAAAATGCTACAAGGTGATCATTGATAATGGAAGTTCTACAAATTTGGCATCAGAAGAGCCGGTTACAAAGTTGCAATTGTAGAGGCTGAATTATCCACCCTACCATGTTTCATGGATCAAAGATGAGCATAAGATATTGGTAAGTGAGCAATGCCTTGTGAAGTTCAAGATTAGACATTACTTTGATGAATTTTTTTTGCTATTATGCCTATGGATTGTTGTCATATTTTGTCGAGTAGACCTTGAAAATATGATAGATATGTTGTGCAGGATAGAAGATTGAATCAATATACTCTTTGGATAAATGGGAAGAAACAAATATTGTTGCCTTTAATTGAAAGTCCAGATGAGGTTAGTTGTATTGCAATAAAAAAATTCATGGTTATTGGGAAACAATTTGAAAAGGAAATGAAAAAGAATCAAGTCTATTTTTCCATAGTTCCTAGAGGATCGATTGTTGGTAGTAATGACTGATAGTAGAAGCTAGTAATGACTAAGTGATAGTAGACAGTGATAGCTAAGTGCCAGTAGAAATTACAAAATTACTGAATGAGTATAAAGACATTATTGCGGATGATATTCCTAATAGTTTACCTCCAGTCAGAAGTATAAGTCATTGTATGGATCTAATTCTTGGTGCTAGTTTGCCAAAAAAGGCACCATATAGATTGACACCTATAGAGAATGAAGAACTTAACAAACAAGTGCATGAGTTTTTGTAGAAATGTTTGATTAGAGAAAGCTTCAGTCCATGTGCTATACCTACTATATTAGCACCTAAAAAGAATTGAGAATGGAGAATGTGTACCAATTCCAAAGCCATTAACAAGATATCAATGAAATATAGGTTTTCTATGCTGAGAATGGATGACATAATGGATTGTTTGATTAGAGCAAAGTATTTTACCAAGATTGATTTGAAGAGTGGCTATCATCAAATTAGAATTAGAGAAGGTGATGAATGGAAGACTACTTTCAAGACAAAAGATGGTTTGTATGAATGGTTGGTAATGCCTTTTGGTTTGACTAATGCACCTAGTACTTTCCTGAGGTTGATGAGTGAAGTTTTAAAAAGATTTTTGGGTAAGTTTTTGATTGTTTATTTAGATGATATTTTGGTATTTAGTAAGACTAAGGAAGAACATCTTGAGCATATTAGAAAAGTATTGCAAAGGTTGAAAGAGGAAAAGTTGTTGATTAATCTAAAAAAGTGTTCATTTATGCAAGAGGAGATTGGGTATTTGGGATTTGTGATTTTAACTAATGGATTGAAGATAGATCTTGAGAAGGTTAAAGCTATTTTGGAATGGCCTACACTTGAGAATGTGGGTGAGGTAAGATCATTTCATGGTTTGGCTATTTTTTACAAAAAGTTTATAAAGAATTTTAGTGCTTTCTGTAATGCTATGACTAAGACAATGAGGGGAGATGAAAATGAATTCAAGTACCTATATTGGCTTTGCATAATTTCAACAAAGTATTTCAAATTGAATGCATTGCAAGTGGTAATGTAATAGGAGCTATATTAAGTCAAGAAGCTAAACTTATTGCTTTCTTTAGTAAAAAGTTGAATGATGCCAAAAGGAAGTATTCTATGTATGATCAAGAATTTTATGCCATTTTTCAAGCATTGAAGAACTAGAGACATTATTTGATTCCTAAGGAGTTTGTGTTGTATATTCATCATAAAGATTTACAATGCTTGGGAAGTTAACATAGACTGAATCAGAGATATATGAAGTGGGTTGAATATTTATAGAGTTTTCCATTTCTGATCAAGCATAAGAGTAGAGTTACTAATAGAGTTGCTAATGCATTGAGTAGAAGACATTCTTTGTTGACTAAAATGAAGGTTGAAGTTCTTGGTTTTGATGAAATAAAATAGTTTTATGATGTTGATCCTGATTTTTCTGAGGCATGGAGAGAGTGTAGAGCACTAAATCTAATAGATCACATAAGTAAGTATGATGAGTATTTCATTCAAGAAGGTATGTTATTCAAAGGTTTTTAGTTGTGTATTCCTAGAAGTTATATGAGGTTAAATCTAATTAAGGAAAAGCATGGTGGGGGATTAGCTAGACATTTTGGAATTGATAAGACATTGAGTTTGCTAAAAAAAAGGTATTATTGGCCACAAATGTATAAGGATGTTTAGAGATTTGTAAATATTTGTGAACTTTTTCAAGTTGCAAAAGGGGTGAGTCAAAATAATGGTTTGTATACACCTATTACTATTCCTAAGAAGCCTTGGAGTGACATTAGTATAGATTTTGTTCTTGGATTACCTAAGAAAGTAAAGGGGTATGATTCCATATTTGTTGTAGTGGACAGATTTTCTAAGATGGCTCATTTCATACCATGTGAGAAGACATTAGATGTTGAGCATGTTGCTGAGATTTTCTTTAAAGAGATTGTGAGATTGCATGGATTACCAAGAAGCATTATTTCTGATAGAGATAGTAAGTTTTTTGGTTATTTTTGGAAGACTTTATGGAAGAAGATGGGTTCTAAATTAAATTTTAGTTCTACATTCCATCCACAGATAAAGGTTGTGAATAGAAGCTTAGGTAATTTACTGAGATTTTTAGTTGGGAATAAGCCAAGTAATTGGAAAATGGTGTTGGCATAAGCTAAATTTGCATATAACAATTCTGTAAATAGGAGTACAGGGAAAACACCTTTTGAGATTGTTATTGGAATATCAAATTTGAGAGATGTTGCTGGTGAAGAAAAGAGAAGTGCTATAGGAGAAGAATTTTTTGATGTTATGGAGTCTTTGCATAAGGAAGTGGAGTTGAGGTCAGAGCAAAGTATTAGAAGTATAAGGAGAATGATGATCAGTCTAGAAGACACCATGACTTTCAAGTTGGTGATGAGGTGATGATTCATTTGAAGAAAGGAAGATTCCCTGTTGGAACATACAATAAGCTAAAGATGAAGAAATTTGGACCTTGTAAGATCTTGAAGAAGTTTGATAGTGGTAATGCTTATGAAGTTGAATTAGCTAATGACATGGATCTATCTTCTATATTTAATATTTCTAATTTGTATAAGTATCATGAGTCAGATGATGAAGTTGTTGTATTAGAAGATTATCCTAAGAAGTAGATTGAAGAATTTGAATAGATATTAAGTCAAAGAATTTGTAAGAGCACAAGAGGAAAAGATTACTATGAATATTTGGTGAAGTGGAAGAACAAACCTATTGAAGATGCTTCATGGATTTCTCAATCTAAGTTTGATTAAGGTTAGGTTGTGACATCTCAATGATTCAAGAGAATCATTTCTTCCAACCTTGGTTGTATGATGTAGGAGCATCTTAGGTTTCCTTGTAATCCTAAACTTTTTGTTCATTCTGCCAGTTGCTACCAAGTTCTAGTTACTACTAAGTGTCAATTGTTGCCAAGTTCTAGTTACTACTAAGTGTCAATTGTTGCCAAGTTCTAGTTACTACTGAGTGCTAGTTATTATTGAGTTCTAGTTTCTAGTTATTATCAAGTTCCAATTTCCAATCATTAATGAGTTCTAGTTCCAATTGCTATCGAGTTCCAATTGCTATTAAGTTCCCCAAAGTATGTTGAGTGACTCTTCATGTACTAAGTTACCTAGTGTATGCCAAGTGATTCTTCATGTGCCAAGTTAGCCAGTGTATGCCAAGTGACCCTTCATGTGACGAGCTTTCCTATTTATGCCAAGTGTTCGCATTTGGACATGATTTTTGCAAGCTAACTTGCAAGATTTATTTCATTCATGATATTTATGTTAAGATCTTTTCTTGGGATGTGTCCAGACCATTGTTGGGTTAGCCTTCCTCTTATGTAATGTTATAGAATAATGTGTAAGCTATTTTGGCAAGTATATATAAAGTTTTTAAGCTTAGAATTAGGTAAGTTTTTGGTAAGAGGAATCCTTTAGAGTAGAACTAAAAGTGTGCATTTGTAGTTGGATCTTGAATGTGAATGTATTTATAATTGGACATAATAGAGAAGGCCTTATAGTTGGACTTGTATCATGTTTTGAGGAATCAATAAAAGTATTTCACTCTTCTTCCTCCTTTGGTTGTTGTTCCTTGTGTTTGCTTCTATTGTGTTAGCTCTTGCAAGGTGGTTTGGATAGTTGGGTGAGCCTTTGGCCCTAGTTTTTCACCCTTTCCTTGCATCAAGATCAAAATGGTCCTTGAATAGAGAATAACTAAATTTCATATCTATGGAGCTTCTCAACTTGTTATCAACCAAGTGAACAATGACTATCAAAAAAAGGATGACAAGTTGATACCTTACAAAAAGTTGATAGATGCTCTAAGCAACTACTTCACTTTTGTGACATTCCAAAAAATTATTAGAGAAAAAAACAAGGCTACTGATGCTATGGCCACTATTGCATCTATCCTCCAACTACAAGATCATGAATCATGATTTGAGTTCTTGGTGGAACAACTACATCATCCCGCCTATGATTCCTTAGATAACCAAGTGATCTACACTACTGTAGGTCATGATTCCTCCTACAATGTGGCTATCTTCTTTTACCTACATGATCAAATTGTTTTTGAGAACCTCATGTGCAACTAAAAATGCCAATTCCTTTGTAATGCCTCACATTACACTTTGGTCTCTAGTGACTTGTATAGGAAGGGTCTTGATGGAATATTACTTAGGTGTTTAGAACTAGAAGATTTCAAAAAGGAACTTGCCAAAGTCCATGATGGCATTTGTGGGGCACATTATAATGGCCTTGCACTTGCTTGAAAACTTCTTAAGGTGGGTTATTATTGGCCAACCATGCAAGTTGATGCTATTCATTATACCAATCTTGTCAGAAATGTCAACTTCATGGTAACTTAATTCATGCTCCTAGACGTGAGTTAATTCCCTCTGTGACATATTGGCTATTTTAACAATGGGCTTTTGACTTGGTAGGAAAAATTCACCCAAGTTCATCTAGTGGTCACAAGTTCATCATTACAACAACTGATTATTTTACCAAATGGGTTCAAGTTGTGTCACTATATGTTGCTACAAGAAAACATGTTGCCCTATTTATACTAAACCACATCATTTGTTGGTATGGTATTCCTTCCTCCATTCTCACTAATAATGGACAAAAATTCAAGAATAAGGATCTCAAACAACTATACAAGAAATTTAAAATCAAACAACATTGGTCCTCTATTTACCACCCTCAAGGGAATGGCCAAGTTGAGGCCTCCAATAAAACATTGCTGAAAATCTTACACCACATAGTTCACAAGTCTGGGAAAGATTGACACCTACAGATAAATCTAGCAATTTAGGCCTATAGAACTACCATCCATACTCCTATAGGGGCCATGCCCTTTTCTCTAATCTATGGTTCTAAGGTTGTTCTTGCATTAGAAGTAGAGATCCCCTCCTTGAGAGTCTCCTTACATGGGGTTGATAATTGATGAAGACCATAGAGCTATGCAAACATAGGAATTAGAGACTCTTGATGAACATTGTAAGGCTGCTTTTGATCATATGATAGCTTATCAAAAATGTATGTCTACTTAGTATAATAAGAAAGTTTACCCATGTGAGTTTTAAGTAGGTGAACTTGTGCTTAGAGAGAATCTAAAAAATTAGTAGCACAGAGAGAAGAAGGGAAAATTTGAACTTAACTAGTTAGGCCCATACATTATCATAGAAGTATTTGAGTCTAGTGCTTCTTAATTATCTACTCCTAAAATGAAGAACTTGTAGAACCTATCAATGTCTTACATTTGAAGAAGTTCTATGCTTAGAAGCTCATTTCTCAACCATCTTGTACATATCTATAATCTTGAAAAAAAAATGTCTTGAAAAATGATCATATTAGTGAAAAATTAGCAATAGGTGCTTTGATGAATCACCAAAAAAACCAAAAAAAAAAAAAAAAAATCTAAAAAAAAAAGTCCTAGAAAAAATGTGCCAAGTGGTGAAAACCTGGAAATAGGCACTACTTGAGATCCTTGCACCTATGTCTATTAGTCTAAATCACCTATTTCGCTATATATTTCCTAGCTTGGGATTGTTACTTGTCCTTGTCTCAGGGACACCACTACTTAGTCTATTTTGAGGTCTCCTTGTGCATTAGGGTTTCTTTGGCAACTCACAAAATAGTGTTTTTCAACACTTCTCAAATAGTTTACCTACAGTCTCTGATGTCACTATATTTCTCACTATTAGAATCAAGTCTTGAAGAAATGGCCAAGTGACTTACACACACACACTTAAACACTTAAATGACTAAGCTATGATGAAATTTATCTACTTTGTGTGCTATCTATGAAAATTTATTTTCTATATGTTCCCTCCCTAATAGTCTTTCAAAGATGTCATGGACTAGAAGACTAGGGGGCATGGAACATGTTTTCATGGTTTCTTCTTGTGGGTATACTTTGTTTGTCTATAGTGTTTAAAGCATTCATTCTTGTCCTATTTGAAACTTTGACTTATAAATTTATCATCCTTGACTATTTTTCAAGCCCACACTTGGGGGTTATCTTGGCACTTATGCTTGATACAAGTGTGATCTTGCTATAGTAAACTTAGGGAACTAATGATGTAGTCATCTTGACTTACTTGTCTCTAATGCTTAGATTATATTTCCACATACATATCTAATGTCAATCATATTCATATCCTCATCGTTATACTAGTGATGGTTGTATGATCATGATGTCCTTAATAAATGTTCAATGATGAAATAAGAGTCTAAATGATATGTGTTTCTTGTTGGTAAATCACTTTGCATATTAGCTTCCATTATAGGTTCATTCTAGTCTAGTTTTACATTCATGCATATGGGAGAGCTCTCTCTCTTCATCATTTTTTGTGGGCATATTATCTAATTTCTTTCACATCTTTCTTTTCTTTCTTCTTTATCACATTTTTTTCACCTTCTTGATCTTCCGCTTCATCTATATTTTGCTATCCAATCATCACAAGGGGTTAATCTAAACATCACATTCAATTTATCCAAGTGTTACATATTTTCAAAAACATAAGTCTATAGCATACACAAGAGAGCTAAAATATCATACATGAGAGAGATACATAAACATATATACATAAATATCAAACCAACACATACATGAGCAGGAAACAAAAACTGAAACATCACATGAAAACTTAAAATTTTGAAACATCTATCAAAATGAGACAAGTACACAAATCTATTGATCAAAATCTAGTATCTCATATATATATATATATCAATGTGTCATCATACATATATATACAAATGTGAGATCCAAAATTTGGATATACAACTCAAAAATACATGGTGTACAATCTAAAATGTCAAAACTATCACAATCATCTTATGACTGGCTTGCACCCTCTCCATCTGGTGGTGTCCCTAATGGTGGAGCCTATCTCCTATCTGGCAGCTATACCGCACCCTCTGACCCACTTGCTCACTCTGAGTAATCAAGAAGCCCCTGCCCTAGTTGCACCACACCTTTGTAAGAAGCATAATAATATGTGTTACACACACCATGATGAGATGCCTCTCACCTTGCCACATATCACTCCCTATGGAGCTCATCCCCCCATGCTTTCTCATCTAGGAGCTACTAATCTCATACTACAATGGTCACTCAGGCTACCTATAATTCTACTCCAAAGTACAAATCCTCACATCTTGATCATCATCCTCTCAAGCTGGTTTCTCTACCTCTACCTCCACCTATACCACTTGTTGTCACCTCAGTGGAAACTCCTCCTCGTCCTCTTCCTTCTCCTCCCTAGTGGCCTATTCTCACATCCTCCTCCTCCTAGAGTGAGAACCCTCCCCAACCTCCATTCATCTCCCTCGACTACCTCTGCCTCTACCTCCTCTATGTTCCCCTACTATGAGTAAACATTTAGCTCTATAAAATGTGGAAATGGATGTCTCTACATCTCATATAAATATGTCAAATCTACTCCTACATCTACCACATCTAGGTGATAATCCCAGGGAGTCCACACTAGAGGTGTCATTTCCTGTACCATTATCTAATAATCTAGCATTAGTAGCCATCCCCATGCCTCATCAGAATGAAAGTGAGCATAGGTGATGGTCTCCACCAATATCACCTATCACTCTGTAAATTGCTACAACACCCATCTGATCACAAACTACTCTATGATCTCTGAATTCCTACTTGCTAGTGGCCTATTGTATCTCATATAATTTAACTCCCAAGCATCTGACCACCTATGGTACTCTCAATAGGACCAACATGTGAATGTTTTCAGCTCATCAAAAATGTGGCAATAATAAGTCACATCCACACTATGAGTCTATGGGACAAAACTTGTATACCTAAAAATATAGGGTTGGCTCTACTCTTGAGGTTGCACTCATGGTCGGATCATAATAATATGCTCCCAGGCTCAAATTTGTGCCAGTATTACCCCACATGCCCAGGAATGACCACCATGATATACTATCTCATGAAGCTCATGATACATATCTACTAGTATCTCTAGCCCCCATGCCATCCTGTGTGGCTATGTAATGAAATCTACCACCAATCGACCCCATCCTAGTGGGAAGCCCTTTAGCTCCTATCTATCACCAAAGCCTGAGCTACTAGGGAACATAGCAAGCTAGGTAGAGGGTAATCTACCCCATACTCATTGATGAGTCACTCCCAACTCAGATGATGGTCTAGGATGATAACATCTTGAAACAACTGCTACATCATCACTCACCCCTCTAATAGGGTCTAATCATAGTATACTTGTGACACATAATCAAACTTGACATCAATATACCTTGCATCAAAATCAAAATTTCAAAAGCACAACAAAGCAATCAAATGTATAACTTACTAGATCAAAATTACAAGGCAGTTGAAGAATGAGATACACATCCTCCAATGTAATCGAGGCCTTGTCTATCAGTAGATGGAAGGTGTTATGCTCACTATTCCACCACTTAGGAAGTGTGGTGAGTAGCTCATGTTTTTCCCATATATGGGGCATCCATATAACCCATCTCAATCCCATGGTTGATATCACTACAAGCTCATCATTAGTAAAATGTTGTACAACTCACAACCTAACCACTTTGGGGGCTCTGATAAGAAGTGTTGGAAACACCTACAAACATATGACATGCAAACATCATTAATGCATCATAAACATGATCACAATGCAAAAATTAATGTAAAAATGCTCAAAAATAGGTTGTGCAATACTTCTTCCTACATGTAGGTGACAAAAAATGTTGGAATGATATCATGCGATACTTTCTCTAAAGTGGTGTGATACAATTCTATTGTGTGATATTTTTCATCAGTCTGGGTGAAAAATGGGTGTATCCCATAGAACACACTTAAATATACTCATGTGACACTTCTTGATGTGAAATATCATGCGATATTTTATAAAGTACCATGTAGTGCTTTTAAAATATCGCCCAATATTTTGTATCATACTTCTAAAAATGTGCAAAAAAGACCAAAAAAGCTCAAAAAAAAAAAAAAAAATAGTCACTTACCAGCACCTCGTAGTGATCTGGCCAATTGTGCAACTGGCTATGCTTGAAGCAGTGTTAGTGAGTTAGAATTTTCACCAAAGTGATGATGCTCTCTCAACCAATCAAAAAACACAAAAGACAAATGAATTTGGAAATCACACTTGGGCCCCTTTTATAGCCTTTGACCTCATTTTGAACTAATTTTCAAACTCTTTAGAATTCTACAAAAATTGTACCCCTAGCTAATTTTGACATCCTGGATCCATTGAGGATTGAAATTGAAATCTCAGTTCATCTTGATAGTCAAAATTTCATTTTAAAATTCTACCTTCTTTTGCGCAATTAGCTGACCTTCTAAGGTCTAATCTCTAAATCATCATTGGGGCATCTTCATTTCTTCATGTCTTCATCATTTCCATGCTTCATATCTACTTAAATTCACCTTCTCATGTCTAAAATCATCTTCCTACTTGATTTGACCTCATTTTTATGCTATATCCTTCATGGTCAAATGAAGTCAAACTGGGGCATTCTATCATTCCTTAATAGTCACTCTTTGGTTCTAATCATCTATCTATCATCTTGGACATTACTATATCTCAATTTTCTCATATCTCACTCATTTCTGCAACCCCTTACCTCATTTCAATTTCAATCTTGAGAGGGCATAAATACTCTATTATTGCTTGCTACAACTATCTGTTTCTTAGGAGCATTTGTTTGATTTTTTCACTTGCTCTTGATATATCCAATTTTCTAGGTGTTAGCATTCGTCTTGAATTTTGAAATTGTCTTTTTTCCTAGTGTTTAGTACTACTACTATGAGGTTGTACATTCAATATTTGCTATTTCTTTCTGCATATTGTTCTTTGGAATTAGATATCTCTATTAATTCCTACTTGGCTTCTATTTTATTTGAGGTAATGTGTTCCCAAATCAATCACACTTTAGTCATGAGGGGCAAACGTAATCACCTAAAAATGGTCATCTAGACTATTAGCCCCCTTCTTAACATTTGGCTAAATTAATTAATCATTTACCTAGACCAAATTACTAATAATCAATTAATTTGATTATAACCTATAGTTTGACTATGTTATCTTAAGTTCATTATTTGATTAAAAGAACATGTCCCCTTTTAATTAAATAAAATACCTCGTTCTTCTAAATCACTTAAAGTGCACACATAAAGACCTTTTCTAATCTTCAAATTAAAAGAAAAGGCTTTGTGACTTTTGTCTTATATGACAAGTCAACTTATATTCTATTGGTTGACTTGTGTGTGCACATGGATCACTTCTCTTTTTGAATTCCACCATTGATCATCCACCATCTTCATCTTGATCTCTACCATTCACATGTCTTTAAAAGGGAGAGAGATTTCCCCCTCAAAAGATCCACACTCTTGAGTATTGTTATTTTGCAAGTTTACTTTGAGATCTCTTTATGGAGAACTTCTATTTCTTGTCTACATTCTCTCATCCATGGCATTGTTAGCATATAGCATTTTAGCATAGTTGCATGTTAATTTAATTTCTTTACCATACCTTAGCTCACATAGTAATTAATTGGATTTGTAACACCTGCATATTGCTTAGAATAGCTACACTTTACATTCTCATTTCTAGCTTAGTTTCCATCTTGCATTGCATCATTGAGGAGCTCCTTGTGGACATTTGAACTCATGCATATTGTCTTTGGAACCTCCCATCACATGGTTTACTAGCAAGAAGAGTATTCCTTAGGCTCAACTAAGAGCTCTTGTACTTGAAACACACTCTTGCACTCTATGGATAGGGAGCTCCAAGCTAGCATCCAAACATTTCAAATTAAATGGAATCCCTTCGATAGAAGGGTTTGGAGTGGGATACTTTCTTAGTTTATATTTGTATCTTTTCTTCATTTCCACTTGAAATCTCTTCATCATTCTATCAATGTCTCTATCTCTGACATCTTCAAGTTTTGCCTTGTAGCATTAGGTGACCATATTCATAGAACATTCATTACTATCTGAGTTTATCATTCCATGAAATTGCTTGGTTGCATAAAAAATATATGTTTCAACAAAGATTCAAATCTAAAACATGCATTGTTAGATTTCTTCAAATTGGTAATGTTATCCAACAATTAGACTCTGACAATCTCATACATATTTACCCTAGTCTTTTCAACAACTATCACATATGATGTATGTAGAAATCTTGTAGGTGCTAAATTTACCCTTGAACTATGATTTAGCTTATATCCTACAATATTGCATAGAACTCTAACTCCAATGTCCTTAATTAGATCAACTTGCATGTTCCTTCCATCAAACTTTGTCTTTAAGTTTGTTTCAATAGCCTTCTTGACATTCTTATCATTCATGGGATTACAAAATTCATTGCTTAAACTTGTGACCTTATGAATTAGGTTATTATCAATTATAATAGGTACATCACATACCCAAAACATTTCTTCATGAAATCTACTCAAGATAATCCTACTCCACTCATGATTATCAAATTTTGTAGAAAAATATATACTTAATCAGGTTCAGTTCATTCAAGTATGTGTACATAGGTTTTAGGGTTAGGTTCCCCATTGCACATAACACCTAAATGCTTGTGAACATATTCATCACAAATATTCTCAATTTTATAATGAATGTAGCTTCATACATCTTCTACATGAAGTAAATTAGGCAGGATTTGAGAAAATTCTACCAAAGGATCATCAATGAGGAACACAAACGGATGCTTCTTTAATTTATACCTTGGTCTCTCACTAAAATAACATACTAACTAGTTTGGCATAATTCTAACTATTTAACAAAAAATTCCAATTGAAAGCTTCATAAAATACCTTAGTTATTGTGTAATAGGGCTTCTATAACTTCACACTTCAAATGCTTCATTTCTCTCTTAAATTTTCTATCCAATCACTCACAAATGCTTCAAACTCTTTACATGAACAAATGGTACTCTTAGTCTTGTTTGCAATCCTTAAATCATTTCAAATTTAACTTCAAATTAAATATTTATCTACTTTATCTTCAAGATTTTTTAGTGATTCCCAGTAAACTTGATTTCTTATGTACTACTCACTGCAATCATACAAATACTTGCACATTTTATACCATAGCTTCCTCACTATGTCTTCTACCTTCTATTGATTGCTCAACTTCTAATTCACTTTCTCTCATTAGTTCTGACTAACTAATGCTTTGATTCTAGTCAAAATGCTTAATTAAAATAGGATGAGTCACAAACAACTATTGACTTTAATCTTCCATTACATGCATCAAAATACTACTCTTCTAAAATTATATAAGAACTTTCTAGATTATTAGCTTTCAGAAATGCTTCCTTGAATTCATCAACATGCTCTTTACGTGCTTTCTTCTTATTGTTATCATTGCCACTATCATTTCTTCTATCATTTTTGTTATTGTTCATTCTATAGTTAGGATTCATGTTGAAGTTCCTTCTGTACATTCTATACAATCTTGTTGTGTGTCCAAAGTTATTGTATAACTGACATACAAGTGTATTCCTTCTCTAATTGGATCCATTCTGAATATTAGGTGCTTTGCAATTCCTTGCAATAAGACTAGGATTGTTATATTTATAACATAAAACTTATTTCCTTTCACCATTAGATTTTTCTCCATCATTATATCTTCTTGGTGATCTCCTTCTCTCATTTCTAGTAGGGTTAGTATCCCTAAACATTCTACTATTTTCATTTTTAGTATCAAACTTAGTTTTTTTACAATCTATTGCTTTATCTCCATAACCATGACAATTATAGAAATAGAAATTAGTAATAGGTTTAAAATACTTACATATAAAATCTCTCTTCATATGACCAACTTCATTACATATAAAAAATCTACCTTTGAATTCATATCTTGTTTCCTTAGGTGCTTCAACTTTCTTTATTGTCTTAGGTTCATCAAGTTTCTCAGACATATTAACTTGTTCAACTTCTTTAGGTATTTCAATAGGTGCACTTGACACAATCTTACTCAAATCAATTTCTTTAGGGGACTCAACAATTGGATTGGGTTCTTTCCTAACTTCAATTTTCTTAGCTAACTTTTCTGCAATAAGATATCCAAGGTCTATCTTATCATAAGAACATATTTGATAATATAATTATTCATCAATTTTCTCACTACTAGAATAAATTTTCTCTAATTGTTTCTTAGCTTGTGTCAATTCTCCTTTCACAATAGTGTTTTACTTTTCTAATTCTACATGATCTATCTTAATAGAATCTAGTTTAGATTTTTCTTGACTTAAATGGAATCTTAGGTCCACACTTTTAGATTCCAAATTTGGTTCATTTTTGCTATCATCTTTCTTAAGACTCAACTTGAGTTCAACAATTTTCAACTCATGTTTTAGGATTTAATTTTCTTCCTTGAGGGTTCCTACTTCATCATTGTCACTAGTATACTCTTTCAAATCCTTTTTAGATCTCATATCATCAATTTTAACTTTTAGTTTGCCAATATAGACTTTTTCATCCTCATACTTATCTTTCAAGTTATCTCTTTCTTCTATAAGAAGATCAATTTTCTCAAGAGCTTCTTCAAGGTTTCTCTTCAACTATTCCATATCCATAGGGATCTTACTCAAGCTATTAAGCCTCTTCTAAGTAATTGGACTCTAATACCAATTGTTAGAAATAGATAATACTAAGAGGGGGGCGAATTAGTATTCTACAAACTTTTATCCACAACTGGATATTGTTAATTATTTTATAACTTGCATAAGAAAGTAAACCAACAATGTTGAATAGTAAATAAAAACCTACAAATAGAGAACTCATAACAACATCATTTGTTAACTAGGGAAACCTTGGCCAAGGGAAAACCATAGCGGGTATGATACATACAAGATGATCCACGAAACAAAAGAATCACGTTAAGAATATTATCCTTGTTAGGAGTCTATCAAGTACATATAGTGTCTCAAGTCCTTGTTAGAGGACTAGGCCCTATTAAAAGCCAAAACCCTATCAAGAGTTACTTCATCCCTATTAGGAGTTGGTGGAACAAATACAAATGTATGCAAGAAGAGCCCACTAACCTAACATGTGATATACAAATAAGTTTCTTCACAAGAATAGATATACATACAATACTGTCTCACTGTTGTTCTTTGTAATTCCTCTAATCATACACTAGATCTCACATCATACAAAGCTTTCATGTCATATAAACTTCCTTCACAATATTTTGCATCACTTTTTCACTTCCCATTAGCTACGCAAGATATGATCTTTACTTATACCTTGCAATCTAACAAAACTATTGATTAGTTAGCCTTACAGCTTCCACAGGCTTGGCTAATTATAAAATAACTTTGAGGTTAACATATAGGATGTTAGGCCATCATGATTAAGTAGTTTTTTTTTTACCAAAATATTTCCTTAAGTCATACAATTCAATTTACTAATGTGCTCTATTTTTCTTAGTTAATTACCTATACTAGTAATTCCTATGTAACTAATGTTATAGAGTCCACACAGACCTGTACATTGACATACATCATCATAACACTATCATCAATCATTCTTCAACTATGCATGTCCTAGATCATACTCTATAATCCATACACACACAAAGTATCTTTGTGCTACTACAAACTATTAATACTTAGACAATTTTCTATCACCAATTCCATAATAAAATACTAAAATATATATGTTTCCATAAATTAAAACACTACCACATCTACCTAGCCATATTCTCAATAGTTTGAGAATGATATATCCAAGATATTTTGGAGAGAGGAATTCAACATATTAGTATGCACCATGAATAGTATAGATTAGAAAAGGTACAAACTAGATTTTCCTATGAATTATGGTTTAGACCTGCACCTTGAGTGAAATATTTTAGAATTTTTAGAAGTAAGTGATACATAAAGAGAGATGATGATATTGCTAAGTTTGATGCAAGAAGTGATAAATGTATTTCTCTTGGTTATTCATTAAAAATCAAATCTGATAGTTGTTTTAATCAGACAACTAAGACAATTGTTGAGTGTGCAAATGTGAAAGTGGATGAAAAGTTTGGAGTTAAAGAAAGAATGTTGGATTGTATTTATGATGAAGAAGAAGATAATCCTAAAACTATTAGAGAGAATATTAAAGTTTTCTTTGAGACTAACAATGATTTGAATAATGATGTTCAAATTTTTGAACAAATAGAAGAACTAAGATAGGAATTGAGAGAAGAAGTAAGAGTTGAAATAGAAACTCCCACACCAAATAGGAACATAACAATGAACTACCTTAAGAATTATATTATTGGAAGTAAAGATAAAGGAGTGATGACAAGAAATAGAGTGCATGGGGAATTATGTTTGATTTCTCAAGTTGAACCAAGGAGTGTAGATGAGGCATGCAAGGATGATCACTGGATTCAAGAAATGAAGGAAGGACTAGATCAAATTGTAAGGAATGAAACATGAGAATTGGTTCCTAGACCTAAAGACAAGAATGTTATAGGAACTAAATGGGTATTTATAAATAAGATGAATGAATAAGGTAAAGTTTTGGGGAATAAAGAAATATTAGTGTGCAAAGGACATTTATAGTAAGAAGGCATCGATTATGAAGAGAAATTTGCCCATTTTTTCAAACTTGAATTAGTAAGAATATTCTTGGCTTATGGAGCAAGTAAGAAGTTTAAAGTGTATCAAATTAATGTAAAGTCAACATTTTTAAATAGAGAACTTGAAGAAGAAGTCTACATTAAGTAGCCTAAAGAATTTACTTTGACAAAAGAAATTATGCAGAAGCATCCAATGGTATAAGGGCAATCTTGTGTCACCCCAAAAAATGTACTTAGACTTAGTTTCTATTTCATGTGTTTCCATTTTTGGATACCCATTTGGCTCAAATAA
Source organism: Cupressus sempervirens (assembly GCA_028749045.1). Classification (NCBI taxonomy): domain Eukaryota; kingdom Viridiplantae; phylum Streptophyta; class Pinopsida; order Cupressales; family Cupressaceae; genus Cupressus; species Cupressus sempervirens. The sequence goes on from CM053791.1 coordinate 343,729,938, forward strand.
AAGTTCCAACTCTCACAGTTCCACTATCAGTGTTCTAGGTTAGAGTATTTGAGCACCTTGGGATACGTGTAAATGCCAAAAAAATAGGACTATGTAATTGAGCCATAATTATGGTGGATTAAAAGGTGTAAATTTGAAGGAGGATTAAAATTGTAATTTAGAATATTCCAAAAAAAGAATCAGGTCAAAAGGCTACATGATTTGAAAGTTATCATAGTTTTTTGATTTCTAGAGACCTACTAAGAATGCTTCAAAGTCAGGTTTAGGGCATTAAATGACCTTGTACAGGACCAAAAAAATGGGGGAGGAACAAAGCTCATCCATAGGGCTATAGAGTGCTTCAAAAACTTTTCAAAAATGTAAACGGTTCGTCAATCGGAGGTACGATTCAAAAGTTATCCCTCCCAAAAGTTTGGTTACCATTTCTGGATTCTTCTAGTTTTGCGTCGACTTCTAACGTGACTTCTAGAGCCTTCTATTTGGTCGGTAGATGCCAACTAGCACTTTATAGAATTTATTCCTAATCCTTAACCCTTTGGGGTCTATTTAAGGACATTTTTGGCATTGTAAAAGGCAGTTCGGAGTGGATTTTGAGAGAAGGTACTGGGAGAAGAAATTATCTCCAGATTTATGCTATTGCAAGCCCATAGGGCATGTTTTGGAGTCTATTTCTCTACACTAAGTGTACTAGCATATTTTCATAGTTAATAAAATTTTTCCTTTCCTATTGTGTCCATTTTGTGCGTGGGTTGTGTCCCCATCAAGAAAAGGACATGGTATGTAGATTAAAGAAATCATTGTATGGTCTAAAGCAAGCACTTAGAACCTAGTATGCAAGATTGGAAAAATATTAGGGAAAATTTGGATTTGTTAAAGGTATGACAGATAGTAACTTGAATTTGAGAATAATTAAGAATGGATTGTTGATCATTGTGATATTTGTTGATGACATAATCTTCGAAGATAATGATGAAGCAAGTGATAAATTTTTTGATGAAATGAAGAATGAGTTTGAAATAAGTATGATTGGTGAGATGAAAATTTTCTTGGTTTAACAGATTATATAGAATAGTGATGGTATTTTCTTATCACAAGAAAATTATTTTAAATACTTATTGAAAATATCTAGCTTAGGAAGTTGTAAGCATGTTGGTACACCTATGAAAACTAGTCACAAGTTATCTAGCAAAGATGAGCCACCTATAGTTGAGAAAAAGAAGTATAGATCTATGATTAGAGGTTTGCAATATCTAACTCAGAACAAACCACATATAGAAAATTCAATTGGGATAGTAGAAATATTTCAAACTAGTCCCATGGAAATCACATTATGAAGTAGTAAAAAGAATATTCATATTTTTAAAGGATACACTTGATTTTGGACTATGGTATGATAGATCAAGTGATTTTACTTTGTGTGCATATATCAATGCAGATTGGATAGGCAATATGGATGATTAATAGAACACTAGTGGTAGAGAATTTTCCCTTAGAGGAAGATTGGTTTCTTGGATAATCAAGAAAAAAGATTGTATTTCATCAAGTAAAATAGGAGAAGAGTATGCAACAATAATAAATAATTATAATTAGATCATGTGGATGAAGCAAATGTTGAAGGATATTAGGATAGAATTTTTAGAACCCGTTATAATACATTGTGATAACACGAGTACTATGTAGATGTCTAAGAATCTTGTGTTGCATTCTAAGACTAAGAATATATCCATTAGGTATCATGTTTTGAGAAAAAAAGATGCAAGGAAATAGATCAAGTTAGAGTATGTAAGTACAAAAGAGAAGATTGTAGATATCTTTACAAAGCATTTTCCTAAAGATAAATTTTAGTATTTTTTAGGTATGCTTGGGATTATGCCCTTGCCTTCTTCTAAATAGATGATGTAGAAAGTGCATTAGTCCATTGGTATAGAGCACTATTGTTTATTTGGACTAAATTGTTGATTCTTCCTAAATGAGGGAGTGTCTAAAATGAGTAGAGTAATCAAGGACTCTTGGTAGTTTATATTGAACTATGTCTTTGGAAACTTGAATTGATTAAAGACTTGGAGAAGATTATTGACATAATGAAACCTTTTTCATTGATGTCAATGGGGCGAATTATTCATGAAAAACATCCTCTAACACAATGGGGAAGAGAGAGTACATGATAACATCTTCTATTAGTATGTCAGAGGTATATGTATGAGGGAGAATTGTTCATGTATTTATTGATGTCAGGGGAGAAACATTGAGTTATATCAATAGGAGAGAAGTGTGAACAACTGATGTCAATCCTAAGAGTGAGAAAGTAGATGGAGCAGTATTCCTATGAGTTTCATATTTCATTGATGAAGAGGATTTGAAAAGAAGAGAACAATAATAGTAGCAATAGATTTTGATTTTTTATTCTTGGAACTTAGATGTTTTTCATCTATGTTGCCATCAATGCTAAAGGGGGAGATTGTTAGTATGAATGTTGATGGTATACCTTTGGGGAGTATCCTAACCATTAGAGAATATTGACATGTTATATTCATGATTGTGTTTTTCATTGATGTTAGCATAAGCATTATTTTTAAGAAGACTGGCAAAGTAGCAGAAAAGGAATGGGGTCATGCAGGCTATGTATTAATGATTGAGTCAATCATAGTTAAGAAAATTTCTACATTGTATCCTAATGATGTGGATAAGTATGCATACAGAGAGTCAAAGGTATGTAGAAGATATACTTGATTTATAGAAGATAGTAAGCAAATAGAGTGCCTAATAAGTGGTTTTTGATGATTTATTTTTATCTCTTAATTGAGATATAATCATGATGAGAAAAAGTTAGATAGTGATAGTAGATAGTTTGATGATAATGTCGGCAAGTGCATAAGGTTAGATGTCACACGTGTGAAAATGTTTTAAGACTGTGAGCTAGCAATAACTTATAATTGCAAAAAGATGTAAAGTTTTGTAATATCTTAATGAGGTCCTATTATAATTAATTGGTAAACCCTCAAGGATGACTCAAGGAATTATTTTGAAGATAGGAATTAAAATAAAATTATTTTCCTTATTGTGAAAGATGTGATAAAAAGAAAGTCTGTGAATTTTGTAGGTAATATGCAAAGTTGGTAAAAATGTGTAAGTGATCAAAGGGATTATTTGGATGTGAAGTTAGTGATCTAGTATTGAGATCAAAAGAGGATAAGTCTAGTCAAGAGGGTAGAGAAGTTTGAAATTATTCATTTTTATTATTATGCAAGGAATAATACAGAGACAAGTTGGAAAGTGAGTTTGGTGGTCTTTCCCTTGAAGCTGTTTGAAAAGTGATTCCATCTACCTTCTACAACTCCTAGTAGGGTTCACACAACTCCTAACAAGGTTGGAATATCTTAACATGGATTCCTAATAGGGACTAATATGTACTGAATATATTCTATTGGCTCCTAATAGAGTCCATCCTCTTATGAGGAATATTTATATTAGTACATCATTTTGTGGGTACCATCCCCACTAGGGTTTTCCCTCTAATCAAGGATTTACCTACTTAACATATCTAATGTTATTATGTATGATTATCTTGTTATGGTTATTAATTATAATGTTCATATTCTTAAGGATTAATAAGGTTGATGAGGGTTTTGATAGTTGGATAATTGATTCGCCCCCCACCCCCCACCTGACCCCCCCTCTCTATTATCTTGGTGGACTTTTCTTTCTAATAATAACTACATATACATGATATACATTATATAGAATGATAAGTTAATGCCAAGATTGACATTAATCTATTTTATCAAATTATTAAATTGATAAATTAGTACTTGGTTCAACTAGTTCAAATACATGCTCAAAATCTATTGATGCTTCAAGCTAGTTGAACTGTAGTGTTGTAGGGAATTGATATGAATCAATTGGATGCAAAGGTCTCAAAGACCATTGGTCAACCCACACTTTCTATTCACTTTCAACCCATAAATGATGCATACAAGAAGAGAAAAAGCATGTAAGGTTTCTAGTACGAATAACTAGTGACATTGCATTTGAAATTTGAAATGAATGCATCTCGCTTGATCTTGTAAGTGTACAACAATATTGCAAATTTTCAATGATAGGTTTATGTATCAACCAAAAATATCTAGAAACCATAGACTTACATGTATTACCTAGTCCCATCATAGAGTTACACCATTGCACAATTATTTTTGTATGTTCTAATGTTGCACCATCTTTGTACATTTATTCCTCGCTACTAAGGGATCCTTTCACACATGCTCCAATACTATCATGCTATCCCTTCTATGTTCCTCCTTAGTAAAATTTTAAAAATGTTGCACTCCACTTTTCACATCCATCCTACTCAACCTATAGAACATCCTTGCATTCTTGAGTTGTGTGGCATAATTGTGTGACCATGTAATATGTTGATTGTATCTTACATATCTTTCCCTCACTTTTTCATAGAAAACTTTATAATGCCCTTACACAAACTATGATGAATGAGATACACTATCACTGATATATAAGTGATACTCTCTTAAAACCTTTATGTCCTCGTCTATTATATCATGTACATGAATAAATGCTATGAGTACAAAAATTGATAGTTGTATACAATTGTAATACATTGGTTGCACTTCATTTTGAGGTTTTAGTGTATAGTTTTCAAAAAAATCAACAACTAACACAATCCTACCTAGGGGAAAAGTGTCCTTACACAACTTAAATTTCCCATCTAACCATCTATCTCTATGTGTATTTCATATGTACTCGTAAACTATTTTATGTTTTAAAAAAATCATAAAATAATCTATACACATATATCACTTTTTACTAATTCACACCTTTAATTATTTTCCATCATTAACACCATATGTAATTGACTTGTACTTTCTAAGAGAAACTAGTAACTTTTGCAAACCACTACATTGAGGACAAAAACCTTTCAAACACATGGTCTTATAATAAATGCACCCATCATGTCATTTACATAGTACACTTACAATAAATTATCTTAGTGACTTAGTAGGTACTTGTACACCACATTCCTACAATACATCGTTAGTATACAAAGCACAACATTTATAATGATAAGCATCATAATGCATAGAAAACTCAACATGAACCCTACAACATGTAGTGCATGTATGATTTATCTTAACATAGAATGGTTTGGTCATCTCAAAAAACCTTTGGCTGATTTTAATTTGATGAAATATTTGAAGAAAAATTTCATAAAATTTTGTTTGATTCATATCCAATGTTTTTCATGTGGCTCATGGTTTGTTTTTTAAATTCATCTTTTGATAACATCTTTTTTGTTTGGTGAAACCCTTGTATTGTCATGCCAAAAGTTTTCAATTCATTTTCTTAGTGCATCAACAATAAATTCATCCTTATGTGGGAGTCTACCTTGGAATGACCAAAAATAATTATTATTAGAATTCTCAATTTTCTCTCACCTTGCTAAGGCTTTAAGAAATATTGTTCTACTGATCTAGGATAAACTTTAAGAAAGTCACCTCCAAAAAGAGATATAAAATATTGGCAAATATTTTACTATTTTGAAAAAAAAAATTATTTCAAGTGGCAAATTTCTCAAATTTTTATTCTAAATATGATTAATATTGGCGATTATTTTTGAATCATTTGTTTTTTAGTTTAAAATATTGATAAATCTCAATAATAATAGGAAGTTAATTAATCACCATGGAATATTACAAATCAAAATTGAACATTTTTTACCTCGTAGAACATTATGAGGATCATTATATATACTTTAAATCAATAGTAAAAACCAAATATTAGTGATATATTCCTAAAGTAACTAATAATTATGATAATTATTGGTCAGTTCAATTTAATTTCTCCAATAATATATTATATTTAGGTTACTCAAATCTAATAATGTAACAAATATTGTGGCAAATATTTGAATTTAAAATTTTCAATAAAAAAAATTATTGAGTGATTTTAAATATTGAGAACTAAATTGTATAAAACCATGGCAATTAATGTTGTATCAAATCTTAAGTTACTAGCCACATTACTAGGCAAAAAATTCCAAAACTAGCCAATTCATGATTATTAGCCACTAAAATATACCTTGTACTTATCCTTAATGTTTTACTTATTTTTCTTATTATATAGTATTTTTTCATTTCCTTTCGCATTATAGTTGATGTGAGGACACCTAGACTTGTATTAGCATCTTTACTATGTTTTTTTTAACCAATGGATTGGTATGAATCAAATATATTTCTAAAAATGCTTCTTTCACTACTATTTTAAGATGTTCCTAACCCCAAAATTCCCACTGTCTCTCTAAATTTAAATTTTTGAAGCATTTCAACAACAAGTTGGCATCTCCCACTTTGATTTAATTTTTCAAGATGGTTATTTTAAATATTTGTAACAATTCTTCTATAATTTTTTTTGACATTTTTATCATGCATTGGCTTCAAAATATTTTCATCAATGTCAATTAGAAACCTTTATTTTCTATGAATTATTCTAGGAGATGTTGATGTAGTTGCATGCTCTATATTTTCATTACTTTAATTATATGCATTCATCATGTAACTTCAAATGTCACATTAGGGTCATTAGGTGAAATGGGTGTATTTTTCATAATTATTTAAATTGGAGTATGTTGAATATTTTTTTGTTTGTCAAATTAGGTACATTTGTCACATCAATATTGATAGGTGCATGCTCCTGATTTTTATTTGCAACATTAGGTACATTGATCATGTCAATGTGAATTGGTATATTTTTATCACTTGCATTGGAGGCATTTGATGGTGTACATTCATGTAATCTCTTTATATGCTCCCTTGTTTGTGTCTTTTTTTCCTCTCATTTTTCAATCATTCCTCTCTTGTTCTTTCCCATGATTATAGATGTAAATTTCCATGCAAATAATAACATGAAAAAAATACACAATCAAATACAAAACTATAAAAATTTGCATCAGAATTTTATTCTCAATCACAAGATATAAACATTAAGTAACATGTGAGCACAAGAAAATAGATCAAATTCATCATTTCCAAGAAAATAGCCCTAAAAATAATAACATGAACAAAATGCATGGTCAAATGCATAATTAAAAAAATTTGAATCATTTTTTTATGCTCAATCACAAGATACAAATATAAAATAATACGTGGACACAAGAAAATTTATAAATTCAACATTCTTAAGAAAAAAAAGACTAAATATTTGTATACCTAGTGTAGAAAGACATGTGAAATAGTAGTAGAATCTCATAGGCTACAATGAAAAAAAAAATATAGAAATTTTTTTTATTTATACTTTTTAGTAACCGGATCAGGTTATCAATAACCCAATCGAATTATTGAGTCCTAACAACAATGTCCATAGGATCTCATACCCTAGTCAAGGTTTATAAAATCCAATTGGGTTGTGTAGAACTATTACACAAAGAGAGAAGGAGATTAATGGAAGGTATATGGAGTGAGAGGGAGGGAGGGAGGGAGTTAAAGGATTTAGAGAGAGAAAGATAAGTTGGGGAGGGAGGGGGAGAGAGGGATCTAGGTTATGCATTATGGGTTTGAGAGAGAGGGGGGGGGGGGGGGGATTGTGAGTGGATAGGAGCTAGGGATTAGATATTAGAGAGAGGGATAGGGGTTAGAGATTAAATGTTTGAGAAGATAGGGAGAGAGGTAGGTTAGGGAATTGAGAGAGAGATAGATAGTGGGGGGAGATAGAGATGCAATAGGGAGGGATGAGGGGAGAGAGAGAGAGAGAGAGAGAGAGAGAGAGAGAGAGGGGTTAGGGGTCAATGAGAGAAAGAAGTTTAGGGCTATAGATTTTGGGTTAGGAGTTAGAGGGAAAGAGATGTAGGTTAGGATTTTGAGGAGAGAAAGGGTTAAGGGTTAGCCTAGATAGAGAATGGTTATAGGTTAGAGGGAGTGGGTGTTAGGGGTTACTAAGAGAGTGGGAGAGAGGTTATGAATATATATGATTGTATATACAATGATAGATTAAAAATATTTAATTATATATGAATTTAGTTGTATAATTATAAATCTATAGTCATAAATCTATATATAAATAATATTTAATATATATTAATCTAGTTATAAAATTATCAATATTTAATAATTAATTGTAAAGATAATTTAGTAAAGATGATTTATTTATATATTTATAAATATTAGATTATAAATATTTAGTTATTTATGATAGACATGACCCGATCAAGTTATTTCTATCCTAGTAATCTGAGAGGGGTATGTGAATCAAATACATTTTAAATTCACTCATTAATAACCTAATCAAGTTTTTTCTTATTAAACCCCAATCGGGTATTTCTCATTATAAACAGATCGGGTTCTTTAATCATTGGAACATATTTGGCCTCTAATAACGAGATTGAGTTATGGCTTGGAATTAGCCTTGGGAGTTGACCCAAAGGCTTGGGAGCTCATTCCATCCAACTTCAACCCTTAAGACATTATTTCATCTTCTAAGATAAATTCTCATATTTTCCTTCATTAGGTTTCCAAATGACAAAAGTGGGTACCTCTCAAATCACCATCATAATCTAAGACATCTTTTTAGCTTTATGAATATATAAAGTTTTTCTTTTTTTAACAATATTTTTAAGATTATGATAAAAGAAATTTTTGAAGGGACCCAAAACTCGTTACAAAAAGCTAAAGATAACATTTAAGCTCCACTAGGTTTTACAAGGACCTAAAACCTAAAGTTTAAAACAACCAAACCAGGTTTTACAAAGGACTTGAAACCAAAATTTTAAACCATAAAAAATGACCAAGTTTTACAAGGACGTAGAACCTAGAGTTTAAACAAGTTGGAAATAAAAAAGGAAAAACTAGAAAAGCTATCCAGACTAGAAACTAGCACACCTACTCCATTATCAACACCTACAACAGCTCCTTGATAATGTTCTCCACCTCTTTGCCTACTTTTATAGTACTCTAGATAATGTTAGCCATATAAATAATAGGAGCCTCAGTAACCTTCTTCCTAGTGCTTTTCCTAGTTCTCTTACTAGGCCCGCTTGGTCTCCCCATCCCTACATTACCAGGAGACATTATCTCCTCATTACTCCTCTTACCTTGACTGGCAGCCATGGGGCATAGGCTAGAAGTGACCTATTCCATTTTTTGACCACTTCCCTTTAGAAGGTGACAAAGCTCCTACTCATATCCTTTAAGCTTCTTAGGGATGCTTCCAATTTACACTTTCATCTAGTTTCTCCTAGCATATTCAACATCCAATTCTTTCTACATAACACCCATTTTCATCTTGAGAGCCATTATTTCTTTATAGAACCAAGAATCACTTTGAAGAGAAGTCTCCACTTTAAGCTTAATAGTGTGAAGAAAGGAAATTTTAGCATCCAGAGAATCATCCCTTCCATCAACCACACTCCTATGCTCAAAAGTAGTCACAGTATTGATCTGGGTATCAATATTAACGTCCAAATTGTTCTTACCCATAGGGCCTTTATCTTCAATCCCTTTACCCATATCCTCCTTTGTATTCTCCTCACTAGCATTATGATTTTTTTGACAATATTAACATTGTAAACATTAGTTAGTTTTACCACTATCTTCAAAGTCCTCACAGATATATGTCTAGATCTTTTAATTAAATTTTAATATACTTAACCAAATACAAAATAATTATATATTATTTTTCTACACTCTATTCCATACACTTTTAAAAAAATCATTTTCAATTATTTTGATGCAAGTTATGCTTTGCACATGAATAAGTACCAAAATTTCACTATGCATCCATTTCAATAATTCATAAAATAAAATACTCAAAAAAAAAAAACCCAAAAATGAACAATTTTCATATATCATTATTAACAATCATCCTACCAAAGGGATTTGCAAAATACCTAATATAATTGGGTATTTTTTGTTGCACATGAAAAATAAATATGTTATATTTTCTAAAAAAATTAGGAACCATTTTTCAGGTGTGTAGGGTTTGGCCAATGTAATCTATCTATTTTATAAAAGCTCTAATAGTTTAGAAAGTAGATTCAAAGTACTATAATTTATATTTTTAACACATCTTGTCATTTTGAGTGAATGATCCTCAAACATCCCATCCAAGTTTAGGGTTAACTAATTTTAGAGAAAAGGAGTCCACTTATACCCCCTTTTTGTACACCATCTTAGTGTAGTTAACCAAGAGAGGGACAATGAAAGATGAAGAGACATCCTATTTTTCTTAAAAGAGGAAGAGCTCATTTTGATCATACTTGGATATTGATTCGGGTTGATGTTTCTCTTGGAGAAATTAAAGAATCTTCATCTTATATTCAAATTCTAAGGATAAAAACCCTCAGCTTCTTCTTAAGTCAATTGGACATCACCCTAATTCATCAATTAGACTTCACAATTTCATTTTATGTTCATTTATGATTATCCAATCTTACTATTATCACTATTCTTATAATGATTGGATTGTTATTATTTTGTTGGTTTATAATGCAATAATGAATTCTAGAATAATTATTAGTTATTTATTGGTTAATGTGTTGGTTATTGTTGTACAAGTCCTTTGTTTATGTTTTTGAAATTTAATTGAGGTGAATTAGAAAAAAATTAGGTAGGATATTATAGTGGTATCAATTCCAAAAATCCTACCGTCTTGTGGAGTTTGTATAAAAGAAAATTTCAGGAAAAGATTTATCAACAATTTCTTTTTAGAAACAATTTTTTAGTGATTCTAATATCTTCAAAAAGATTAAAGTTTCTATTTACAAATAGTTGATAGTTTTAAACTGGTTTTCCTACAAAAAAAACCCATTATTTACAAAGATAAAGTATTTGCTATTTGGAAATGTTGATGCAAAGAAATTAAGAGTAGTATTTATCTAATGTATTTTTTTGTATTTGAGGTCATGCACTTGCAATAAATGTGAAGTTTAATGATTTGGAAGAAAATATAATTGCATTGTCATGATTGAGAGGAAATGTTAGGTTCAAGTGACAAGAAAATGAATGAAATCCCTGAATAAATGTACATTTTAATACTTTATTATTCTTGAACTCTTGAATTGGCATTATGAGAATAACTTTAATATGGTCAATGATTTGGCATTAAGATTGATAAAAGACTCAGACATTCAATATATATTTATTGCATGACTATATTAGTAATAAATATTTGGAGAAAATAACACTACAAACTACTTCAAAGATGTATCGAGGGATTAATATAAACATTTGAAAGTTTTAAATGTTTAGCAATTAATATACATATATTTAGTTTTCAGGGCCCATCTTCAATATAAGAAATCTATTCAAATGTATTTATTAGTTCTTACGGAAGGTAGGTAACTTATATTTTTGTTTATTGCACATTTTCCTTTTTTGTGAAAAGTCAACCAACCAATAAAAAAATAAATTAATTTTTATTAGGAAAATACATTATAGGCAGTTATTAATATTCATTTTGTGTAATTTACTAAAAGAGGGGTAACAAATTATTAACATAATAATGGATACAAAAGGGAGATCTCAACAACAAGAACTATTGTGATCAACAAGGTCATCAAATTCATGAGATAAATTGGGAATAAATTTCCCCCATCTATAACATTCCAATTCTACACATGATCATAAGCCCATTTGGCCAAGCAGTCTGCAACTCCATTCCATTCACAAGGGATATAAGTCAAACAAATTGGTTCCAAAACACTACAAAAGAGAAGAGTTTGATTAACAACTGAATCCATGGGCCAACTAACATCCTCAAGCACATGTAAAGTAAGCAAGTTTGCAACCACTTGGGAGCTAGACTCATATACAATCCTTCACCATCCCCTCAAATAATAGTGTTCCATAATATGTAAGATGGATATCATTTTCCTTAATTTTAATTGATTTGAGCAAGCGAGAAAATCATTTTTCTTTTGAAAAATATAATATAGATAACATGAAAAGAATAATTTTAAGTGAAAAGTTTTACTTAATTATAAGTGAAAAGTTTTGTTTACTTTTGAAAGATTCTATTGCTAGTTCCAACACCTTCTTTTATCTCACACCATTTGGTTTCTACTGAATTTGCAAGACCCAACACCTTACTTTATCTTGCCACCATTGGCTTCACATTCTAATCTTATTTCATCCCATTTTAGACATAGGCTTCATGAATAACTTTTGTATTTTTTAAATTCTCACACTTGTTGATCTTCCAATAGACTTCAAAGCATTGGGTGAACAAAATGGTGCCAGGTAACAAACATGACTTATAGTTTTTTAATAAATTATTCAAGTTGGGATTTGGTTTTCCTAATGTTATAATTTCTAGAGAATAGTTTTAAGGAAACTATATAGAAATAAGATAACAAAAAGAAAATGAAAGTTATATTTTTTTTAATAGTCTTTCTTGTGTTTTTGTGTGTTTCTATTTTTTGAATTAATTTTTCATGTAGATCTTAACAAAATTTCTACAAAGTAGTTGTTTGGATATTTTAAATGCAAAGAGAAATCATTGCAACAACATATTAGATGTTATTCTATTGACCTTTTATTTTATTCACAAAAATAATGCCTTCCAACTAACTAGTTTTCCCCTATTTTAGGATTTCAATCTACGGTTAATGGATCCCTTTGTCATGGGTCTTTAATTACTTGGCATTAATTTCTCTACCCTTTTATTATCTATATCACAAAATTTAGTAATAGATATGTGTTTTACAAATATACATATTATTTAGTTGAAGCTATGTATATAAATCTTTAGTTAGTGTCATCTTATTTATGAGGTCTGGTGTTTGGATTGGTAGTTTTTTCCTATGTTAGAATTATTGGAATAATTGGGGGTTGGAGGGTGAACCAATTATCCTCAGGTCCATATGCACTAATAAAAAATTTAACAACTTCAAGCAACTTAATCACACTCATAAATTCACTCGCTTCGTATAGAAAACCATCAGTAACTAAACTTATTCATATCAACTCTTAGCTCTTTTTTTAGTGGTAGCCAAATTGTAGAAACATATAATATTAAATAGAATGAAACATGAAAATAACACTTACACAAGTATAATGCCTGTAAAACCTGATTTCAGGTCCCTGTAAAACCTGATTTTGATATTGTTCTTTAGTTTGTTGCAGGTTTTACCTAGTTGGGCTATAATGCTTTATCTTTCTACTTTTTGTTAAAGGGTTTCAGGGTTCCTTCAAAACCTACTTTTACCGTAATCTAAAACATTTACACAAGTATGGCACGATAATTTAACATGGAAATCCAATTTGGGAAAAACCACCAAGTAACATGCTACCACTTTTTCACTCCCCTGAAGTGAGCTTGGCTAAGATCCAACCCTATTAAAGGTTATAAAACACATTGTTAGGTGTGACCCTATTAAAGGATTCAATCACATTGTTAGGAGTAGTCTTGTTAGAGGTCTCTTAAAAATCTCATCATAATGTTGCCTTGATTAAAGGATTTATAATATGATTTTTAGTTCAACTTTGATTAAAGGATTTTATTGCCACAATGGTTAGAAAGTAACATCTAGGTTGATATAATAACATACTACTCACTTTTCATGTATAGATCTTCTTTCAACTCATTCTTGTTTCATTGACTAGTCTTCATCATATTCTCCATCTCTAATCTTCTTGGAAATACTTCATACAATCTTTCTATCTCCACCTTCTCACTTTTCCTTTGCAACTCTTTTTCTTCCACTTTTCTCCACAAATTCACCAATCCAACTAACAAACCATCTCATATTCCTCCTTAAATAGATGGATTAACTCTTTTGGCACTTAAACATAACTATAGATCTTAAGGTTTGATTGCATTCATTGAGTTTGTTCATCATTTCACCTTTCTTCTTCTTTCCTTGAAACTTCTCATTGAATCCTCATCTTAGATCACTTAACAAACTAAATTCATGCATTAAATATGTCATCACATTAATCCTTATCTTTAACACATTTTGACTATTTTGTAGATTCAACTATGTCAGCCTCAAACCTTGATTCTTTCACAAACTATTAATTTGCTAACACTTAGTCAACACTATGTTCTTCAGCTCATTCAGCACTAGGTAACTTGATCAATATTGATCTATCTTTCTTGACTTATAATGACTTTCTTTTCCATCACTATGCTCAGTCATTACTTCAATTTTCTTCATCTTTCTTGATAAAGCTTAACTTCTGCATTGACCTAGTAATATGTTTCGTGGTCAAACTCATGTTTAACTTAACTTATTGACTTACATCAATATTCTCTTCTATATTTCAACTCATATTGATTCACTTAATAAAATGATCAAACAACTCATTATCTTATCAAACACTAACTTATCAAGTTCCCTTTGTAGTTCCATCATACTCACTTACTCCTCTTTACTCAATAACTTTACCAGTTCATCTTGTTATCTCTCTTTTCAAATCCTCTTCATCAATTAAATAATATGGCACTCTACACTATTAGAGAATTTCTTACCACTAAGGTTTGACTTTAGTGACAATACAACAATTGTTCTAATTGTAGTTCCAACAATCTCCCTCTTTGGCATTGATGACAACACCTTTAGTTACTGTGCAATGGAAAAAGTTTCTTCTAGATTTTCACTATCAACTCCCTCTATGTTCTATATTAGATCTTCATTAATATCCTTAGTTTTATTACAATTCTCATCCATGTAATCTCTGATATGGTCCCTCTATGATACCAATTGAGATTATTTATAGTAATATCAATTATATTGGCTCCCACTTTGACATATCCCTAATCTTCTTTAGATATTTGATAATAGCTTGAAATTCATGTCCCTCTTTATCTTCTACTTGCATTTTTATCAACTCATATTACTATCCTTCTTTTCATAGCTTTAGGAATATCCTAAAGTGTAAACTTCTACATCAATCTGTAAGATATTTTGATGACAAAAATTGATGCATTTTTGCATCCCTTTTTAGTTTTACTTAGATAGGGGTATGATCCCTAACTTAATTCTTAGATAAAAAAATGAGTCCTTGAATAGTCCCTTAGTTAATATATCATCTATATGTTCCTTTGTGTTCACATGTTCTAGTCTTACTACTTTGTCTTACATTAATTCCCTTAAGTAATGATACTTGATTGCAATGTGTTTTGTCTTTGTGTGCATTACAATATTCTTGGATATATTTATATCACATATTTTATCACAATATATTACCATAAGGTCAGTAATCTCTTCCTTCATACCTTCCAACAATTGTTTGATCCACACTATGTTTGGGAAATTAACTATTGCTGCAACATATTTAGTTTCTACTATGGAATGTGAAAGACAATTTTTCTACTTACTTTTCCATAACATCAATCTCATGCCTAGAAAGAAAGATCCTCCACTTGTACTCTTTCTAGCATCAAATTTTCTAGCCCAATCAACATATGTGTAAACTTTTAGCTCAAACTTTTTATTCTTCTTATACCATAAACTATAGTCTTATGTGCCTTTCAATTATCTCAACATCATTTTTATAGCCATTGGGTGGTTCTCCTTAGGACTATTAGAAAATATTACAAAAATTCCAATAGCTAATTCAATGTTAGGTATGTTATGATGATGAAGGGTACTTCCCTTTATACCACAAAAAACAACACAAATAGAGAGAACAAAATATGGGCTTCTTACTATCGTCACAAATATAGAATTGCATAATTACCACATGGGAGCCTTCCTTACAACAATATACAAGAAATAGATGTGACTATCACCCAAAACTACCCTAAATAGCCTTTGGGCCTTCCTTTATAGGCACTTTTAACCACTCAACATGGTTATAGACACTAAGCCTAACCCTTGATGCTGACCAACCTCATATTATATCATTACATTATACTTTATTACATAAGATCAACTCAAGGAAATTTACAAATTACATTTTTGGATGGGTCCACTTCTAAAGACCATAACTAGTAAATTATTGACATAATGGGCTATTATAACCCTAATCTAGAATATTCAGCTAGCAATCTATAGAGGCTGATTATACAAGCATCTATTAGTCGAGGTTTTACCTTCTTTTGGAGCTACTTAAGGCTTCATCATTGGAGTTGAAGTTTGGATAGCCAAATTCCATACCAATAATATACAATGACCACACTAATACATATGACAATAAAACTCAACTAGTAGGTTTTGATGTCAATGATGAACCTCCACATTAGATTAGAATAATATGAGCACATAATACCAACTTAGTAAAATTAGCAAGATCCTTCAAATAGTAACTTTGTAAAAGAATAGCCCTTATTAAAAATACAAAAACTAGAAAAATGGAAATAGAATTTTTTTTGGGTGATGCAAGATTACCTTTACACCCGAGATGATCTTGCATCAGACACCTAGGGTAATTTGAGAAGTGTCCACATGAAGCCTCCCTTTCAATTTTACCAGAAACTCATATTGTTTTTTCCTTGTACTTCTTCCCACATGACTATCCAATATCTCCTCAATCTCATGTGTAGCTAAAGTAGATGCCAGAATACTCCACTATGTTTCTATAACTTCATCTCCATCACCTCCCTCATAATATTCTAACAAATTTGAAATGTTAAACACTAGTGAAATATTTGGTTTAGTAGTCAACTATACCTCATAAGCATTTCTAGAATCATGCTTTTTCACTATCTTGCATAGTCCAAACTTCTTCATTTTTAACTTATTATTTGAGAGTTCTTATATCTCCCTTTCATATTTGTCTTAGCCTTATATTGTGTATTCATCTTTGTAATGCATTTCCTTACCTCCTAATGGATGTTCTTCAAATGTTCAACAAAATCTTCTACTTCAACACTACTTATTTATTCTTTATCCAACTGTCTCAATTCAAAAGTATTTCTAGGAATACTCCCATATACAATCTAGAATGGTGATTTACCAGTACTCCTATTGGCAAAATTATTTTATGCAAATTATTTCTATGTTAAAATCAGATCCCAACTTTTTGGTTTATCTACAACCAAGCATCTTAACTTGGATTCACAACTTCAATTGGTCTATCAATCTATGGATGATGAGATGAACTAAACTTTAAATTTTTCTTCAGTTTCTTCTGTAATGTATGCTAGAAATACCGAAAAAAATTATATGCTGATTAAAAACTATACTCTTTGACAGACCATTTAATCTCACCACTTCTCTTAAAAACATTTTTTCCATAGGAGTAACATCACTTGTCTTCTTGTGGGGAATGAAATGTGTCATTTTTAAAAATCTATCAATCACCACAAATATGGAATCATGCTCTTTTTGTGTCCTCAATAAATTAACAATGGAATCCATGCTAACATCTTTCCATGGCTTCTCAAGTATAGGTAATAGGTGATACAACCCCATATTTTTCTTTACTCCTTTCACTATTTGACATACTTTGTAGCACTAGACAAAATTCTTTACTTGCTATAATTCTAGCCAATAGTAATTCTCAACAACCAAAGCAATAATTTTATCTCTACCAAAGTGTTGAGCTAATCCTCCACTATGCTTCTCCTTGATGAGATTCTCTCTCATGGAACTTATGGGAATGCAAAGCTAACTTTCCTTGAATAATATACCATCTTGGATTATGAAATGTAGCCACTTTATCCTATCAAGTGTAACATTGTATGTAGAAGCTTTTTGAGCCTTGCCAAAATTAGGATCCTCCAAATACAAATTCTTTAGTTTCTTGAACCCAACCACCTCAATCTACATTTCTATCAGCAAAACTTGTCTTCTATTAAGAGCATCTACAACTCTATTATAATTTCTACTCCTTTATTTCAAAAAAATGTATAACTCTACAAATAATCATGAAGGTGCTCCCCTTAATACCATAAGCACATAATAGAAACAAATAAACAATAACAAATGGGAGAACAAAATATGGACTTTTTATTTGCACTACAAATGCATAATTATAGAACTCACTAGTACAATATGCTAACACACATGAGCACCTTCATTATAGTAATCTGCAAGACTAAGCTGTGAACTACCACCCAAAGATGTCCTAGACAATGTTTGGGTCTTTCTTAAATAGGAAATTTTATGTTTCCTGAGAAGGTTCTAGACATTAAGACTTAAGACCTAGGGCTGACAAACACTAAAAATACATATAGAGTCAGCCAAATACATCTTTGACAATTATTTTATATATTTCAAGTAGCCCAACTTTGGAAGGCCATAACTCTCAAACCATTGCTCTGATTGGCTAGTATAACCACTTTTCAAAAATTCTAGCACCTAATCTATAGGCTTGGAACTACAAAATGCCCTTCTATCAAGTTTTTGGACCTCTTTTAAGCACTCTAAGGCCTCCAACAGTGAGCCTAAATATTTTTCTACAAATTTTCCACTAAAAATCTACAATAACTTCTCTAATACTTAAGCTAGAGTAATGAGATTTTTATGGTAGGCTTATATTTCTAAAATGAACCTTCATGTAGCAAATGAGAACATTTTGAGCTCGTATGACAAACTTACTAAAAATAGCAAGTTCTCATAAATAGTAACCAACCTGTCTACTAGTCTTTACTAAAATAGAAAAGACTGAAAATAAAATATTTTTGGGTGATGCAAGATTCCTCTTACACCCAAGATGCTTCTGCATTAGACACTGGGGTAATTTGAGAAGTGACTCTATCATGCCATAGGTGTTTAGAGGAAAACCAAGATGGTTAACCTCATTCCTTGTTAGCCATGATGAATCCTCTATTGGCCTCCCTTTCAATTTGACTGGGTATTCCTCATAAGTTTTATTCCTTGTACTTTTGCCAACATGACTATCAAGTATCTCCTCAATCTTCTTTGTACCGAACTAGCTATTAGAATATTGTGTTTCAATTTTGCAACTTCATCTCCATCACCTCCTTCATAATACTCTACCAAATCTAAAATGCTAAATACTAGTGAAATATTCAATTCAACAAGCAACTCCACTTCATAAGCATTTCTAGAATCATGCCTTTTCACTATCTTGCATGGTCCAAACATCTTCATCTTCAACTTATTATATGTACCCACTAAAAAATGCTCCTTCCTTAAATGAACCATGGCTTCATCTCCAATATGAAATTCTTTATACTACCTGTTCACATTTACCTTATCCTTGTACTATGTATTCATCTTTATGATGTTCTTACTCACCTCATAGATATTCTTCAAACATTCAACAAATTTTTTTGCTTTAGAACTTATTATCTCTCCTAAATCCAACTGCCTTAATTCAAAAGCATTTCTGCGACTACTCCCATATAATCTAGAATGGTGATTTACCAGTAATCCTATTAATAGAATTATTATATGAAAATTCTACCTATGGTAAAATTAGATCCCATCCTTTTGGCTTGTCTCCAACCAAACATCTCAAAAAATTTCCCAAACTACAATTCACAACTTATGTCTATCCATTAGTCTATGGGTGATGTGATGAACTAAACTTCAAATCAGTCTTCAACTTCTTCCACAATGTACACTAGAAATACCTAACAAATTTTTTATCTCAATCTAAAATTATACTCTTTGAAGACCATGTAATCTTACCACTTCTCTGAAAAGCAACTCTACTACATGAACAACATCACTAGTCTTCTTGCAAGGAAAGAGATGTGCCATCTTTGAAGACCAATCAACCACCACAAAAATAGAATCATGCCCTTATTGTTTCCTTGGTAATCCAAGAACAAAATCCATGTTGACATCCTCCTACAACCTCTTAGGTATAGGTAATGTTTGATACAACCATGTATTCTACTGCACTCCTTTTTCCATCTGACATACTCTACAACTTTATACAAACTTCTTCACATCTTGCTATAATTGTGGCCAGTAATAATTCTCAACAACCAAAGCAATGGTCTTATCTCTGCCAAAATGTCTAGCCAATCCTCCACTATACTTCTTCTTGATGAGATTCTCTCTCATTAAACTTCTGGGAATGCACAACTAACTTCCTTTAAACAACATAATATCCTGGATCATGAAATCCAACCACTTTTTCCTATATAGTGTAATAGGTTCTGTACAAGCCTTCCATGCTTCACCAAAATTAGGATCATTTGGATACAAAGTACTAAGTTCCTTGAACCGAATCACCTCTATTTACATTTTTTTCAGCAAAATTTGTCTTCTACTAAGAGCATCTACAACTTTGTTTGACTTCTCACTCCTATGTTTCAAAAAAATGTATAAATTCACAAAAACTCAACCCACTTCAAATGCCTTTGGTTTAATTTTCATTGACTATTAAAAAATTGCAAAGCTTGATGATCAATATACAAAACAAACTTCTTAGGAAGAAGATAGTGTCTCCACTTCTTCAATTCTTGAACTATAGCATAAAATTCTTGATCATAAACAAAATATATTCTTTTTGCATCATTTAGCTTCTCACTAAAATAAGCAACATGTCTACCTTCTCGGCTCAAAATAGCTCCTATTTTAGTACCACTAGCATTATAGTCTACTTGAAACACCTTGTTAAAATTAAGAAGTTCTAAAATAGGTTGCTCAGTAACTTTCTATTTCAACAGATTAAAACTCTTATCTACTCCTATAGTCCACTTAAATTCTTTCATATCCCCTCTCATTATTTCTATCATGGGTTCACATATACTACTAAAACTTCTTATGAACTTTCTATAAAAACTAGCTAGTCCATGAAAAGATCTTACCTCTGTCACACTCCTTGCGAATATGGATCAAATACTCCTCCAATCTCTTACTAAAGATCAAAATATCATCTAGGTAAACAATGAAAAACTTACCTAGAAACACCTTTAGTACCTCATTCATTACTCGCATGAAACTGCTTAGTACATTGGTTAGCCCAAAAGGCATGACTAACCACTCATACATTCCTTCCCTTGTCTTGAAACTAGTCTTCCAATCATAACCTTCCCTAATATGAATTTGATAGTACCCACTCTTCCGATCTATCTTTGTGAAATACTCAACTCCACTCAAACACTCCATAATATCATCTATCGTTGGCAATGGAAATTTTTACTTGATTGTGATCTTGTTGATAGGGTGAGAATCTATACACATCTTCCATTCTCTATTCTTCTTTGGCACTCATATGACTAGTACAACACATAAACTCAAACTCTATCGAATCAACCCCTTTTGCAACAACTCATGAGCTTGTCTTTTTAACTCTTCACTTTCTACTAGTGTCATTAGGTGCACTGCCTTGTTTGGAAAATTTTCTCCTATAACCAAATCCATCTGGTAATTGATATCCCTCATTTGGGGCAATCCATCAAGTACATTATTTGATACAATATTATAAAACTCTCCCAACACATCTACAACTTCTGTAGGTACCTCCTCTACTTCTTCTTTACTATCTTTTGGAATTATAGAAAAACACATATGCTCATGTTTCATACCTTTGACAAACTCTTTTCCATCAACAAAAAATATTTTGGTAGTACTATATATCTTTTCTTCTTTATCCTTCAATAGCTTCAACTTATGCTTCACTCTATTCTTGGTTAGAGTGTAGGTATTTGCTTACCCGTCATGTATAGCATGCCTGTCAAATTGCCACAACCTACATAATAGCATATGACATATTTTCATAGGTATGATATCACATAATACCTCATCCTAGTAGTTTCTGATCTTGAACTTCATTGAGCACTACTCAATGACCATGACCTTGTGGTCATCTTGCACCCAAGCAATATGGTATGGATGTAGGAATTTCTATCTCTTCAGCTTCAACTTTGTGACCATCATTTCTAACACTAAATTTTTAGTACTTCTACCATCAATGATAACATCACAACATGTATCTTTACATCTACACCTTATGCAAAACAAACTCCTTCTTGTATCAGGTTCATTCTCACCACTTAATAGGACTCTTATGTTAACTAGGACTTCTTCTCTTTCAACATCTTCAAAATGTGATGATCTGGCATCTTCATCAACATGTACAACTCTAGCTTGGCCTTCTATTCTTTGATTTGTCCTTTCTTCACACTAGGAACATTTAAATTCTCTATGCCTTTCTTCTCTATAGTGAATACATTTCACACAGAAGCCTCATCTTCAATATCTTTGTCCTGTGCCTCTTCCTCTCTGATCTCTATTATTCTCATCATGGAAACAATTAGAATTGTTTCCCCTCTAGGTCTGAATACTACTTCCAACCTCATCCTTGTTCTTCTAATCATTATTATGGCCTCCATAAGATTGTCCACCAAATCTTCTACAAGATCTCTTTCACTATTCTTGTTGTTAAACATCTTTCTTAGTTTCTCCCAAAATCTTAGGGAAAATTGGTATGCCTCCTCAATACTATTCATTTAAACTAGACTTAGCTCATCCTAAATACTTTGCCTTAACCCATTAATAGAATGTGTCACTTTCTCCTTATCATCTTTTAAATGGTTAATTCTAATGAGAACTCAGTAGAACTCTTCAGTATACTCTTGAACATATTTTCCCACTTGCTTCAACCCTTGCATTTCTTCAATAAATCAAGCTCATAATCTATGGGAATGAATTGTCACTTCAGTTTAGATATCATCTGATCCCATTTAGTGATTTTTTCCTTTTCCTTTCTATTTCATTCCAACTAAACCTCTTACCACTAGATCTTTGCATGTCCCTTCAATTTCACCTTTGCAAACTTGACCCTATCAGGATCATCAATATCTTCATACTCAAAGTACTCCTCTAGTTTATTGATCTAATCAATTAGCTCTTTTGGGTTAAGATTTCTTGAAAATGTGGCAACCTAAAACTTTGGTCTTTTTCCAATCTTGGAGATGTCCATAAAAAGCCTCTCTTCCTCTAGGTTTAGAATTGCCTCTGCTTCGACATTTTCTTCTACTTCATCCTGATCCTCGCTTTCATCTCTTACGAGAAGATTTATTCCCCTACACATTTGTTCTTCCAATGCTTGCATTTGTCTTTGGAGGGATCTAAAACCCTTAGGTGTGACAACTACATCTCTTCCCCATGCTCTCTTCATGGAGGCATTTTTATGCTTTCACTTAAACCCTAGTACAAAGTGCCTCACAATCGGTGATCTATCTACACATTCAACCCAAACCATGGTCTTAGTGTGAATTGCCTCACAGTTAATGATCTATCCATATACTCAAGAACTCTAACTCTGATACCACTTGATGAAGGGTGCTCCCCTTAATACCATAAACACATAACAAAAACAAAGAAAAAATAGAAAATGTGAGAACAAAATATGGAATTTTTATTTGTGCTAAAAATGTGAAATTACATAATTCACAAGTACAATATGCTAACCCACATGGGTACCTTCACTATAGTAATCTATAAGATTAAGCTCTGAACTGCCACCTAGAGATGTCCTAGATAATGTTTGGGCCTTTCTTAAAATGGCAATTTTATGCTAGCTAAGAAGGTTATAGATATTGATACTTAATACCTTGGGCTAATAGACACTTAAAATACATATAGAGTTAGCTAAATACATCTTTAACAATTATTTTAGATATTTCAGGTAGCTCAACTTTGGAAGGCCATAACTCTTGAATCATTGCTCTTATTGGCTATTATAACCACTTTTTGGAAATGCTAGCTCCTGATCTATAGGCTTGAAACTATGCAAGCACCCTTCCATTGAGTTTTTAGACCTCACC
The DNA here is from genome assembly GCA_028749045.1 of Cupressus sempervirens. Classification (NCBI taxonomy): domain Eukaryota; kingdom Viridiplantae; phylum Streptophyta; class Pinopsida; order Cupressales; family Cupressaceae; genus Cupressus; species Cupressus sempervirens. The sequence goes on from CM053791.1 coordinate 343,753,578, forward strand.
CAGGCACTCCAAGGCCTCCAACGGTGAACTTGGAGATTTTTTTGTAAATTTTTCCATTGAAAATCTGCAATAACTTCTCTAATACTTAAGCTAGAGCAATGATATTTTTATGATAGGCTTATAATTCTAAAATGAACCTTTATGTAGAAAATGAGAACATTCTAAGCTCATATGATAAACTTACTAAAAATATCAAGTTCCCATAAATAGTAACAACCTTGTCTACTAGTCCTTATTAAAATAGAAAAGCAAGAAAGGAAAATATTTTAGGATGATGCAAAATTTCTCTTACACTCATGATGCTCCTACATCAACTCAACCACTTCAAATGCCTTTGATTCAATTTTCCTTAACTATTTAAATATTTCAAAGCTTGATGATTAGTATACAAAACAAACTCCTTAGGAAGAAGATAGTGTCTCCACTTCTTCAATGGTTGAACTATATTATAAAAAAATTATCATAGAAAAATACTTTCTTTTGGCATCATTCAATTTTTCACTGAAATAAGCATTAGCTCTACCTTCTTGGCATAAAATAGCTCCTATTGTAGTACCACTAGCATCACAATCTACTTGAAATAAGCATTAGCTCTACCTTCTTGACTTAAAATCTAGAATTACTAAAATAGCTCCTCTATAACATTCTATTTTAACAAATTAAAAATATTATCTGCACATGTAGTCCACTTAAATTCTTTCCTATCTCCTCTCAATATTTTAGTCAAAGGTCCAAAAATACTACTAAAACTCTAATAAATTTTCTATAAAAACTGGCCAGTCCATGAAAATCTCTTACTTTTGTTGCACTCCTTGGAGTAGTCCATTTGAGGATAGCCTTCACTTTCTTAGGGTCCATTTTCAAAAAATTTGTTAATACTACAAATCTTAAGTACACCAACTCCTCCTTCAAAAAAGTGCACTTCTTTAAATTTATTAGCAACTTTTCCTCCCTCAACTTGTTAAACACCTTACATATATTCATCAAATGTTCCTCCAATGTCTTACTAAATATCAAAACATCATCTAGGTAAAAAATACAAAATGTACCTAGAAGCTCCTTCAATACCTCATTCATGAACCTCATGAAAGTACTCAAAGCATTGGTTAGCCCAAAAGGCATGAATAACCACTCATACAATCATTATCTTGTCTTGAATGTAGTCTTCTACTCATCTCCTTCTCTTATGTGAATTTGATGGTACCCATACTTTAGATCTATCTTTTTGAAATACACAGCTCCATAAAAATAATCCATAATATGATCCATCTACTATAATGAAAATCTATACTTGATTGTGATCTTGTTGATAGCTCAAGAATCTATACACACCCTCCATTCTCCATTCTTCAGAGGTGCTAATATTGTTGGTACAACACATGGACTCAGACTCTCTTGAATCAACCCCTTCCACATCAACTCATCCACTTGTCTATTCAATGCTTTTCTTTTTGTTGGTGTCATTTTGTGCAATTTCTTATTTTTCAAATAGGCTCCTAGAATCATGTACATCTAGTGATTGGTCTTCCACACTAGAGGTAATCCATCAGGTACATTATCTAACACAATATCAGTAAATTCTTCCAAAAAATATGCAACTTCTTAAGGTACCTCTACTTCTTATTTACCATCTTGTGGAATTACAGAAAAACACATATGTTCATGCCTCATATCCTTGAGAAACTCTTTATCATAAACAAAACATATTTTGGTAGCACTACATGCCTTTTCTTTTTCTCTTTCAATGGCTTCATCTTATGTTTCACTCCATCCTTTGTTAGAGTGTAGGTATTTGCATGCCCATCATGTATAGCATGCATTTCAAGCTACCATGACCTACCCAAAAACATGTGACATATGTCCCTAGGTATGATATCACATAACACCTCATCCTGGTAGCTCCCAATCTTGAACTTCACTAAGCATTTCTCATTAACCATGACCTTGTGATCATCCTACACCTAGGCAATATGGTATGGACACAAATGCTTATGCCTCCTTAAATTTAACTTCATGATCATATTTTCCAACACTAGATTTTTAGTGCTATCACCATGAATAATCACATCATAACACTTATCTTCACAATTACACCTTGTGTCAAATAAACTCGTCCTTTGATCTGGTTCATTCTTACCACTCAACAAAACTCTTCTGTTAACTAGGAATTCTCTTCTTTTAGAATCTTTAGAATGTGATGATTTGGTATCTTCTTCAATATGTGCTACTCTGGCATGGCCTTAGTTCTTCTATTATTCCTTCCTTAGCATTATGAGTACTCAAACACTTTATGTCCTTCTCCGTAGTGAGAATATTTTCCAGTGAAACCTCCTCTTCTAGATCCTTTCCCTCTTCATCTTCCTCATTGATCTCTATTATTCTAATCATAGAAATGATTGGAATTGTTTCTCCTCTAGTTATAACTACTACTATTGACCTCATCCTTGTTCTTTTGATCATCATTTTGGCATCCATAAGATTGGCTGCTATATCTTCCAACATAACCTCTACCACTATTATTATTATCAAACTTTTTTCTTAGCTTCTTCTCAACTCTTAGGTAAAATGGGTATGCCTCCTCAATACTAGTCATTTGAACTAGACTCAGCTCCTCCTAAATGCTTGGCCTCAACCCATTAAGATAATAGGAAACTTTCTCCTTATCAACTTCTACATGGGTTGTTTTGATGAGAACTCGATAGAACTCTTTAGTATACTCTCTGAATTGATCTTTCCACTTGCTTCAACCCTTTCATTGACTTTGATAGATCAAGCTTGTAATCCACAAGAATGAATTCTCTCTTTAATTTGGCTATCATCTAGTCCCATCTTGTGGATTTTTATTTTCTTCTTCTATTTTTCTCTAACTATATCTCTAGCTACCAAATCCTTGTATGACCCTTCAAGTTGGCCTTTGCAAGTTTGACCCTATGTGGATCTTCAATATCTTCATACTTAAATTATTCCTCCAATTCATTAATCCAATTGATCAATTGCTCAGGGTTAATATTTCCCAAAAAATGTGGTAACCTCAATCTTAGGTCTTTTTTTGATCTTGGAAATGGCCTTAAAAATCCTCTCTTCTAGTTCAAAATCACCTCTTCTTTAACATTTCCTTCTTCTTCATCCTCACTTTCATCTCTTCTATCAAGATTCATTCCTTGGCACATTTTTTTTGTCAATATTTTTATATGTCTCTCCAAGGCTCTAAAACCCTTAGGTATAACACCTATGACTCTTCCACTCACATTTTTGCTAAAACTCTAGTGCAAACTACCTCACAATTAGTGATTTGTCCACACGTTGAGCCCAAACCATAGTCCTAATGCAAACTACTTCCTAGTCAATAATTTATTTACAAACTAAAAAAATCCCACTCTGACACCACTTGATGAAGGGTACTCCCCTCAATACCATAAAAAACAATAGAAAAAAAGAACAACACAAACAAAGAGAAAAAAATATGGGCATCTTATTATTGTCATAAATACATAATTACAATATGAAAACCCACATGTGTTTCCTTTCTTATAACAATCTACAAGACAGAGATGTGACTATCATCTAGAAATTCTCTAAATAACCTTAAGATCTTCCTTATATAGCACCTTAAAGAGCTCAAGAAGGTTCTAGAAACTAAGCCTAACCCTTGAGGCTAACCAACCTCATATTATTGTTAGAAATAGATAATACTAAGGGGTAGGGATGAATTAGTATTTTCAATCCTTTTAACCACAACTGGATATTATTAATTAATTTTCCATAAGCATAAGAAAGATAACCAATAGTGCTAAACAATAAGATCAACCATACATGAAGAAAGCTCATAACACCATATTTTGTTAATGAGGGAAACCCTAGTGGGGATGAAACCCACAAGATGATTCACTATATAAAGAATCTGGTTAAGGATATTGACCTTTCCTTGGTGGGGATAAAACCCACAAAATGATTCACTATATAAAGAATCTAGTTAAGGATATTGACCTTGTAAGGAGTCTATGAAGAATGTATAGTGTCTTGACTCCCTATTAGGAGACTAGGCCTTGTTAGAAGCCTCAACTCTGTTAGAAGTTGCTTCAACCCTATTAGGATTTGATAGATCATATACAAATGTGTGCAAGAAGATCACAATACCCTAACATGCAACTATACAAATAAGTTCTTCAAGATGTTGAGTTGTTTCTTGTATGATTCTTAATGATAGGAATTCTTTCAAACTCCTCTCTTGAAAAGCTAATCTGAGGATCACCTCCAAGGTTTTGGGTGATCTTGTGACCTACTGGAATTCGCTCAATTGAAGATAAATGTGAATGTTCACAAGGAGGCCTTTTCTAGTTCTAATAACTTTGGAAAAGATGTGAAAGTAAAATCTGTTCACCACTTCAAATGAATAAAACACACAAAAAGAAACCATGTTTTTGTATTTTCTATTTTTATGATGCATGCAATCTAAAAATGCAACTATATGAATTCCTAGTTTATTAAACGAGTTAGTAAATAAAATAAGAAAGATAGGGTGGCAAGAAGTTCAAACAAATAACATGAAAATAAAATCCCAATGGACATAATCTATAGAAACAACATATCTACGAGTTAAGCCTTCGAAGAAATTAGTGGTTAACCAATGAAAGTAGGAGAAACACTTCCTTAATTCCATTGATGCAAACATCAATTGGGTTCAACAACCATTAGATATTTCACTTTTCATCAAATCACAAGGCCATAGAGAGTGTGCTTATGTGAGACAAAAAGCTAAGGAACAAAATGGGTGATCTATTCTTGAACTAGATACATCAATAGAATTTGTAAACATGTAGTGGACACCAAAATTAAAAGATCGCACAACCAAAAATAACACAATAAACCTTTGGCTCAATTACATTCCATGAACATGCATTCATAAAATATAACACACTTATTCAAGAATTACTACACTCCAAATATGAGCACCAAAAGAATATATTATTGGAAAAATAATGATGGTGGCCTAGAATACAAATTGCATTCCTTAATTTATAAGAAATTCTCTCCTCAATTTGTGTTGAGAGTGAGAGATCTCTTTATGCAATCATATGCTTCTAAAATAATAAAACAAATATATTTATGTTCAAACTATCTATCTAAGTGGTGCTAAGTAAGATTCCATCCATATTATATCATCAATTGGATGCATGAGCTTTTACATGTCTTAAACAAAGAAAGCATGAAAGAATAAGAAAAAGAAAGCCTTCAGATGATGTAGAAGTGATTAGAAGTGGCAAAAATAAAAGCTACATCTTCACTAGGCATCTGTAGGAGTTAAACTTCTATTAGAATATGTTTTTGATGCATAAAAAGCTCTAAATTTAGAATAGGTAGTTAACTATCAATTCACCTCTGAATTCTTCAAAAAATCTTTCAAAACACTATTAAAAATTACACCAACACACCTCTAAATTATTCAAAAAAATTCGAAAACACTACTAAAAATGTGCACTAGCACAACTAGCACACCTAGTGCACCATTGCAGTAGCACACCTCTGAATTCTTCAAAAATCTTCCAAAACACTTGATGCACCAACACACATCAGAGGCACAATTTGCCAAAAAACCAAACTTCTTAGTTTTCAAAATGGTTTATGGGTTTTTCTCAAACTAGGTCTTGTAGCACTCTAATATACTTACTTTCCCCCTTTGTGATGATTATACTCTCTTTATATCCAAGCACTTTCATATATTTGAACTCCTTCTACTTATTCTATCTGAAATCCCATGGCACCCATGTTGAATATTGTCATTAATTGTTGTGTAAGATGAGGAACCTATTCTGGTTCATGTGTCCAACCTCTATATCTTTAATCTTTGTCTTCTCTCCAACTACCATATCCTTCTTGGTTAGAGACCAAGTGATCCAAATTATCCAAATGATCAAATGTTTGAAACTTTTCACAAGATTTTTTAGGCATTTTTAATTGGCCTTTTTGGAGGCCTTCTCAAAATTTCAAGTTGAAACTTTCATTGGTCACTAAAATTGGGCAACCAAAGGCTAGCTATTTTAGAAATTAAAATTAGATTTCTAGTTCTTCTTTCCAATGGTCTAAATGGTTTTGAATTCTAAGCTTTAGGTCAAAAGTTATGATCTTAACAAGTTAAGGATAACTTTTTACCTACACAAAGAAGAAAACATTAGTCTAGAAGGAAAAAAAATCTATTTAAATAAGCCATAATGATGACATAGACAAAAACTAGAAACCCTAAGTGTCAAGAACATCTAAAAAACTCAATTCTTAACCCTAAAATGCCAAAAAAAGGCACACCTTTTATACCTAGTTTAAGTTTTTAAAAGATATGGGGTATGTAGCAAAGTGCACCTCGTGAGATGCACTAATGCACACCCTTATACAAACATTGGCATCTTAAGTGTTTAAGGTGTGCAGTTGCACACCTTAACTTGGTTTTCTAACATTGTTTCTTTGAATGTGTAGGTGGGAGAAGGAAAGCTGAGGAGGTGTAGAGGCACACCTCTTGGAGGTGCATAGTTGCACACTTCTAATAGGAAATTTATTTCGTATGACTTAACACACTAGTGCACCTAGTGAGGTTTGCTAGGTACACATTTTTACTTGCAAAAAATGACTTTTCTTCTCGAGAACATAGTTTTCAAGGATCTGCATTTCTAGATAGAGACCCAAATTAGGAAAAAACACTAGGTAAAACCCTAAAAAAGACTTGGACCCAAGACTATGGATCTTATAAGCTATAAAAAATAAAGTAGGTGTTCCCCATTTGTCAGCAAAATGGGGTGTGTATTGTAAAAACACAACAAATAGCCCTGACAAAAAGGAAGAAATGACAATGGCATTTCTTCATCAGAAAACATTCCTATGATATGTGTCTAACAACAAGTGAATCCTAAATACTCCAAACATATTTTGATTTACTCCATAGTTAAAACATTAGAATCTTGAATCTTTCAAGTTCAGTGTGTGTTCAGTGTATCCATTTCCTTCTACATCTTAGGATGTAACTAATCAAAAGTTTTTGACAACTTGGAAACAATCTTTTGCCCCTTCTAGTCCATTTTTTAGGAATCTTCATGAAAGATGTTTATCAATCCCTTGTCTAACTAGATAAGAGAATTATTTTTGAGGGCTCTTAATGGGTTATCACTTTTCATTTGAACTCATAGGTAATTTTTTGAATATTTGACTCATGTAGCTCATAATATTTCCATTTGATTCTTCAATAAAGCAATTGTTTTGATACTGGATAGCTTATTTGGAATGCATATCCTTATAGTCAAATGACCTTTCTTAGACTTTTTAGACTCTTTCATTCTTAACACCATTTTTCTTCTTTTTTATTTTCTTGATGTACCCTCACCATGCTTAGACTATGTGGCCACGACATTGGTGCTATTTCCCAGATTCAATCTATAGTTGGCATCCCTTGTGTTCCTCTTTTAAGAACTTTTTAGAAACTCTCACACCAAAAAATGATCTTAGCAATTCCTTTGAGAAGACCCATTTTGTTTGAACCAGTGGGGTTTAGACAATCCCTTGCGACATTCAACCTTGGTTTGGAAACACCTACGATAATTGATCTTTAAATTTGCAAAGTGTTGAGAACTTGTTGATCTAAAATCCAGAATTCAAGATCAAAAGTCCCCTATTACTGCAAGTAACATCCACCCCTCAATTGTTTAAGAAACAAAATCATCAAAATGTTTTGAACAAAGAAATACCTCTTCCCAAAATTTGAAACTAAAAATTGGTTTAATGAGAAATGTCAAGATCATATCTTGAGTGCACCTAATCCCTGGACTAATGCAACTTTGAAAGAAAAAGAAACAAAAAGACTCGACTCAAAGAAAACTAACACCTAACTAGAAAGACTAAAAAAGACAAAAGTAAAACAAAAACAAAAATAAAAACAAAAACAAAAAAGCTTGAATAATAAGAATGTGGGGTAGTTGTTAGTAGATTTCTCATTGTGTGCAATAGTAATGAACCACTCCATATAGTTCTAAAACATTTTGACTTGTCTTTGTACTCAGAAAAATAAAATTTGGACAATCCTAGTTAAAATTCTTGTCGCAAATCACACAAAATTGAAAGTTGTGGTAACTCTCCATGACCATGATTAATCCATAAACAAGTTCTCTTACCTTTAGCATCATTTTCAAATGGAAAATCATTAAATTTATAGGGTTAATGGGAAAATATCACCTGATCTAGCAAATCCTCCACCATAGGGGTATACTCACACATTGTAATTTCTTATTCTTGTGGTCTTATCTCATAGTACACAACTCCATGCCCATAGTGAAATACTTTAGGCTCTACTTTAGCCTCCTTCATAGTAGAAAACTCAATCATTAGCATTCCTTTCAAATTATAGTATTCATTAATATCATTGATCAAGATGTTTTCTACCTCATATCCCAAAGAAGCGTGTTCAGAATCATACTTTAACTCCATTGTGTTCTACCAAGACAACAAGAAATTAGGACAACTTTCTTTTGAATGGAATCCAAATGGATGGATTCTACATGAATTAGTTATTGTATGGTTTGATATATATGTAGAATACCCACAAGTATATAGACATTTCCTCAATCAAGCTTGAGACCAAATTGAGCACTCTATCATCTCTTCTAATGACATATCTTTTTTTGTGGGACGTATCTTATTATTATCCAATGGGGAATCAATATCATTATAGGAAGAATTGGCAATTTTATCTTGATGACTTTCTAATTAAAAAATCTCACCAACCTCAAGATCATGTGCATTTCCATCACTTTTTGCAACTTCATGGAGTTTTTGAACTTCAAATTTTTTCGTGTCCTTAAAATTTATTGGCACATCCATACTTATTGAAACATCAACACTTGGAAGAATTTCTTCATTGATCATCTTCATCTTTTTGTCCTCTTGTAGATTTATCATATGATTCAAACACCATTACACTAAATCGCAGGTTGTTCCTCCATGTTTTGGGGAGGCTAGATCATTATGCACATATACATTTTCACATGGAATCATACCTATAATACCATTATTCTCATTGTTGATAGTATTATAGGGAACATATTTTTTCTACATTGATTTTGAGAATAACTATCTTGGGCAGCAAGTTGTCTTGGATGATTGCCTTAATTTATTGAGGAATTCAACTTTATTCTTAGAAGTTCATTAAATAAAAGAGAAATCATCTCCTTCATGGCCTTAAAATCTCTAGCCATAATGTTATCTACTTGAATGGATGCAACTTCCTTTTGGGACTCGAACCCTTAATATGTAATTATTGACATTGGAGTAGTAGTAACCTAATTTGTGAATGTAACAAACTCTTTGAAGACCTTTTCAATAGTATCAATTTCTTTGGGTGGGAGCCTTCTTAGAAAAATAGAAGTTAATGAATCCATTGTTACAAAATAGATCTGGATGATAGCCTCTTATGGTATAACATAAGGGAACTCCATTCTTTGATACATCCTATAGAAGCGATGATTAAACTATGAAATACTCTCATGAGGATCTCTCTTAGTTAAGATGAAGTAATGATGTAGGATAGCTATATCAATATAGGTCTTGAATTGTTCTAGAAACTTGATCTCAAAAGAGTTCCAATCCCTTATTGATGTTGGTGGTAGATTGAGGTAACAATTGAATGCCATTTCCCCCAAAGTGTAAGGAAAAAGTTGGCATAGCACATCCATATGTTGAATCTAGTTATAATTATAGGTCTCATTGAAAATTTCAAGATGGTCTTCTACTATTCATGATTCCAAATAGATGAACCATGGGCAAAAATTTTCATGATTTTTGGGCAAGTCTTGTAATTATCCAGTTAGGCTCAAAGGTGAACTTTGGGCATTGAAGAAAGACATGGTGCTTAATGATGGAAATTTGTGAAGTAGAATGTAAAGTGAATGATGATGATGGAATGTGTAATGTGAATGGGTGGAGTTCTTGGTATCCCTTTATCACTATAATGCTTTTTAAAGTGATTCACTCCTAGAAACTTGTATTTATTCTAGAAAAGTGCACCTTTGAAGAAGCACACTTTCTCAAACTAGTGCATTTGGCACACCTACACACCTCCTAAAATTTTAGAGACTTAATTTTTTACTATATCCTAACCATGCTTAGACTATGTGGTAAAGAAATCAGTGTTGTTTCTTGGATTCAATCTCTGGTGAACATCCCTTGCATTCCTCTTTTAAGAACTTTTTAGAAACTCTCACGAGAAATAATGATCTTAGCAATTCCTTCAGGAGGACCTTTCTGCTTGAACCAATGGCACTTGGATCATCCCTTTTTGTCTTCAACCTTGGTTTAACAATGCCTAAGAAAATCAATCTTTAAATTTGTGTAGTATTGAGAAGTTGTTGATCTACAATCCTGAATTCAAGATAGAAAGTCTCCTATTACTGAAAGTAACATTTGTTCCTCAGTTGGTATAAGACACAACATCATAAAAATGTTTTGATAAAGAAATACCTCTTCCTAAAAAGGGAACCAAAAGAGTAGTTAGGAAAATATGTGAAGATAAAATTTGAGTGTACCTACCCCCTAGACTGACACAACTTTGAAAGAAAAAACACGACTGAAAGCTAAAACACAACTAAAAAGCAAACAAACTTGTAGAAAATAAACACACTTGCAGAAATGAAATCTATCTAATTTTTTAAATTTATTTTTTAATATTTCCTATAGGCTTCAAAGTAATGTTTCAAAAATTTTGCATTAATAGGAAATGGAAGCAATTCCCCCTGTAAGAAACTTAGCTTAAAAGTATTTTCTCTAAGAATTTCTACAATTTGATAGGGACCAATCCATAAGCATTGAAATCTAGTGTGACTACTCAACTTTTCTTTTGCCTTATCCAAAAGTAGAATAAGGTCAAAAATTCTAAAGGATTTGATTGTGGCTCTTTTGTCAAACCACCTCTTGATGAAAACCTAATTTTTAGCCATGTGCTCCAATGCAACTATATATTTCTCATTCATCTCTAAAAGATTCATCAATATAATTTTTATTGTTTCAACTTCTTCAACATACCCACTCATGAATTTCAAAACAATAATTTAGAGATTAAGTGAGAATACTAGTTCTTGTCTGTTAACAAGCAAAGATGGAGATGTCTCCAAAACATTCTTAACCCTTACTCTATCTACCCATAGAGCATATTTGAGTTGTGTATGCCAATCTTTAGGATTCTCCTTTAATAAACATCTTATTACTATACTCAAGTTCTTATTTGTAGATTCTACAACACCATTCCTTTGTGGATAATAATTTGACTAGAATTTGATAATGACCTAATTTTCAAACTTCCATTGAGTTAGGAATCCTGATGCAAAAGCTGATCCATTATCACATACTAGGGTGAATGGCATCCCAAATATAGTAACAATGTGTTCTTCCAAGAAGTTTGTTAGCACCTTAGTAGTGTAATTTCTGAAAGTCTCCACTTCTGTCCATAATGTACAATAATTAGTAGTTGTGAGAATAAAAGTGTTTCCAGTCAAAAAAGGTGGATTAATTGGGCTAATGAAATTGAGCCCCCACTTTGTAAAGGGGCGTATCTCAAACACCAGTTATAATGGCATCATGGGGTGTCTTTATCTATTAGCACTAGTCTAACAAATATGACAAGAACGTACATGCTCAAAAGTGTCTTTGAATATTATGGGCCAAAAATAGCCTGATCTTAAAATCATAGGAAAAGTCACTTCTATTGAACCATGCACTATTCTATACTTATCATGAAATTCTTTGAGGATTTCTTTTACTTTCTTGCATCCTAAGCACTTTAGGTAGATTCCTTCATAATTCCTTTTGTAAAACTTTCTATCATGCAACATGTAGGATTTTCACTTCATTTTGAGTCCCCTACATTGCAAGCTATTCATCCAACTAGGGTATTGATTTTGTCAAAGATAGTAGACAATATCCTGATACCAAACATCTATCATTACACCTTGACTAATATTGACTTGAGAGACAACAATCTTCTTTTGATCTTTTGTATCTATTTCACTATTGAATTTGAACTTCTTTTCATCTCCAATTTGATTATCTTCTATCATTTTTTATAACCCTTGACCTCTAACTAATCTCATCGGTTAGATTTTTACATCAAATTCTTGCAATATTGCCATCCAGTTCCCTTTTCTCTTGCCAAGTTCATTTTGCATCAATAATGTCTTCACTATGAGATTAGGTACAACAACATACAACTTGCTTCTTAGTATTTAATGGTGGAACTTCTTTACCACTTTGATCAAGAAAAAGGGTATTTATTGAGGTTGGAAAAATTTGACTCAACATTTCTCAAAGGGTAGCTCATAAAAGAAATAGGTCTTTCATCTTCTTTTTCTTTCTTTTAGGTTAGAATCCTAGCACACAAATATTTTGAAGTAGGGGAATATATCTTGAAAAGAAGCTCATAGTTAGCACTTACCAATACTTGAGCCATGGAGATGGCTACTTTCATATCCTAAAATGATTTCTTAACCTCTCAAACCAATTCTATTTTAGCCCCCTTTTGGGTAAATCATTAAGGGGATGGACTATTTCTATGAATCCAATCATGAATTTTTGCACAAAAATTATCTTACCAAAAAAGACTTAAGCTCTTTTTGACTATAAGGAGGTGATAACTTCAAAATAGCTTCAACTCTATCAAGATCAATGGAGATGCCAGCTTAATAAATAATATGACCTAGGAACTTTCCTTTAGTGACCCCAAATGAACATTTCTTGGGATTGAGAGATATACCGTACTTATGGCATTTGTTGCAAACCTATCTTAAATCAGCTATGTGAGTACTTTGATCCTTTGAAAAGATAGTTAACTCATGCATGTACATAACTATACACTTATTTATAGCTATACACTTATTTATCAAACTTGTCATAGGACTAACTAAGAATCTCCTTCAACTATAAGATTTGTTACTCTTTTCTTGAGTGGGAAAAGAAGTCCTCAAATCAATGCATCATATTCTACAACATAATTACTACATCTAAACTACAATTGATATGCTACATAGAAACTTGAAAGGTTTACCTTTTGGATTGATTAGCTCAATACCTGCACCAGCTCCTGATTTGCATTTGTAACTATCAAAGTGAAGTGTCCAAATTAGGTTTTCCTTGGGTTTTCTAACCTTCTACTTATTTTTTCTTAGTTTTTCCTTCACTTAAGCCTAGAAGGATTATCTCTTGGGTACCTATTGTGGTCTTTCGATGGGTGGAATTAGTGATTTTCCATTGTTATTCCTTGATACCAAGAGTGTATATTTTTCTTATTTGTCCTAAATTTCTCCTATCAACTCTTTAATTTCATCCACTTTAGGTTTAGGATGGATGACTACTAAATTCCATCCATGGCCTTTTACATATTGTCTTTTTCTTTGAAATTTGATCATTTTGGGTGGAGGAGAAGACAAACCTCCACCATCTGAAAAAGTTTAACTATATGATGCACTTAGATCTTTAATTTCCTCTTCAATATTTTCAATAGAGTTAGACATGTTTATAGAAATTTGGTTTTTTGTGGGTTCATCTTTTGTATCATTTTCTTTCTTTACTACCATAATTTTTGTTAATACCTTAGCAACTGCTTCTTGACATGATCAACATTCAAACTTTGAATGGCTAACTTTATGCAATCAACAAAATCCTAGAAGGAGAAGGATATTGGGGTCAACTTCTCCTCCTAGACACTTAAAATTAGCCATCATGTGGTCTATGAATGATGTTACGACCTCATCTTTCAAGGTTGAAACTGTGGATTCCATATCTTGATAATTTGATATTTTGATCAAAGTTGTATCAAAGATCATCACCTTGTAGGAGCCCAATCTATTTTTAAGAAGGCTACCTCATTTGGAGCATTTTATTCTATAATCATCCTTCTTAACTTTTTCTCTACATCTATTTTGATTTGATCATTCAAACCTTTCCATTGTTACAAAAGCTGAGTAAAATCTATGGAAAACCATCCCCTTAGACATTTCGTCCATTCTCTACTTAGTAGCAATCTGTAAGTTTTAGGAATAGCAACCACATGTATATAAATGACATCTTGAATTTGAGGGTCAACTATCAACTGTATATGGATTTCTTTTAACACACCAATGACTTTTACCTCTATTTTATCTAGTTATATCACTATCTAATTAGAGGGCTGAGGGATAACCCTCAACTTTTGTGCTATTAATAGTGGCATCACATTACATGAGGCTCCTGAATCAATTAGGAAATTATGAAGATTCTTCCCATATATCCTAATGCTAAGTAGAAATGGGGGCACCTCAACCTTGTCTTTAAACATAGTTGGCATTGCTTCTAAAGCATTGGCTTGTTGCAATATTATCTTTTGAGAAATAGTATTCATACTATGGGGTACTTTTGTATGATCCAGAGTTCTCATTAGCACTTCTCATTGTTGAGGACAATTTTTTAGCATGTCAAGCATAGACATATTGGCCTTTGTTCATTTCAAATCCTCTATCATGCTATATTTCATAGCAAACCAAGCTGGATTTTTCTAAATTGTTGGGATAGTTCCATGACTCTAATTTTGTTGTCCTACATGAGGTGTCCTGATGGGCACCAAATTGTTACTTGCTCTTGGATCAAGAGGATTTGGTTTTATTCTTGGAGGGATTCCATCTATCATAGTTTCTTTTCTACTTCTTAGATTGTATGTATTTCCATTGTCATTGCAAAAAATAAACATCTTTGCAGGTTGGATGTTTGGTTCTTGACTAAATGGAAAAGAGAACCCTTCGTTGGTTGGTTAGTCTACTTGAACATTTTTTGTAGAATCATAGGATTCTAGTAGCATAGAATTAAACTATATAGGAGGAATATTATCATTCAGTTATGAATTTTGAAGCATTTCTTGATTTCCATTATAGTTTGAACCATCATTGTTAGATGTATTTTGACCATCGTCATATTGATTGATATCTATATATTGAACATTGTTAATATTATTGTCTATAGGAATTTCCATTATTTCAACATGTGTTCCACTATTGGTTTTGTCTTTGGAAGCAATTTTTATGATTAGGAGGATTAGAGCTGCTTCCTCTATTGTTATTCCCAACATTGTTGTTTCCAACATTCTTGTTCCTAGCAAAGTTCCTATTGTAATTATGATTGTAATTATTGTTGTAAGTTCCAACATTGTTTCTTTGGAATTTGTTATTTTTTCCTTGTGCCAACCTCAAAAAAGTTAACTCATTGTTCATTTGTAACAGGGTATTTTTCATTTGACCAAATTTGGAGGCAAAGTTGTTGTCTACCTCAATGGAAGTCACTGCCTTTTGGTCGAAGAAAGAAACTTTTAGAGTTTCATACCCTAGGTAAGTTAAGGTAGGGTTCTATGGAGTAGGTGCCTATTGTAATGGAATTTGTTTCATAGGTATGAAGTATCAATCCTCCTCCATTAGGATTGGCTTTCTTAGTAAAGGTAATTGCTTCTGCAAAGAGTTTATCCAATGTGTTGATATTCATTGGTGGAAGTATTCTTGGAAAAATGGTAGTAAGATGGTCCATAGAATTTAGATAAATTTAAATAGCAGCTTCAATAGGTATAGTACATGGTGCTTCTAACTTGTGGTATGCCATGTGAAAATGATGGTTGAAGCATGACACTATCTCAGTTGGATCCTTCTTGATTGATATGAAATTTTGATGTAGCATAGCTAGCTTGATGAAAGTCTTAAATTGTTCCAAGAATTTGTTTTCAAAGGTAGCCCAATCTCCAATACATCTAAGTGGCATATTAACATACCAATTAAAGGAAACTTCCCCCAAATAATAGGAAAATAGGTGAAGAACCACATTCTTATTAGTGATCTACTTTCGATTGCAAATTTTCTTGAATACCTTAAGTTGATCTTTGGTAGCTTGTGTCTCTCCATAGATGAACCTTGGGAAAAAAAATTTAGGATTCTTTGCAAGGTCATTGAGTACACCTATCAAGTTGATGGATGAATCTACAACATTTGCAAAAAAGGCCATTGGAAGATTTAATAGACCTAGGGATGGTTGTTGTGGAAGTGTTGGAACATTTTTTGGCCCACCAGGTGGTTGTTGTGGAGGTTAAGTTGAAGAAGATGATGAAATTTTGAATGAAAATTGGTTAAATTTGAGGTATTCCTTTATCACTTTGGGATTTGTAAAACAGGTGATCTCAAAGAACTCATGTGCACTGGGTGAAGATCTTAAATGTCATTGAAATGGGGATTCTAGATCAAAATCCTCCAATTTGCTTCAACTTTGTAGAAGTACACTTTCTCACAAAATGAGGTGCACCATAGAATTTAGCACAGCATCCCACCAACATAGTAGGCACAATAGCACACCTAGCACAGTAGCACACTAGCACACCTCAAAATCTCAAGAACTCTAAAAAATTTCAAAACCTATAAAATGTTTAGAACTTTGAAGTTTTGGAAAATTTTCATCCAATTTGGATATTAATGGGCCCTCCTTCTAGTGCCACTTCTATTGAGTTTTCACTTTGCATGATGCTTAACGACAAGAATTCTTTCAAACTCCTTTCTTGAAAAGCTAATTTGAGTATCAACTCCAAGGTTTCAGGTGATCTTACAACCTACTAGAATCTACACAGTTAAAGATAAATGTGATTATTCATGAGGAGGCCTTTGCTAGTTCTCATAACTTTAGATAAGATGTGAAATTTTTTCACCACTTCAATGAACAAAACACACAAAAAAGGAACTGAGTTTTTGTATTTTTTGTTTTTGTGATGGATGCAATCTAACAATGCAACTATATGAATTCCTAGTTTATTCAAGGGGTTAGTAAAGAAAATAATGAAGATAGGGTGACAAGACATTCAAACAAATAACATTAAAATAAAATCCCAATGGACATAAGCTATGGAAAGAACACATCAACAAGTTAAGCCTTTGAAGATATTGGTGGGTAACTAATGAAAGTAGGAGCAATGCTTCCTTAATTCCATTGATGCAATCATCGGTGGGGATTCAATAACTATAAGATATTTCACTTTTTATCAGATTGCAAGGCCATAGAGATTGCACTTATACAAGACAAAAAGCTATTAAGGAATAAAATAGGTGATCTCTTCTTGAACTAGATATGTCAGTAGAATTTGTAAACATGTAGGAAACACCAAAATTAAAAGGTCACACAACCAAAAATAACATAATAAATCTTCAGTTCAATTACATCCCATGAACATGCATTCATAAAATATAACACACTTAGGCAAGAATCACTACACTCCAAATGCGAGCACCAAAAGCATATATTATTACAAAATAATGGTAGTGACCTAATACAAATCACATTCCTAAATTTAAAAGAAATTATCTCCTTAATTTGTGTTGAGAGTGAGAAATCTCTTTATGTAACCATATGCTTTTAAACTAATATAAAAAATCTATTTATTTAAAAACTATCTATGTAACTAGTGCTAAGTAAGACTCCATCCATATTATATCATTAATAGGATGCATGAGCCTTTACATGTCTTAAAAAAAAGAAAGCATGAAAGAATAAGAAAGAGAAAGCCTTCAGATGATGTAGAAGTGACTAGAAGTGGCAAAATTAAAAGCTCCATCTTCACTAGGAATCAATAGGAGTTAAACTACTATTAGAATGCATATTTGATGCACATTTGATGCATGAAAAGCTCTCAATTTAAAACTAGTAGTTAATTATTAGTGTACCTCTAAATTCTTCAAAAAAATCTTCCAAAACACTACTGAAAAAGTGCACTAGTGCACCTGGTGCACCACAACAATAGTGCACCTCTAAATTCTTCAAAAATCTTCCAAAACACTATTGAAAAAGTGTACCAATGCACCTAGCACACCTGGTGCACCAGTGCACCTCAGAGGCTTAATTCGCCAACAAACCAAAGTTCTCAATTTTGAAAATGGTTTCTTGGTTTTTCTTAGACAAGGTCTTGGAGCACTCTAGTGTACTTATTTTTCCCCTCTGTGATGATTTATACTATCTTTATATCCAAACACTTTTATACATTTGAACTCCTTCTACTTCTTCTATCTGAAATCCCAAGGTACTCATGTTGAATCTTGTCATTAATAATTGTGTAAGATGAGGAAACTATTTTGGTTCATATGTAAAACCTCTATATCTTTGATCTTTTTCTTCTCTCCAACTACCCTATCCTTCCCAATTAGAGACCAAGTGATCTGGATTATCCAAAATAATCAAATGTTTGAAACTTTTCACAAGAATTTCTAGGCATTTTTAATTGGCTTTTTTGGAGGTCTTCTTCAAAAAATTTCAAGTTGAAATTTTTATTAGTCCTTAAAACTGGAATTAGATTTTTTGTTCTTCTTTCCAGTGTTGTAAATGGTTTTGAATTTCAAGCTCTAGGTCAAAAGTTATGACCCTAACAAGTTAAGGATCCCTATTTACCTACACAAAGAAGCAAACATTAGTCTAGAAGGTGAAAAAATCAATTTAAATAAGCCTTAATGATGACATGGACAAAAACCAAAAACCCTAAGTGTCAAGAATATCTTAAAAACTCAATTCTTAACCCTAAAATGAAAAAAAAGGTGCACCTTTTATACCTAGTTTAAGTTTTCAAAAGATATGGGGTGTGCAGTACCATACCTCATGGGGTGCGTTAATGCACACCCTTATATATGCATTGGCATCTTAAATGCTTAAGGTGCACAGCTAGACACCTAGTAAAGTGCACAACTAGGCACATTGTTTCTTTGAATGTGTAGGTGGGAGAAGGCAAGGTGGGGAGGTGCAGTGGCACATATCTTGGAGTTGTGCAGTTGTGCACTTCCAAGAAGAAATTTCTTTCCCATGACTTAGCACACTAGGGCACCTAGTGATGTGCACTAGGTGCACATTTTTACTTGCAAAAAATGACTTTTCTACTCCAGAACACTATTTTTGAGGATCTACATTTCTGGGTAGGAACCCAGATTAGCCAAAAACACAAGGTAAAATCCTAAAAACTACTCAGATCCTAGACTAGAGATCTTATAAGCTAAAGAACAAAGTAGGGGGTCCCCATGTTTAGGCAAAATGGGGTGTGCATTGTAAAACCACAAAAAATAGCTGCAACAAAAAGTAAGAAAGGACAAAGGCATTTCTTCATCAACAAACATTCCTCTAATACATGTCCAGCACCAACTAAATCCTGAATACTCCAAGCGTATTTTGAGTAACTCAATAATCAAAACCTCAAAATGTTTAATCTTTCAAGTTTAGTGTGTGTTTAGTGTATCCATTTCCTTCAACATCTCAGGATGCAATCAATCAAAATTTTCTAACAACTTGGAAACCATCTTCTGCCCATAACAATCCATTCATGGGAATCTTCATGAAAGATGTTTATCAATCCCTTGTATAACTAGATGAGAGAATCAATTTTGAGTGCTCTTAATGGATTATCACTGTTCATTTGAAAACTCAGTAATCTTCTAAATATTTGCCTCATGTAACTCATAATGTTGCCATTTTTTTTATACTACATAGCTTATTTGGAATACATATCCTTACAGTCAAAGTACCTTTCTCAAACTTTGCAGAATCTTTATTCCTAACACCATTTTTCTTCTTTTTTATTTTCTTTATGTATCCTTACCACACTTAGAATGTGTGGCCAAGACATTGGTGTCATTTCTCAGATTCAATCTTTAGTTGACATCCCTTGTGTTCCTCTTTTAAGAACTTTTTACAAACTCTCACACAAAAAAATGATTGTAGCAATTCCTTTGAGAAGACCCATTTTGTTTGAACTAGTGGGGTTTGGACTATCCCTTGTTTCCTTCAACCTTGGTTTGAAAACATTTAAGATAATCAATCTTTAAATTTGCAAAGTGTTGAAAACATGTTGATCTACCATCCTAAATTCAAGATTGAAAGTCCCCTATTATTGCAAGTAACATCCATTCCTCAATTAGCTTAAGAAACAAAATCATTAAAATGTTTAGGACAAAGAAATACCTCTTCCCAAAAGTTGAAACCAAAAAGTGGTTTAATGAGAAATGTCAAGATCATATCTTGAGTACACCTAACCCCTAGACTAATGCAACTATGAAAGAAAAAGAAACAAAAAGACTTGACTCAAACAAAACTAACACCTAACTGGAAATACTATAAAAGACTAAAAAAAAAAAAAAACAAAAACAAAAACAAAAAAAAAAAAAAAAAGCTTGAATAATAAGAATGTGGGGTAGCTGTTAGTAGATTTATCATAATGTGCAATAGTAATCAACCACCCCATATATTTCTAAAAAAATGTTGACTTGACTTTGTACTAATAAAAATAAAATTTAGAGAATCCTGGCTCAAATTCTGGGCACAACTCACACAAAATCAAAAGTTGTGGTAACTCTCCATGACCATGATTAATCCATACACAAGTTCTCTTACCTTTAACATCTTTTTCAAATTGAAAATAATTAAATTCAGAGGGATAATGGGAAAATATCACCTAATCTACCGAGTCCTCCATCATAGGGGTATATTCACATATTGTAATTTCTCTTTCTGGTGGTCTTATCTCATGGTACACTACTCCATGTGCACAAGGAAACACTTTAGGCTAGCTTTAGGCTCCTTCAGACTAGAAGAATCAATCATCAACATTCCTTTCAAATTATAAGATTCATTAATATCATCAATCAAGATATTCTCTACCTCATATCCCAAAGAAGCCTATTTAGACTTTCCCTCCATTACAATCTCCCAAGTTAACAAGAAATAAGGACAACATTCTTTTGAATAGAACCCAAAATATGGATTCTACATGACTTATTTATTGCATGGTTTGATATATGTGTAGAATACACACAAATAGACATTTCCTCAATCAATCTTGAGACCAAATTGAGCACTCTATCTATCTCTTCTAATGACATATCTTGTTTTGAGGGAGGTATCTTATCATTATCCAATGGGGAATCAATATCATAGTAGAAAGAATTGGTACCTTCATCTTGATGACTTTCTAATTCAAAAATCTTGCCAACCTTGGGATCTTGTGCATTTCAATCACTTTTTTGCAACTTCATGGAGTTTTGGAACTTGAATTTTTTTGCATCCTCAAAATTTATTGTCATATCCGCACTTATTGAAACATAAACACTTGGAAGAATTTCTTCATCAAATGGGAACACAAACTCCTCTTGATCATCTTCATCATTTTGTCCTCCTATAGATTTATCATATGATTCAAACACTATTGCACTAAACTACAAAGGTTGTTCCTCCATGTGTTGGAAGGCTAGTCTAAAACATTATTGTGCACATATACATTTTCACTTGGACTCATACCTATAATACCATTATTCTCATTTTTGATGTTATCATAGGGGCCATATAATTTTTTACTTTGATTTCGAGAATAATTGTCTTAGACAGCAAGTTGTCTTGGATGATTGCCTTAATTTATTGAGGAATTCAACTTTATTCTTAGAAGTTCATTAGATAAAAGAGACTTTGTCTCCTTCATGGCCTTAAAATCTCTAGCCATATTGTTTTCTACTTCAACAGATGTAGATGTGTTTTTGGACTCATGCCCTAAATATGTAACTATTGACATTGGAGTAGCAATAACCTGATTTGTGAATGTAATAGCCTCTTTGAAGACCTTTTCAATGGTATCAATGTCTCTAAGTGGGATCCTTCTTAGAAAAATAGAATTCAATGAATCCATTGTTACAAAATAGATCTAAATGATAGTCTCTTTTGGTATAATGTAAGGAAACTCCATTCTTTGATACATCCTATAGAAGCAATGATTAAACTATGAAATAGAGTCGTGAAGATCCCTCTTAATTGAGATAAATTGATGATGTAGGATATCTGGATCAATATAGATCTTGAATTGTTCTAGAAACTTGACCTTAAAAGAGTTCCAATCCCTTATTGATGCTGGTGGCAAATTGAGGTACCAATTGAATGCCATTTCCCCCAAAGTGTAAGGAAAAAGGTAGCATACCATGTCCATGTGTTGAATCTAGTTTCAATCTTAGATCTCTTTGAAAAATTTAAGATGATCTTCTTTGATTCACGATTCTCCATAGATGAACCATGGGAAAAAAAATTCAATATTTTTTGGCAAGTCATGTCAAGGTCTAGTTAGGTTCAAAGGTAAACTTTGGGCATTGAAGAAAGACATGGTGCATAATGATGGAAATGTGTGAAGTAGAATGTAAAGTGAATGATGATGATAGAATGTGTAATGTGAATGGGTGGAGTTCTTGGTATCCCTTTATCACTATGATGCTTGTGAAAGTGATTGACTTCTAGGAACTTGTCTTTATTCTAGAAAAGTGCACTTCTGAAGAAGAACACTTTCTCAAAATAGTGCACCTGGCACACTTGTATACCTCCTAAAATTTTAGAGACTTATTTTTTTTTCCCTATATCCTTACCACACTTAGACTATGTGGTCAAGACATCAATGTCATCTCTTGGATTTGATCTTTGGTGAACATCCCTTACATTCCTCTTTTAAAAAGTTTTTAGAAACTCTCATGCCAAACAACAATCTTAACAATTCCTTCATGCGGACCCTTCTACTTGAACTAATGGGGCTTGGATAATCCCTTTTTTCCTTCAACCTTGGTTTGACAACACCTAAGAGAATCAATATATGAATTTTTGTAGTGTCGAGAACTTGTTGATCCACAATCCTGAATTCATGATAGAAAGTCTTCCATTACAACAAGTAACATCTGATTCTTAGTTGGTATAAGACACAACATCTTCAAAATGTTTTGATAAAGAAATACCTATTCCTAAAATGGGAATTAAAATTGTAGTCAGTAAAATACATCAAGATAAAATCTTGGGTGCACCAACCCTCCTAGACTGATGCAACTTTGAAAGTAAACACATGCCGAAAAAGCAAACACACTTGCAAAAAATAAACACACTTGTAGAAATTAAATCTATCTAGTTTATTTATTTTTGAATATTTCTTCTAGGCCTCAAAGTAATGTTTCACAAATTTCCCATTAATGGGAAATGGAAGTGATTCCCCCTCTAAGGAACTTAGCCTAAAAGTATTTTCTTTGAGAATTTCTATGATCTGATAGGGACTAATCCTCAAGAGTTGAAATTTGGTGTGATTGCCTAGCTTTTCCTTGACCTTATCCCAAAGTAGAACAAGGTTGGAAATTCTAAAGGATTTGATCATGGGCCTTTTAAAAACCCACCTCTTGATGACAACTTGATGTTTAGCCATGTGCTCCAATGCAACTGTCTATTTCTCATCCATCTCTAAAAGATTCATCAATCTAATTTGTACTCTGTGATCATCTTCAACATACCCACTCATGAATTTCAAAATAGGAATCCTAAGATTAAGTAGGAATAATGGTTCTTTTATACAAAAAATAAAATATGGAGATGTCCCAAAAGCATTCTTAACCCTTACTCTATCTATCCATAGAACATATTAGAGTTGTGTCTTTCAATCTTTAGGATTCTCCTTTAATAAACATCTTATTATTGTAATCAAGTTCTTATTTGTAGATTCTACAACACCATTCCCTTGTAGATAGTAATTTGAAGAGAATTTGATAATGACCTAATTTTCAAATGCCCATTAAGTTAGGAATACTAATGCAAAAGCTGATATGTTATTGCATACTAGGGCAAATGACATCTCAAATCTAGTAACAATGTGTTCTTCCAAGAATTCTATTACCACCTTCGTAGTGTAATTTCTAAAAGTCTCTACTTCTGTCCATCACATACAATAATTAGTAGCTATGAGAATAAAAGTGTGTCCAGTCAATGAAGGTGGATTTATTGGGCCAATAAAATTGAGCCTCTACTTTGTGAAGGGGTGGTCTCAAACACTGGTTGTAATGACATTCATGGGGTGTCTTTCTCTATTAGCACTAGTCTAAAAAATATGACAAGATTGTATGTGCTCAAAAGTGTCTTTGAATATTATGGGCCAAAAATAGCCTAAACTTAAAATTATATGAGTAGTCACTTCCACTAAACCATGCTCTATTCCATACTTATCATGAAATTGTTCCAGGACTTCTTTTACTTCCTCACGTCCCAAGCACTTCAGGTAGATTCCTTCATAATTACTTTTGTACAACTTTCTATCATGCAACATGTAGGATTCATGCATCATTTTGGGTCCCCTACATTGTGAGCTATTCATTCAACTAGGGTATTGATTTTTTAAAAGATACTATATGATATCTTGACACTAGAAATCCATCACTACACCTTGACCAATATCAACTTGAGATACAACCATCTTCTTTTGATCTTCTATATCTATTTCACTATCAAATCTAAACTTCTTTTCATCTCTAAATTGATTATCATTTTTGATAACCCTTAACCTCTAACTAATCTCATAGGGTGGATTTATAGATCAAATTCAAATTCTTGCAATATCGCCATCCATTTTCATCAACTTTCACCAAGTTCATTTTGCATCAGTAACATCTTCACTACTGCACCAGGTACATCAGTGTACACCTTGCTTCTTAGTATGTAATGATAGAACTTCTTTACCACTTTGATCAAAGAAATTGACTATTTATCAAGTTTGGAATAATTCAACTCGGCATTTCTCAGAGGGCCACTCATAAAAGAAATAGGTCTTTCATTTTCTTTTTCTTTCTTCTGGGTTAGAATCCTAGCACACAAATTTTTTAAAGCAAAGCAATATATCTTGAAGGGAAGCTCATAGTTAGGACTTGCCAGTACTAGAGCCATGGAGATGGTTACTTTGATATCCTCAAATGATTTCTTTACATCTAGAAGCCATTTTGTTTTAGCCCCCTTTTTGAGTAAATCATTAAGGTGATCGACTATTTCTATGAATCCACTTATAAATTTTTGCACAAAATCTATCTTACCAAAGAAATACTTAAGCTCTTTTTGACTGTGAGGAGGTGATAACTTCAAAATAGCTTGAACTCTATCAAGATCAATGGAGATGCTAGCTTTAGAAATAATATGACCTAGGAGCTTTCCATTAGTGACCCCAAATGAAAAGTTCTTGGGATTGAGAGATATACCATATTTACAACATTTGTTGAATAATTGTCTTAAATCAACTATGTGAGTACTTCAATCCTTTTAAAATACAATTAAGTCATCCATGTAGATAAATATACACTTATTTATCAGTCCCTTAAAAGCTTTTTCCATGGCTCATTGAAATGTAACCCCTGCATTAATAAGTCCAAAAGGCATTCTCCTATAGGAAAAGGTCCCCCATTTAGTTGTGAAGGTTGTCTTTAGCCTATCTTCTTCTTCTACCATTACTTGATCATATCTTGAATATCCATCTAAGAAGGACATCATCTTTGAACCATTCACAATTTGTAGGACCTCATCTAGTGAGGGTAAAGGGTAATTGTCCTTTTGAGATGCCAGGTTCAAGATATGAAAATCCACACAAAGCTGAATCTCCCTAGTATTTTTTCATATAGGAACTAAATTAGCCACCCGCATAGAGTGGTGTACATGGAAAATGATCTTGGCATCCAGTAACTTCTTGACTTCCTTCACTATCAGCGGTTCAAGGATGGGATTAATAGGTCTCTACCTTTGTTGAAAAGGTTTAGCATCAAGTTTGAGTGGACTATCATGTGTAATAATTTGAGGATCATATGTCTTTAGTTCTTCATAGCTTCAAGTAATGACATCCTTATATTCCTAAGCAATTTGAGCATGTCTTCCCTTTCTTTTGGCTTGCACATTTTCCCAATCCTTACCATTCTAGGATCATCATCAGTACCTAAATTGTAAAAATTGCATTCTTCAATCCCTTTATCTTTGGCAGTCCTCCTATTAAGTGTTGATTCATCATGATAAAAAATGAACTCCAACTCAATCATCCCCTTAGTAATAGTGTTAGTTTTTTAATTCAAGATACCAGCTTCATCTTCAAGTTCATCATCCCCATGTTTATCATTTAGAATATCATCAATTTCTTTCCCCTTAAATATGCCATTACACATAACAAATTTGAGTATATGTTGATCATCCTAAAAGACTTGAAAGATTGTGATGTTTTTGGGAATAGATGTAGTAGCAACCAAGTCAATTGAAAATCGTTTCAATTTATTATTCTTGGCTGGTTGTAGTGCACTTGCTTAAATGGAAAGGGTGTCTACTACCATGTTTTTTCTTCCTTGGAATGGATTTTATCTTTAAAGCTTCAAAATAATCCATCGAATCCCATACTATTTTCCTACAAGCCAGCAATCTTTTATTGTTGAAAGTGTATAGTGATTTCAATTATTGTATGACTAACTAAGAATCTCCTTCAACTATGAGAGTTGTTACTCCTTTTTTGAGTGCAAAAATATGTCCTTGGATCAATTATTTGTATTCTACAACATTATTAGTACATCTAAATTGCAATCAATATCCTGCATAGAAATATTTACCTTTTGGATTGATCCGCTCAATGCCTGCACTGGCTTCTGATTTATATTTGGAACTGTCAAAGTGAAGTTCCAAATTGGATTTTCCATGGGTTTTCTAACCTTCTTATTTTTTCTTAGCTTTTCCTTCACTTGAGCTTGGAAATATTGTCTCTTTTGTACCCATTTTAGTTTTCTATAGGGTCGACTTAGTGATTTTCCATTGTTATTCCTTAATATCGAGAGTGTATGATTTTCCTTTTTGTCCTAAATTTCTCCTATCAACTCTTTAATCTCATCCACTTTAGTTTTAGGATGGATGACTACTAAAGTCCATTCTTGGCCTTTTACATACTATCTTCTTCTTTTAACTTTGATCATTCTAGGTGGAGGAGAAGACAAACCTCCACCATCTGAAGAAGTATCACTATATGATGCATTTAGATCTTCAATTTTCTCTTCAATATTTTCAATAGAGTCAAACATGTTTATAGAATTTTGGTTTTCTATGGGTTCATCTTTTAGATCATTTTTTTTCTTTACTCCCATAATTTGTGTTAATACCTTAGCAACTACTTCTTGACATGATGAACATTCAAACTTTGAAAGGCTAGCTTTATGCAATCTACAAAATTATAGAAGGAGAAGGATATTGGAGTTAGCTTCTCCTCCTAAACACTATAAATTAGCCATCATGTTGTCTATGAATTGTGTTATCACCTCATCATTTGGGGTTGAAATTATGGATTCCATATCTTGATCATTTGATATTTTGATCAAAGATGTATCAAAAACCATCACCTTGGAGGAGCCCAAATTTGTTTGTAAGAAGGCTACCTCATTTAGAGCATTGTATTCTAAAATCATCTTTCTTAAATTTGGCTATACATCTATTTTGATTTGATTGTTCAAAGCTTTCCATGGTAACCAAAGCTAAGTAAAATCTATGGAAAACCATCCCCTTAGACATTTGGTCTATTCTTTGCTTAATAGCAATCCACAAGTTTCAAGAATATCAACCACACATATATCAATGACATCTTGAATTGGAGGATCAACTATCAACTATATATGGACATCTTTCAACATGCCAATGACTTTTACCTTTTTTTGATCTAGTTGTATCACTATCTAATTAGAGAGTTGAGGGATAACCCCCAACTTTTGTGCTATAGATAGTGTCATAACATTACATGAGGCTCCTTAATCAATTAGGCAATTATGATTTTTCTTCCCATTATCCTAATGCTAAGTAGAAATGAGGGCACCTCAACCTTGTATTTAAACATAGTTGGCATCACTTTTGAAGCATTAGCTTGTTGGGAAATTATCTTTCGAGAAATAGTATTTGTACTATTGGGTACTTTTGTATGATCTAGAGTTGTCATGAGTGCTTCTCATTATTGAGGAAAATTTTGCAGCATGTCAAAAATAGACATGTTGGTCTTTGTTCATTTCAAATCCTCTATTGCACTATATTTCTCAATAGACCAAGCTGGATTTTTTGGGATTGTTGGGATAGTTCATTGACTCTGATTTTGTTATCCTCCAAGAGGTGGCCTAATGGGTACCAGATTGTTACTCACTCTCAGATTAAGAGGAGTTGGTTGTAGTCCTTGAGGGATTCCATCTATCATAGGTTCTTATCTACTTCTTAGATTGTATGTATTTTGATTGTCATTGCTAAAAGCAAACATCTCTTTAGGCTAAATATTTGGTTCTTGACTAAATGGAAAAGAGAACTCTTCATTGGTTGGTTGTTCTACTTGAACATTTTGTGTAGAATCATAGGATTCTAGTAGCATATCATTAAACTATATAGAAGGAACATTATCATTTAGTTTTGAATTCTGAAGCATTTCTTGATTTCCATTATAGTATGAACCATCATTATTAGATGTGTTTTGACTAGATCATCATACTGATTGATATCTATATACTAAACATTGTTGTTATTATTGTCTACAAGAATGCTTCCATTATTTGGATAACTTTAGATAATATTTGAAATATGTTCAATGCTTCAAATGAATAAAACACACAAAAGAGAAACCATGTTTTTGTATTTTGTGTTTTTATGATGGATGCAATCTAACAATGCAACTATATGAATTCCTAGTTTATTCAAGGGGTTAGTAAAGAAAATATTGAACATATGGTGACAAGAAGTTCAAAATGAAAATAAAATCCCAATGGAAATAAGCTACAAAAATGACACATCATCGAGTTAAGCCTTCGAAGAAATTAGTGGGTAACTAATGAAAGTAGGAGTAGTGCTTCCTTAATTCCACTAATGCAATAATTGATGGGGATTCAATAACTATAAGATGTTTCAATTTTAATTTGATTGCAAGGCCATGAATAATTCACTCATGTAACAAAAAAACTATTAAAGAACAAAATGGGTGATCTCTTCTCAAACTAGATACGTCAGTAAAATTTGTAAACACGTAGTAAACACAAGAGTTAAAAGATCACACAACCAACAATAATGCAATAAACCTTCTGCTCAATTACATCCCATGAACATGTATTCATAAAATATAACACACTTAGAAAAGAATCACTACACTCCAAATATGAGCACCAAAAGCATATATTATTGCAAAATAATGGCAATGACCTAGAATACAAATTACATTCTTGAATTTATAAGAAATTCTCTCCTCAATTTGTGTTGAGTGAGAGATCTCTTTATGCAATCATATGCTTCTAAACTAATTTAAAAAATCTATTTATATACAAACTATCTATCTAACTAGTGCTAAGTAAGACTCCATCCATATTATATCATTAATTGGATGTATGATCCTTTACATGTCTTAAAACAAAGAAAGCCTTCACATGATGTAGAAGTGACTAGAAGTGGCTAAAATAAAAGCTTCATCTTCACTAATCATCCATATGAGTTAAAATAATTTTAGAATGTATTTCCAATGCATGAAAAGAACTAAATTTAGAAGTGGGAGTTAATTTTTGGTGTGCCTCTGAATTCTTCAAAAAATCTTCCAAAACACTACTAAAAAGGCACACCAGCACACCTGACACACCTGCACACCTCTAAATTCTTCAAAAATCTTCCAAAACACTACCTAAAAAGTGCACCAGCACACCTAGCACACCTATACACCACTATAGTAGCACACCTTTGAATTCTTCAAAAATCTTCTAAAACACTACTGAAAAAGCACACCAGTGCACCTAGTGCACCAACACACCTTGGAGGCTCAATTTTCCAAAAAACAAAAGTTCTCAGTTTTGAAAACAATTTTTTGGGTTTTTCTTAGACAAGGTCTTGGAGCACTCTAGTATGCTTATTTTTCCCATTTTTGATGATTTATACTCTCTTTATATGCAAACACTTTCACACATTTAAACTCCTTCTGCTTCTTCTATCTAAAATCCCAAGGCACCTATGTTGAATCTTATCATTAATAATTGTGTAAGATGAGTAACCTATTCTGGTTCATGTATCCAACCTCTATATCTTTGATATTTTTCTTCTCTCCAACTACCCTATCCTTCCTAGTTAGAGACCAAGTGATCCAAATTATCCAAAATGATCAAATGTTTGAAAATTTTCACAAGATTTTTTAGGCATTTTTAACTAGCTTTTTCAGAGGTCTTCTTCTCAAAATTTCAAGTTGAAACTTTCATTGGTCCCTAAAAATGAGTAGAAAAATACTCACTATTTTAGGGACTAAAATTAGATTTTTAGTTCTTCTTTCCAGCAATGTAAACAGTTTTGAATTTCGAGCTCTAGGTCAAAAGCTATGACCCTGACAAGTTAAGGATGCATTTTTACCTATAGAAAGAAGTAAACATTAGTGTAGAAGGTAGAAAAATAAATTTAAATAAGTCTTACTAATGACACAAAAAAAAAAAAAAAAAAACCCTAAGTGTCAAGAACATCTTAAAAACTCAATTCTTAACCCTAAAATGCAAAAAGAGGTGCACCATTTATACTTAGTTTAAGTATTTAAAAGATATGGGGTGCACAATAGTGCTCCTTATGGGGTGCACTAATAGGCACCCTTATATAAACATTAGAATCTTAAGTGTTTAAGGTGTGCACCTGTACACCTTAACTTGGTTTTTTAACATTGTTCCTTTGAATGTGTAGGTGGGAGAAGGCAAGGCGGGGAGGCGCAGAGGTGCACCTCTTGGAGGTGTGCAGCTGTGCACTTCTGAGAGAAAATTTCTTTCCCATTACTTGATACACTAGCACACCTAGTGAGGTGAGCTAAGTGTGCAGTTTTACTTACAAAAAATGACTTCTCTTCTCTAGAACATAATTTTTAGGAATCTACATTTCTAGGTAAAGACCTAAATTAGGCAAACCCTAAAAAGGACTCAAACCCTAGACTACGAATCTTATAAGCTAAAAAAACAAAGTAGGGGGTCCTCATTTCTCAGCAAAATGGGGCATGCATTGTGAAACCACAACAAATAGCCCTAACAAAAATGAAGAAATGACAAAGGCATTTTTCATCAACAAGCATTCCTCTGATACATGTTCAACACCAATTGAATCTTGAATATTCAAAGCATATTTTGAGTCACCCTATGGTCAAAACCTTAGAATTTTGAATCTTTCAAGTTTAGTGTGTGTTTAGTGTATCCATTTCCTTCGACATCTTAGGATGCAATCAATCAAAAAAATTTGACAACTTGGAAATAATCTTCAGCCCAATCTAGTCCATTTGTTAGGAATCTTCATGAAAGATGTTTATCAATCCCTTGTCTGACAAGATGAGAGAATCAATTCTGAGGGCTCTTAATGGGTTATCACTTTTCATTTGAAGTCCTAGGTAATCTTCTAAATATTTGCCTCATGTAGCTCATAATGTTGCCATTTGATTCTTTGATAAAGTAATTGTTTTGATACTAGATACCTTATTTTCAATGCATATCCTTATAGTCAAATTACCTTTCTCGGACTTTGTAGAATCTTTCATTCTTAACACTATTTTTCTTCCTTTTTATTTTCTTTCTATACCTTAACCATGCTTAGATTGTGTGGCCAAGAGTGGTTTCATTTCTCAAATTCAATCTTTAGTTGACATCCCTTGCATTCCTCTTTTAAGAACTTTTTAGAAACTCTCACACCAAAAAAAAGATCTTAGCAATTCCTTCAAGAAGATCCCTTTTTTTTGAACTAGTAGGGTTTGGACTATCCTTTGTTGTCTTCAACCTTGGTTTGAAAACACCTCAAATAATCTATCTTTAAATTTGCAAAGTGTTGAGAACTTGTTGGTCTGCAATCTTGAATTCAAGACTGAAAATCCCCTATTACTACAAGTAACATTCCTTCCTTAGTTGGTTTAAGAAACAAAATCATTAAAATGTTTTAGACAAAGAAATACCTATTCCCAAAAGTCAAAACCAAAAAGTGGTTTAATGAGATACATCAAGATCATATCTTGAGTGCACCTAACCCCTAGACTAATGTAACTTTGAAAGAAAAAGAAACAAAAAGACTCGACTCAAAGAAACCTAACACCTAACTAGAAAGACTACAAAAGACTAAAAAAAACAAAACAGAAACAAAAATATAAAAAAAACTTTAAAAAACTTAAAAACCTTGAATAATAAGAATATGAAATAGTTGTCAGTAGATTTATCATTATGTGAAATAGTAATTAACCACCCCATATAGTTCTAAAAAATGTTGACTTGTCTTTGTACTCAGAAAAATAAAATTTGGACAATTGTGGTTCAAATTTTGGGCACAAATCATAGAAAATTAGAAGTTGTGGTAACTCTCCGTGAGCATGATTTATCCATAAACAAGTTATCTTTTCTTTAGCATCATTTTCAAATTGAAAATCATTAAATTCAGAGGGATAATAGGAAAATATCACCTGATCTAGCGAGTCCTTCACCATAGGGGTATACTCACACATTGTAATTTCTCTTTCTGGTGGTCTTATCTCATGATACACAACTCCATGTGGATAGGGAAATACTTTAGGCTCCTTCAGACTAGAAAACTCAATCATCAATATTTCTTTCAAATTACAAGATTCAATAATATCATCAATCAAGATGTTTTCTACCTCATATACTAAAGAAGCCTATTTAGAATCATACTTTCCCTTCATTGTGATCTCCCAAGCTAACAAGAAATTAGGATAAATTTCTTCTAAATGGAACCCAAATGGATGGATTCTACATGACTTATTTATTGCATGGTTTGATACATGTGTAGAATACCCACAAATAAACATTTCCTCAATCAAGATTAAGACCAAATTGAGCACTCTATCTATCTCTTCTAATAACATATCTTCTTTTGAGGGAGGTATCTTATCATTATCCAATGGGCAATCAATATCATAGTAGGAAGAATTGGTATCTTCATCTTGATGAATTTCTAATTCAAAAATCTCACCAACCTTGGGATCTTGTGCATTTCCATCACTTTTTGCAACTTCATGGAGTTTTGAAACTTCAAAATTTTTTGCATCCTCAAAATTTATTGGCATATCCACACTTATTGAAACACCAACACTTGGAAGAATTTCTTTATTGAATGGGAACACAAACTCATCTTGATCATCTTCATCATTTTGTTCTCCTATAGATTTATCATATGATTCAAACACCATTGCACTAAACTGCAAAGGTTGTTCCTCCATGTTTTGGGGAGGCTAGTCTGAAACATCATTGTACGCATATCCATTTTCACTTGGAATCATACCTGTAATACTATTATTATCATTTTTTATATTATATCATAGGGGCCATATTGTTTTCTACTTTGATTTTCAAAATAATTATCCTAGGTAGCAAGTTGTCTTGGATGATTGCCTTGATTTATTGAGGAATTCAACTTTATTCTTAGAATTTCATTAGATAAAAGAGACATCATCTCCTTCATGGCCTTAAAATTTCTAGCTATATTTTTTTTTCTTCAATAGATGTAGCTACCTTTTGGGACTCATACGTTAAATATGTAATTATTGACATTGGAGTAGCAATAACCTAATTCATGAATGTAATAGCCTCTTTGAAGACCTTTTCAGTGGTATCAACATTTTTGGGTGGGAGCCTTCTTTGAAAAATACAAGTTAATGAATCCATTGTTACAAAATATATTTGGATGATAACCTCTTGTGGTATAACATAAGGAAACTCCATTGTTTGATACATCCTATAGAAGTGATGATTAAACTATGTAATAGTCTCGTGAGGATCCCTCTTAATTGGGATGACCTAATGATGTACAATATCTAGATCAATATTTATCTTGAATTGTTCTAGAAAATTGATCTCAAAAGAGATCCCATCCCTTATTGATGTTGGTGTACCAATTGAATGCCATTTACCCCAAAGTGCAAGGAAAAAGGTGGCATACCACATCCATATACTGAATCTAGTTTCGATTATAGATCTCTTTGAAAATTTTACAATTATCTTCTATTGTTCACAATTTTCTATAGATGAACCATGGGCAAAATTTTTTAGGATTTTTGGGTAAGCCATGTAATGGTCTAGTTAGGTTCAAAGCTGAACTTTGGGCATTGAAGAAAGACATGGTGCATAATGATGGAAATGTGTGAAGTAGAATGTAAAGTGAACAATGATGATGAAATGTGTAATGTGAATGGGTGGAGTTCTTGGTATCCCTTTATCACTCTAATGCTTGTGAAAGTGATTGACTTCTAGGAACTTGTATTTATTCTAGAAAAGTGCACCTCTAAAGAAGCACACTTTCTCAAAACAGAAAACATGTATTTATTCTAGAAATGCACACATCTAAAGAAGAATAATTTTTCAAAATAGTACACTAGTGTATCAATGCACCTAGTGCACCTACACAACTCCTAAAATTTTAGAGGCTTAGTTTTTCTTTTTTTCCTGTATCCTAACCATGCCTAGACTATATGGTCAACACATCAGTGTCATTTTTTTGATTCTATCTTTGGTGAACATCCATTGCATTCCTCTTTTAAGAACCTTTTAGAAACTCTCACACCAAACAACAATATTAGCAATTCCTTTGTGAGGACCCTTCTGCTTGAACTAATGGGGCTTGGATTTTCCCTTATTGTCTTCAACCTTGGTTTGACAACACCTAAGATAATTGATCTTTAAATTTGTGTAGTGTAGAGAATTTGATGATTTACAATCCTAAATTCAAGATAGAAAGTCTCCTATTACTACAATTAACATCTATTCCTTAGTTGGTATAATACACAACATCATCAAAATGTTCTAATAAAGAAATACCTCTTCCTAAAATTGGGACTAAAAGAGTAGTCAGTTAAATATGTCAAGATGAAATCTCAAGTGCACCTACCCCTAGAGTGATGCAACTTTGAAAGCAAACACACAACTAAAAGCAAAAACAAAACTAAAAAGAAAACACACTTGTAGAAATTAAACACATTTCATAAATGAAATCTATCTTCTTTTTCTTTTTCTTTTTAATATTTCTTCTAGGCTTCAAAGTAATGTTTCAAAAATTTCCCATTAATGGGAAATGAAAGCAATTCACCCTGTAAGGAACTTAGCCTATAAGTATTTTCTCTAAGAATATTTGTGATTTGATAGGGACCAATTGACAAGCATTGAAATTTGGTGTGACTACCTAGGTTTTCTTTTGCCTTCTCCCAAAGTAGAACAAGGTTGGAACTTTTGAAGGATTTGATCATGGCCCTTTTGTTGAACCAACTCTTGATGATAGCCTAATGTCTAGCCATGTGATCTAATGCAGTTGTCTATTTCTCATCCATCTCTAAGAGATTCATCAATCTAATTTTTACTCTGTCAGTGTCTTCAGCATACCTACTCATGAATTTCAAAATAGGAATCCTGAGATTAAGCGAGAATACTGGTTCTTATCCATAAATAAGAAAATATGAATATGCCCCCTAAGCATTCTTAACCCTTTATCTATTCATAGAGCATTTTTGAGTTGTGTATGCCAATCTTTAGGATTATCCTTTAATAAACATTTTATTACTCTAATCAAGTTCTTATTTGTAGATTCTGCAACATCGTTCCCTTGTGGATAATAATTTGAAGAGAATTTGATAATTACCTAATTTTCAAATGCCCATTGAGTTAGGAATACTAATGCAAAAGCTGATCTATTATCACATACTAGGGTGAATGGCATCTCAAATCTAATAATAATGTGTTCTTCCAAGAATTTTTTTACCACCTTAGTAGTGTAATTTTTCAAAGTCTCTACTTCTATCCATCGCATACAATAATCAATAGCTATGAGAATAAAAGTGTGTCCAGTTGATGAAGGTGGATTATGGTGTGAGAGTGCCCTCTCATGAAACCATGAAATAAAGTTTTTTGGGTTATTTATGACCTTGTTTTAGTTTACTTTTTATGTTTTCAATAAGGCAATGATTCTAGAGTCCTAGGTTTACTCTTAAACCTTTTGTGTGGCACATTAGCAATTTGGGTGCCTTTATAAGCCCATTGCTCAATGAAGTCACACAGACACAATTCATATAAATTGAATGCATTTACTTGTAATCTAGGGTCTATTACTTGCATTGAGTCAATTAGGACTCATTTGGATGGTTAAAATGCCCTTGAGGCTTTAAAATGTAAACATGCAACAAATATTGCAAAATTTGCTATGCAACTTTGCAACATTTTGCATAATTAGGCAAAATGATTGTACTTAGTCCCTCAACAATCAAAAATTTGAATTTTTTTTGGATCAATTGGGGAAGACCTTCATATAGCCCTTTAAGGAAAGTGTAAGGTAAGATGTATACTTTTTCCTTGGAATCAATAAAGAATAACTCATTTTCCTACATTTTGGGAAAGTTTTCTACATGGTATAGACTTGTATAGATGCATAAGAGTTTGAACCTAGTACTATAGGATGCACGATTAAGTTATATTTCACACAAATTTGGTTTGAGGTCCTAAAATCCAATACAACTCAAGTTATCATTATTTTAGTGCAGACAACCTGAGTTTTGAGAGTTTCTAGGGCTTCTAGAGAAATTGACTCTTAACTCCAAATTCCACCATGGTAAATAAAGGGCCTCTAGTGGAATCATTTTACTATTAGTCCCCTTTAGGATTATTTTTGTTTCAATTACTAAGATGTAGGGATAAGGGATAAACTTGATGCCCTAGGTGTATATCTCATGTATGCACCAATGCATTGTTTTATGTTAGCGAATGTTTGGGACTCCAAAACTCAATCCATAGCCTAAAAATCTAGATTTAGTCTATTTTGGATGTTTTATAACTAACCTAATTGGTTTGATTTTTTTTCACATGTCTAATTGGCATTTCCTTCGTAAAAGTTTAAGCCCTTTAAACCTAATTATTGTTACAAGGGTTTTGACAACATCCTTGTTCATAGGGTCTCAGCACTTGGGGGTCCTATAGTACATAAAAAATAGTAACTATTTTAATGATTAGTTTCCTTTCTCCAATCTAAACTCTTCAAGTTTCAGGCCAAAATCTATTTTCTTGGGCTATTAGCAATCCAAGGGTGTATTGAAGGAACTATGTAATTTCTTTGTTTTGGGTTCCTCAAACTTAGTCCACATGACCATATTAATGCAAAAACAACATCCCCTAAGCCTTGGTTCATGATTACATGTTTTGAGTAAGTTTCATGTATTGAGTCATTCTATGCAAAGGTGCAAGTGTGGGGTTATGGGGTCTCTTTTGGCTCTCAAACCTTTTTAAGGTCTGATTATGGGGTGATCTCTCCCAACTTACACTATATCTACCCTACCACTTGCACCGAGTGGTATCAAAGCCCATCTAGGTCTTTGGCCTCCTAAATTTTTTATCAAAATGTCAAATGGAGAGAATGATGGGTTGCCATCCAAGATGTCTAATGCAGACATAGTTAAATACCTTAAGCGATAGAAGATAAAGGACAATGCACAAAGAAATAGAGATAAACTTAGAAACATTGAGATGTAGCATATGAAAGATGAGTTGAAAACGCTTAGAGAAGAGCATGCCAAAAGTAGGAACTCTAAAGAATTTGATGAAGGGAGTGATGAAGAAATCCCTTTGGAGGAAGAAGAAAAAATACCTTTAGATCAAAGGCTACTTATGAGTACTCTTATGTCCATGGAAAGAAGAACCATGGATGCCAAATTAGACTTATCAACTTATGATGGAAAAGTGAACCCTAATGCTATAGTTGATTGGGTGGATGACCTAAATAGTTTCTTAGAATGTGATGAAATTCCTAAGAATCAAAGGACAAAGATAGCCAAGTCCAAGTTGAAAGGCACTATTTTTACATGGTGTAATATCACCCAAGGTGATAGAGTAAAGAATGAAAAATTTCTAGTAACCACATGGACAAAGATGGAGAATTTATTTAGGAAGGCCTATGTTCCTAAAGACTATGAAGTTCAACTTCATAGAAGAAGAATGAATCTGAGGAAAAAAGACATGACAGCCTTAGCCTATACTGATGAGTTTCAAGCATTAGTGATGAGGACACAAGAGGTTGAAACTAAAATTATCAAGTTGGCAAGATACTTGCAAGGTCTTAAGTTATTTAACCAAGATGAATTGAGTTTGAAAACAATAACCACCATCCAACAATGTGTGCAACTTGCACTAAAGGTGGAAGAGAAGAAATGAACAATCCAATAGAGGAAGAGGCAAAAATGATAGGGGTAGAAGGAACTCCTGTCAAAGGGGTCA